>JAGSMP010000464.1:0-470841 GCA_029286625.1 Parnassius orleans | reverse complement strand
GTAGTGGTGACGTTAGAAAATCCACTACCATACGTCATTCCGTGGGTGTCGTAAGAAGCGACAGAGGAAATTTAAAACAGGAGATAGATAGCAGCATCTTTCTGCTAGCTCAAAATAATAAAAAACTGCGGTTGCCAAACCGCCTGCCAAAATATGGCAAATATTCTCATATGAGGCAATCTATAAGGGAAGTCTAAGTTCTGCAGTGTAATTTTGATAGGCTGTAATGACTATGGTAGAGGTAATTTGGCAGAGAACCGGCATTAGATCAGAGGATAGACACCGACGGACCGACAAGGACAATGTTGGACACTTATCAATAGAGATCGTGATAAAATTTATGAATCAAGCATGGAGTCTATAAAAGCAGGTGGCGCAAGTTCGCGTTTTGTGGGCATTATTGAGATATTCAGTGGTCTAACTAGTCAGTTCAGTATTCTAATGAGCTTTGCTCTGTGAACTTGTGATGAGCTAGAGTAATGATGAATGAATGAATGTCCTCTATTTACACATTCACATAAACACACACTACAAAAACTAAGCACATCCGTAATCGATGTATTGGTTCCACGATTATAATTCAGTTTTTATGCTACTCTCAATAAATACTCCATGTAGCGCGAAGATTTGACTTACATATCGCTTCCTTATTTCAACATACTATTGCGTTATTTTTTTGAGTAAGAACTGTAGTAACTCTATTATTTTGAGTGAGTTTACGGCCTTTTTACGCCCTATTATTGGGTACAGACCTTCTCTCATTTCTAAGGGAGAGGAGAGGAGGCACCAATGAAAATGTTAATTAAATAAGATAGCTTGAAACAGTCCAGGAGATGGGCAACGGTGTCTTCTTAATAATATTTTAATAAAAATATAAAACTACGGTTGCTAACCCACCTACCTAGCGTGGAAACTATGAGAAAACTATTCCCCTTATGAGACAGTCCATGCGGAGGCCTAGCAGCGGAGGCTACAGCAGTGGACTTTGATAGGATGAACGAATGAATAAATAAGTATTTATTTTTAAAAAACCTTAATATTTCTTGCTTACACCAGCGCCTTTAGTCTAACTCTAACAGAGGACCCTCATTTTGGAACGGTGCGACAAAAAAAATTGTAAACGTTTTACGTTCGAGATTTTAATTTCATAGAAAATAGAAAAAGTTTTCATTTCATTTCAGAATTATGGAAACTTAATAATGTGTGTACCTTGCTCCACGCTCTTTACTCAGGCCTTTTCATAGTTAATACTTTATAGACGTCACTTAAAATGACACTAGAGAGGATTCGGGACGTGCCATTACTTCACGAGACGACCACAGCTGAACTTAATCGACTCAGATGCACTTACCGCTCGTATTTGTCTACAGTTGTCATACCGAGTTATAATAACGGGGAGGGAGAAGACACATTGGTTCAAAATTTATGGATATATTTCTTAAGAATTTTAAACAATAGGCACTCCAGTAAATAACGCTGTTTAGCCATTTATTCCAATAGTAATATAAAAGAAGGAAATATATTTATTCAGTATTAACACAATACACAAGCAATACAGGTATCAGTAAGGTAATATTACAATATAATTAATAGAAACAGGTCAAATTTATAAAATAAAATCGAAAACAAATTATTAGTACTGAAATGGTAGCCAGCTCAACTAAAGCTTCAGCAAATAGCTACATCGCTGATTTTCAGCTAATACCAAACGTGTCGTATGTAAAAGTTACAGCATATATACGTCCCATTTCTGGGCACCCGATGATGTGATAGGAGACCTATTATTTCTAAGAGGGTCTTAAGGCAAGGAAATATTCGTCGCGCTGCACCAATAACTGTTGGCGAACTTCTTGTTTTTGAATTTTTTTTCATTCTAGATCATGTGGTGTTTCAAAACTTAAAATAGCAATGAACACTTTCATTGGTGTCAGCGGCGATCGAAACCGGGTTTCCCGAGAAATTTATAGCGAGCGCTTGTACTAATATAAAATAAACAATTATAATAACCAAATGGCATTACGGCCAGGTTGGACTAAATATCGTATCTTATACACTATTTTGTCGAGTATTTTGTTGTAATATATATTTTCGTGAGATCATACATCAATCAGAGCTACAGCGTACAGCGAGAAACGGACGGGGAGACTGTTTATTGCTTGTTTATAGCACTTGGCGCTTGGAACTGCAAGAAAATTTCGTTTGTATCACACTTTTAGCAGACTGCGAAAACAGCTCACTACAGATTTGACTTCATATCGCTTCCTTATTTCAACATACTATTGCGTTATTTTTTTGAGTAAGAACTATAGTAACTCTATTATATTGAGTGAGTTTACGGCCTTTTTACGCCCTATTATTGGGTACAGGCCTTCTCTCATTTCTAAGGGAGAGGAGAGAAGGCACCAATGAAAATGTTAATTAAATATGATAGATTGAAATAATCCAGGAGGTGGGCAGTGGCGTCTTCTTAGTAATCCATACTTACTAATATTATAAATGCGAAAGTGTGTTTGTTTGTTTGTTTGTCCTTCTTTCACGTCGCAACAGAACGTCGGCATGGCATGATTTTTTGTATGGGGATAGTTCGGTGGCTGTAGAGTGACATAGGCTACTTTTTTCAACGGAAAAACATATCATTCCCGTGGGAAAATCGAATATGTTGCAAAATTAAATTCAGCTAGGTGGCGCCACCGTGATTCTACAAGACGGACGACGGTACGATGGACGAACACAGAAGGTCAGAATATCTGGATTATTATGTCTTTTTACCAAAATTAAGATAAAAAATGTATGGATCTGTATTTTTTCACGCAGGACCGGGAAGAGAGCGATAAAAAACATAAAATTTACCAGCTGTTTTTCTTCAAACGTTTTGGTACATCTTAATTCACAGAATAGGCGATAACCTCGCAGACGATATTAAGTAATCCGTTGATGCTCTGCCTACCCCGCAAGGGTTACAGGCGTGATTATAAGTATGGATCAGAAATACTATCACCACCTGTCACGCTTTCATCTCTAACTATTACTTAACAATGGTAGAAACAGTTCTTAGTAAGCCTTATTAATAAGCCTTAGTAATATTTATTGAACGGAAATGAATACACATATAATAATATTATATGTGGTTATGAATGAATCGGTATTACAATAAGAAAAATTGTGCAAAATTATAAGAAAAATATTTTTTGAGAGTTCTTATTAACTAACATTATTATTAACATTAATTACATAGTTTAAATTGATTCCGCTAGATGTCGTTACTAGGTTTTTAAAACGCGGTAAGGAAATGTTTCCTGACATGTACTTAACTCCCGCCGTTGAGCCGCGCGTCAACTTATAGTGCATACGGTACCTATACGCTTAAATTGTTTCTATTTCGTAGCTTATTCGACTACCTGCTTTCGATTTCGGTTGTTTGTTATTTGCTTTGTGATTTGGTTAAGGTTGAATGGATTTATATTGGCTTTCATTTTCGGATTTGTGTATTTTCTTGGATCGGTTTTGTTGATTTGGTTGGTATTCCTTTATACATATTTAGACTCTGGCTTTGATTTTAGATTTTGTTTATTTAGAATCATGAATTGGTTTTCGTTGTTTTAGGTTGTTTAACAATATTTCAAAGGAATATTAATAGTATAGATAGTGTATACGGTACCTATACAATTACTTCTTTTTTCGGTGGTTATATTTATATTGACTACTGCTTTCGATTTCGGTTTTCTGCGATTTGTTTTGTGATTTGGTTTAAGTTGATTCGATTTTTTTTGGCTATCGTTTTCGAATTCGTATTGTGTCTTGAATTGGTTTTGTTGTTTTGATTTTAAAAAATATTTAAAAGGAATATTTATTCCTTTTAGATATTTTGGATTTCTTTAAAAAATATTTAAAAGGAAATTTAATTCCTTTTAGGTATTTTAACGTTTTTTTTATAAATAGGTTTTTCTTACTTCATAATGCCTCGCAAACGTAAGTCCAGCCTTTCAAGAGTATCTTCTCAAAGACAAGCGAAAAGATTAGCTCGATCGCTAGAATCTTTAGAAGATGCTGAACTGAGAAGGCAAGAACAAGCAGAGCGTCAGGCTGCTTTTAGAGCATCTGAGACACCTTCTCAACGTCAGCAAAGGCGTCTTGAACAGACAGAGCGTCAGGCTGCTTTAAGAGCTTCCGAAACACCTTCTCAAAGTCAGGAAAGGCGTCTTGAACAGGCAGGGCGTCAAGCTACTTTAAGAGCTACTGAAACACCTGCTCAAAGTCAGCAAAGGCGTCTTGAACAGGCAGAGCGTCAAGCAACTTTAGGAGCTACTGAAAAACTTGCTCAAAGTCAGCAAAGGCGTCTTGAACAGGCAGAGTGTCAAGCTACTTTAGGAGCTACTGAAACACCTGATCAAAGTCAGCAAAGGCATCTTAAACAGTCAGAGCGTCAATCTACTTTAAGAGCTACTGAAACACCTGCTCAAAGTCAGCAAAGGCTATTCGAACAAGCGGAACGTCAGGCCGCCTTAAGAGCCGCGGAAACACCTTATGAAACTCAACACAGACTCATTGAGCAAGCTGAACGTCAATCTACTATAAGGGCATCTGAAACACCAGAACAGACACAGGCGCGAAGAGATGCAAATGCACAGCTCCAAGCTGAACGTCGACAAAATTTTCAAAGAAACAATTGGTCGGTTTTTAATGACGCTACGAAATTTATCATAGAATAGGTTCACTTTTTCCAGCTGAAAACGAACAGCATAAATTTTTACGAGTATATTTTATGGGTGACGAAGAAATTGAGGTAAACCATCGCTGCCAATTTATCCAGGGAGTTGAGAGAGACACAGTGTTCAAAATTCAAAGATTCTTGCATGAACGTAACATTTTAGTCAAAACATTTAAAACTGCTTTAGAAAACCTACCTGAAGAGGATTATAAAGTCGTCATTCACGCAGATCGGACCCCTCGAGGAGAGCATGAAAGGCGCTACAATGCACTTTTGATAAACGAAATAGCAGCCGTAATTAGTGGTGGTCAATTTTCTTCACGAGACATTGTCTTGCGAGCACGTGATGATACGTTGCAACGGGTAGCCGATACACACAAGTTTTATGACGCTCTGCAATACCCATTGATTTATTGCAAAGGAAAGAGGTTATCATTTTCAAATTCCACTCATTAACCTGGTCACAAAGGAGCCTACTCTGAACAAAAAGTATCATGTATGGATTTTTGCGTATCATATGATGTTGCGAGAAAATGATTTTAACCTCTAAGCCCGGTGTAGACAATTATTTCATCAATTTTTGGTAGACATGAATGTGAAGGTAGAAAGTGAACGTCTCCGTTATATATCTTTAAATCAAAAAAAGCTGCGCGTTGAGAATTATATACATTTACAAGATGCAGTTTCTAGCGACGCCAATGTAAACCCCAGAGATTTAGGTAAAATGGTAATTCTGCCCTCATCATTCGTTAACAGTCCCCGCTACCTACATGAGTACACACAAGACGCATTCGCCTATATACGAACTTACGGAAGACCTGATCTTTTTGTTACTTTTGCTTGCAATCCCATATGGAAAGAAATAACCGAGGAGCTAATGCCGGGCCAAAAAAGTACTGGCAGACACGATTTAGTTGCTAGAGTATTTAGATTAAAAGTACAAAAATTAATGTATGTAATTAACAAAGGGAAAATTTTCGGAAAGGTGCAGTGCTTCATGTATTCAATTGAATGGCAAAAAAGAGGATTACCGCATGCTCACATTCTAATATGGCTTAAAGAGAAGTTGCGGCCCAGCCAAATAGACGACATAATAAGCGCCGAGATTCCGGATCATGAGCAAGATAAAGAATTGTATGATACCATCGTCCGAAATATGATTCACGGTCCATGTGGAGCACGAAATTCAATATCGCCATGTATGAAAGAAGGAAAATGTACAAAGAAATTCCCTAAACAGCTATTAAAAGAAACAGTGCACAATGACAATGGCTACCCTTTATACAGACGCAGAGCTCCCGAAGATGGTGGCAGGAAAGTTGCAATCAAATCTCGCTCTGGAGCGTTCGAAACCTTAGATAACAGCTGGATTGTCCCGTATTCGCCCATTCTATGTAAAATGTTTAATGCCCACATTAATGTAGAAGCATGTAGCTCTGTCCGCGCAATCAAGTATATCTGTAAGTAAATAAATAAAGGAAGCGACCAAGCAATATTTAATCTCAGGAGTGAAGGTGAGGCAAATCCCGTTAATGAAGTACAGACCTTTCAAGCAGGGCGTTATGTCAGCAGTAACGAGGCAGCGTGGCGTCTCCTTGGCTTCCCTTTACACGAAAGGCACCTCACCTTGCTGTGCACTTAGAAAATGGAGAGCGTGTATATTTCACTGAAAGAAATTTCCAAGAAAGAATTGCATCACCGCCAAAACTACACTAACAGCCTTCTTTCAACTTTGTCAAACCGACCCTTTGCAAAAACGTTGTTATATTCTGAAGTCCCCGCTATTATACTTGGAACACATCTAGGAAGGAGTGGAAACGCCGAATTCAAGGCGCGCCTGTTGCAAATTGCCCGGTGTAAAGTCATCAGATGCCCTTGGTCGTGTGTATACCGTCCATGTATCTAATTTTGAATGTTTCTGTTTACGATTGCTGCTGCACCATGTTCGGGGTCCTACAGGATATAAAGACCTTAAAACTGTCAACGGTCAGGAATGCGAAACTTATAGAAGCATGTGAAGCTCTGCATCTTTAGAAAACGATAATCACTGGGATGAAACCATGGAGGAAGCTGTGCAGTGCCAGTCACCAGCCAAAATTAGGATCTTTATGCAACTCTCATATCATCTTGCAGGCTATCTAATGCACATAAATTGTGGGACAAATATAAAGTACATGGCGGAAGATATTTTGCGAAGGTTACAGCAGACACACGCGAACATGACATACAATGAACATTTATAATGAAGCACTTGGAAAAATTGAAGATAAAGTAATGGCAATGGTAGGCAAAAATTAAGCGACTTTGGAATGATAAGCCTCAGCAAACAACCGAAAATGAACTAAGTGATGAAAGTGAAACAAACTACGATATACTAGCTTTGCAGCAGCAGTAGCCGAATTTGTACCCTTGCTTTCCGAACAAAACGAGTATTTGACAAAGTATTAGGACAAATTGAATCTGGAAATGGTGCACTTTTCTTTTTAGATGCCCCTGGAGGAACTGGGAAGACATTTTGTTAAATTTATTATTAGCGCAAGTACGGAAAGATAAAACATTGCTGTGGCGTAGCTTCCTCCGGTATAGCCGCCACGCTGCTAAGCGGGGGCCGCACTGCACATTCTGTTTTAAAACTCCCTCTAAATCTAGCTCAGGAAGAATCGCCGATCTGCAACTTTAGCAAAAATAGTGCACGAGGTATAATGCTACGACAATGCAAACTTTTAGTGTGGGACGAAAGTACAATGTCGCATAAAAAAGCTGTAGAAGCACTAAATCGAACGCTCCAGGATTTGCGCAGCAATACCGATGTAATGGGAGGAATGGTGGTTTTACTGGCTGGTGACTTTCGCCAAACTTTACCTGTCATTCAAAAGGGCACACCTGCAGATGAAATTCAAGCATGCCTCAAGTCGCCTATTTTATGAAACAAGGTGACAAAATTCAGTTTAACTACGAATATGAGAGTGCATTTGTATAATGATATCAATGCTGGAAACTATGCTGACACACAATTAAAAATTGGCGATGGGCGGTTGGAAACGGATGCTGAGGGCTGCGTTAAATTGACGAGGGATTTTTGTAATTTAGTACAGTGTCATTCCGAATTAATTGCGAGCGTTTATTCAGATTTAACGAACAACATGCATGAAGACAAATGGTTATGTGAAAGGGCGATTCTTGCACCAAAAAATGAGAGCGTTAACAAAATAAATTCAGATATATTAAGCGAAGTAGCAGGAGAAATAACAGAGTATTTGTCAGTAGACACATTTATGGACACAGAACAGAGCACTTCATATCCCGTAGAGTTTCTAAATTCTCTAGAGTTGTCAGGTGTGCCCTCACATAAGCTTCAATTAAAATTAGGCGTCCCAGTCAAGCTAATGCGAAATTTAGATGCTCCTCGGTTATGTAACGGGACAAGGCTGCGTGTGACACATCTTGGACGGAACATAATCGGTGCTACAATTTTGACAGGCGTAGGAAAAGGTGAAAATGTTATTATACCACGGATCCCTATAATTCCCATAGATCTTCCTTTTCAATTCAAAAGGTTGCAGTTCCCTATTAAGCTCAGTTTTGCAATGACAATTACTAAAGCGCAAGGGCAAACGTTACAGGTAGTGGGGGTCAACTTAGAAAAACCGTGCTTCTCTCATGGTCAGCTGTATGTAGTATGTTCGCGTCTGTCAAATGCCCAGAATTTCCACATTCTTTCCCCGAATGGAAAAACATATAACATTGTGTACAGTAGCGTCTTAATATAGTGTTCAGTTAGTTTTTTTTCCAAAATTCCCACAATCAATTAATCAGAATTCCCACAGATCTTCCCTTTCAATTCAAAATTTCCTATTTAGCTCAGTTTCTTTTCAATTCCAAATGCTGCACCTCTGACGGACCTATTAAGCTCAGTTTCCTTTCAACTCAAAAGTCTGCACCTCTGACGGATCTTTTATTTGGCTCAGTTGCCTTTCAATTCAGAAAACTGCATCTCTGACGAATCAATTTAGCTCAGTTTCTTTTCAAAAGTCTGCATCCCTGACGGATAATTATGCTCAGTTTCCTTTAATTAAAAAAATATCCCATTTCTATTTGGAATAAACAGGCTATTTTCATGCTTTCCTATACGCTGCGTTTCAAAACATTTAAATAGGCTGACGAATCAATTTTGCTCAGTTTCCTTTTAATGGCTGCATCTCTGACAAATCTATAAAACTCAGTTTTCTTTCAATTCAAAAAGCAATGGATAGTTCATTTCCCAGTGACCATGCGGACGAAGCCGCGGGTAACAGCTAGTAGTTTAATAAAAATATAAAACTGCGGTTGCTAACCCGCCTACCAAGCGTGGAAACTATGAGAAAACTTTTCCCCTTATGAGACAGTCCATGCGGAGGCCTAGCAGCGGAGGCTACAGCAGTGGACTTTGATAGGATGAACGAATGACTAAATAAGTATTTAATGTTTTCTTATATTTATGCGAAGACTACATATTAAATGAAACTAATTTTTACGAATTATATCGCTTTTGCTTTTAACTTTTTAATTCCCGACGTTTCGGGTGCTTTACAGCACCCATGGTCACGGGGGGACTGAGGTGTTTGACGTCCCGATGTCATAGTTAGCCCGGCTACCTTCAGTTTTTTAATATTAATTTTTGGTTAAATCTACGCAGAATGAGCTTACAGTATCTTGAAGTCTAGCAGTGGTATACTTGGTTTTGGATTTAATTTTATTAATTATAGGATCCCAAGCAGATGGCAGCACCCATCCATCTTCTCTATTGAAATTAGTATGTTTTTTAATTTCAATAGCCTCGCGAATCATCCTTGGTAGGAATCGGTGTTATTTTGCGAGGATTTGTGGTCTATCAAATCTAATGTAATGGCGGGGACGATCTTGAACATGTTCACAAACTGCAGACTTCCCAATACGTCGGTGCTTCAAGTCAGCTATATGTTCTTTTACGCGGGTTTTTATAGATCTTTTTGTTTGCCCTATGTAAAAGAGACCACATACACAATCCAGCTTGTACACTCCTGCATCTTGTAGAAGGATATGATACTTGACGGATGGTAAAAATTAACTAATCTTCTTCGGCGGCTTGATGTATGTTTTAATGGAAGCTCGCTTCAAGATATAGCCAACCTTGTCTGTGACTCCTCTGACATAGGGTAATACAGCAGGCACACGCTCGACTGTGGCCGGCTTCACTAGGTCACTGTGACGTAAGCGCGGGACCCGTCTTGCAGTACTTGCTCGACGTGCTGAAACTCGGCGGCCAGATGTTTTCTGTCACAGATCCCTCGTGCTCTCTGAAACAAAGATATTCCCACGGTAGCTAACTGTGATCAGTAACTAACCCTGTTTACCCATTTATTCCTATAGTAATATAAAAGAGTGAAATATATTTATTCAATATTAACACAATAAACAAGCAATACAGGTATCAGTAAGGTAATATTACAATATAATTCATAGAAACAGGTCAAATTTACAAAATAAAATCGAAAACAAATTATTAGTATTGAAATGGTATCCAGCTCAACTAAAGCTTCAGCAAATAGCTACATCGCTGATTTTCAGCTAATACCAAACGTGTCGTATGTAAAAGTTACAGCATATATACGTCCCATTTCTGGGCACCCGATGATGTGATAGGAGACCTATTATTTCTAAGAGGGTCTTAAGGCAAGGAAATATTCGTCGCGCTGCACCGATAACTGTTGGCGAACTTCTTGTGCTTGATTTTTTTTCATTGTAGATCATGTGGTGTTTCAAAACTTAAAATTGCAATGAACACTTTCATTGGTGTCAGCGGCGATCGAAACTGGGTTTCCCGAGAAATTTATAGCGAGCGCTTATACTAATATAAAATAAACGATTATAATAACCAAATGGCATTACGGCCAGGTTGGACTAAATATCGTATCTTATACGCGATTATGTCGAGTATTTTGTTGTAATATATATTTCCGAGAGATCATACATCAATACCGTAAAGTAAGTGGGTTCAGTCACAGAATTATAAATCATAAGGCCTGCCATCCATTAACCAATTGCTCCACAACCCTCTCAAAAATAAGTGAAACTATGAAATGTGTTATAAAAGGCTGTAACTTTACTTTGCCAAACTTGGCAGGCGAGCTAGCAAACGATGTTATTTTTATTATTTTTATTTGTTGTCAGGAAGATACTGCTGCCCATCTCTTGTTTCATCACGAATCATATCCACTAGAAAAACTCGTAAGCCTAAATATTACAATTTATTCCTTACTGTACCCTTTGTGTTACGCCATGTGCATTAATAACTCTGTATCCGGAAAATATTGCGCCTATATGACATGAAGTTTAATTTTATTGCTGTTTTGGTGTACGGCCAAGCGTATCATCCGAAGATACATTACGTCTTTTCGCGACGAAATACTCAATTTGTCACGCGTATCGAGCTACCAAGTACCTATTGCCACTTGCTGTTTTTCGCTTTTATAAAACTGAAGTGACAAACGAACTTAAGTCCAACTGATGGTAAGTGACTACTGCAGTCCATGGTCACTCCTCCAATACCAATCCAATACAGCCTACAAAATTCCACCATTGAACATATGCCTCCCCCATAGTTAGTTTCGCAGGGGAAATTTTGCCGTTTTGCAGGCGGGTTCGCAACCGCAGTTTTTATTATTTTGAGTTAACAGGAAGATACTGATACCCATGTTCGCCCAAGTTTTCCTCTGTCACCTCATACGACATCCACGGGATGATATGGGGTGGTAGATATTCTTACACAGCCTCTACATGGTCAATGACTGTACACCTGTAGCCAACTTCAAACAAAGAAAGCGTTATCACCTCTTAGGACTAAGATGTAATGTCTCACAGGCTGTACTATTACTGGCTCTCTATACCCTTCAGAATGAAGTTCAGCAGTGCACGCATTTTTCTTGGCGGCAAAAATTGGTAAGAGAGTGGTACCTGCCCAGACGGACTCCGAGGAAGAAAAGTACTCCTACTACCAAATAAGTAGCTCTCATCCAAAGACTGTCTAAACACACCGATTGCTGGTAGCTATTAAAACTAAATAATGTTTATAATCTATTCTAACAGTAAGTTACTTTTATCTGAAGCAAAAATCAATGTTATTTTTACTTTAATTGCAGCCCATCAAATGACCACTGCCTAACGTATACGTCTTCGATAAATTGCCTTATAGGGGGGATATTTGCCACCAGTTTAAGAGAGGCAGTATATCACAGACTGTTAGGCATTCCACCGCAGTCCACAGAGGTGACAACATGTCTGTAATACACTTTGTATGAAGTTGGCTGCTGGTGTCCATGGACTGCAGTAGCCACAGTCACATGGATGATATGTTCATTTCTCACTTCATTTTTAAGAAAAAAATCGGGGTGAGGCTGTGTCGTGGACACGGCCGTGTTTTTTACATGAATACGTATACGTAACGGGTAATTTTGATGATGATGATTATGATACCGCCGCAGATGATGTAGTTGCAATTTGTCTGCGCTTAGCGGTGTTACATGATCTCAGATCAATGCCAGCACTGGGTTGGAATCTTCCATCAACGTCTCGTTAATTGCCAAGTAATCAGATCGGTTGATGATGGAATCGGTAGAGGTGTTTTCTGAGTGCGCAACCAAGCTTTGAGCATTAATGGCGGTGATGAGTATAAAACAACGCTGATCAGGAACATAACTACAAAACTTTTTTACTTGTGCAACTATAGTCGGCAGCCTGCCTTTAACTCCGCAAATGGCTCGTCTTCACTGAGCAACTCTACTTAATTTAAGACACCAATCGCACAGTTCACTTTGCCATCCTCAACGTCAATGCTAGCCGTAATCATGTAAGGATAACCCACTCCAAGCGAAATCTTATAAGACAGTCTACCCAACTCGACGACACTCATTTTGTGAAGCTTTTGCCGGGATGTAGCAGTTCCAGAACGATTCTTGTAGCCGATTAAAGTGTCGTCGGCGAAGCTGTATGTCTCTGTCACGATCACTACTGTTGTATGAGTCCACGCTGTGAATGATGTTGACATTGAACGCCTGATCATCGTCCAATTGACGCGGTAGCTGATGCACCGTTGGGTTCACCCCGACGGGTACAGTAATGACTTGTCCTATGATAGCGTACAGTCGCTTAACATCCGGGGCATGGAAATCAGTAATTGCGGGATCGAACCCGGGTTGGTCGCGTACTGTAAAATTTACAGCGAGCACTTAGCCCCTGAGCTGCCACGGCTCTTGGTGCGTGTTTAAGTATAATAAGACAATGAGTAAATTTTCTCTATAATGTGTTTTTTTTAATTTTTTAAGTGGTAGAGCCATGCTGCAGCAATAGTATAGTTGTAGCACGAATGGGTTGGCTCGACCAGGGAAGGACCACGCTCTCACAGAGTACTGGCGTAAAATAATAGCTTAATGCAGCTGTGTTTCATTTTGATTCTTAATCGAGCATAACATGTAGATGTCTATGAGTCACAGCGTCTACTTACCATTACTGGTGATATGGGTACTGTTTGCCATCCTTATTCTATATAAAAAATATCTTCAAAAGAAATTTTAGTCACAAAGGACCAGTATATAAGTATTTTAATTAGATTATAACTACTTCCATATAAGCGCAGGTTACATAAGCGTACTGGTAGATACGGGACAATTGCTCCGTGTCTCCACATACACAAGGACGACTGGAACTTCGTATTAGAATTGAACTAATAGGAAAGCTGCTTAGTTAGAAGTGCTGCATCATAACGACACTTTTGATTACTTTTTGAGAGCAGAACGCTAAACCAAAATTTAAATTATTTGCCATATTTTCCACGCTTGGCAGGTGGGTTCACAATGAAGCTGAATGCTGCTTTTCTCTCGGTTTGTTTCCCTTTGTCACCTTTTAGTCACCCATGGGAAGATATTGAGTAGTGTACATTCTTACACCGCAACACAGAGATTTAGTAACCAATTACCGTTACCCTCACAGACCTCTGAAATGTCCATTGCTGAACATAGGCCTCCCCATAGAACAACGAACACAAACCAGAAGATGGGCAGCAGCCTCTTCCTAATAACAACTGAGTAACCAATTAAACACAACTAAATATCACATGTGTACCGTGAAGTGGCGGTGTAAGTATATCCACTATCCCATATGGTCCCGTGTGTGTCGTTAGAGCCGTCAGTGGGAAATTGAACAGGTGATGGGCGGCAGCGTCTTCTTGATAACAACTCAAAATAATAAAAAACTGCAGTTGCCAACCCTCCTGCCAAGCGTGGCAACTATGGCAAAATCCGGGCGAGGCCTATGTTCAGCAGTGGTCTTTGTTGGACTTAAAATATCACATGTATAATGTCGTAAAAGTTATACTTTACTATCATTATATTTTTTATCATTGTCATTAACGTTTCCGAGCAAAACCTTTTTACTTAAAACCTCATAATTATGTTGGAACGTGGAGTGATGTAGAATATTTAAGAATATATTTTATCAGCTCGATCATAAAGGTGCGATTAATTATAACAAAATTTGTAACAATGAATAATTATGAAATTTTTTGTTAGTTTTGTACAGGGAATTAATTTAATTAAACAGGATTACGTTGTATCAATAAGTACCTACTGCGTTAGTAATATATAATTACGTAAGTCAAGGAATAAATTTAAAATAAATTTTAAATCATAATTTACATATTGACGAAATAAACGATTATTACCATTTCTATTTACATTCGGATCATAAAATATAATCTAACTATTAAGCTGACTTCAAAAGAGGAGGTTTGCAATTCGACGGATTATTTTTCTTTTTGTCTGTTACGCGATATCTTCGTTAATTGTAGATAAATTTTGATGATTATTTTTTTATTAAATAGATTTTAAGGGGTGGTTCCATATTAATTTGGAGAAAAAATTCTACCCCAACGGGAGCCAAAATAGGGGAAGAAGTTTTAAATGTAACTATTAAGAAGACATTGAGATTGTGATATTCTAGTGTCTAGTAACTCCACATACTGGCATCGGAGCTTTAAATCTTCTCTATACTATGTCTCAGACTGCTCACTATGTAAAATTATTTTATTATTTTTAATCCTGTGATGACGGCTTTTATTTTATTAAAATTATCATTTTAATTTCTGAAATACTAATTCTAACACATAGAGAAACCGACAGATATTCTATTCCATTGAAATGAACCGATGTTATCATGCTTTTAGTAATTAGTTGTAGACGATATATTGTAGATGGGCCAGATCAAGAGCCCTTAACCGACCTTTAACCAACGAGCATTTATGTGTACGTATATTTACCTCCTATAGGTATGTGGATGTAAGTATGGAGATAGAGTGACGACCTGGTAAGACATGTTGGAAGTCAATGGATGCAGGTAGCTCAGGACCGTGCTTTGTGGCATTCCTTGATGGAGGCCTATGTTCAGCAGTGGACTTGTGAAGGGCTGTAATGATTTGAATGTAAAGTAGGCGAGATAGATGTATCAGGATCGTGCCATATTGCAGTCCGTAGTCTCTGCCTACTCCTTTGTGTGACAGGAATGAGTGTTTATGTGTATGTACGAGTATATGTGTATGTATGTAAAAATAGAATTTACCGTAAGACAAAATGTCATAAAACTCGCAGAATTTTTGTAAATAAAAGTAAATACTATTCCATATTATTCTATCCTATTGTAAAGATTGTTTCCTTTTAATATAACATAAATAATAAAGCAAATCGAGATATAGTATTTTCTCTGTTATAATTCGCAGCGAAGCCAAGTACTAACAATTTGGCCGTTATGCTCCAGAGCTACAGCGTACAGCGTGGAACGGACGGGGAGACTGTTTATTGCTTGTTTATAGCACTTGGCGCTTGGAACTGCAAGAAAATTTCGTTTGTATCACACTTTTAGCAGACTGCGAAAACAGCTCACTACAGATTTGACTTACATATCGCTTCCTTATTTTAACATACTATTGCGTTATTTTTTGAGTAAGAACTATAGTAACTCTATTATATTGAGTGATTTTACGGCCTTTTTACGCCCTATTATTGGGTACAGACCTTCTCTTATTTTTAAGGGAGAGGAGAGGAAGCACCAATGAAACTGTTAATTAAAAAATATAGATTGAAGCAATCCAGGAGATGGGCAGCGGCGTCTTCTTAATAATAGTTTAATAAAAATATAAAACTACGGTTGCTAACCCGCCTACCAAGCGTGGAAGCCATGAGAAAACTATTCCCATTATGAGACAGTTCATGCGGAGGCCTAGCAGCGTAGGCTAAAGCAGTTTACTTTGATGGGATGAACGAATGAATAAATAAGTATTTAATTTACAAAACCTTATTTCTTGCTTACACCAACGCCTTTAGTCTAACTCTAACACAGGACCCTCATATCGGAACGGTACGTCGAAAAATTTGTAAACGCTTTACGTTCGATATTTTAATTTCATAGAAAATAAAAAAAGTTTTCATTTCATTTCAGAATTATGGAAATTTACTAATGTTTTTACCTTGCTCCACGCTCTTTACTCAAGCCTTTTCATAGTCAATACTTTATACTTCACTCAAAATGACACTAGAGAGGATTCTCGACGTGCCATTATTTCACGAGACGACCACAGCTGAACTTAATCGACTCAGATGCACTTACCGCCCGTATTTGTCTACAGTTGTCATACCGAGTTATAATAACGGGGAGGGAGAAGACACATTGGTTCAAAATTCATGGATATATTTCTTAAGAATTTTAAACAATAGGCACTCCAGTAAATAACCCTGTTTAGCCATCTAAGTAATAAAAAAGACAGTTTTTTTTACTTTTTTTTACCGTGCCAAATTTAGCAAAATTCGATCACTTTCAGAGTCACTTCGATGTCTGTGTCTCTATGTCAGTTTGTCAAAGAATTTTTTTGGATTCCCAAGGACTATTGGACCTAGATGATTGATATTTGACACATAATATAATATGCTACAGGAACACGTGAATAAATAACTTTTTCAGAATTGCATTAATATCATATGTCTAGAAACATCTACAATTTTTTATATTGGACGTGTCTTCCGATGTATCCATAAGATATGTAAATTGTCTTGGAATCAAGATTTATTATTATTATTTACTATTTACTCTTTACATTCATTCATAATTAAAGTTAATTTAGTTAACAAAATAATGATGATTTCGTGGTTTTATATGTGATATTTGATTTATATGATTGGTCCCATTTAATATTAATTGGTACCATAAAATATAATAGAATGTGATATTTTTTTCACGTTCAAGTAGACTTCAAAATTTACTCTACACATGTAATAAGACAAGTTTTAATAAATCACCCGTCATCCCGCCTATAATTAAGATGTAATAGAAAATTAACATCTAAAGGAAGTAAAATACTTAACCTCCTTTTTTAAGTTCCGTAATCGGATAGAAAGTAGCCTATAAGCTGCCCCGGGTTACTAACTACCTACTTGTAAAATTTAATGGAAATCAGTACTGCAGTTTTTGCGTGAATCGGGAATACACAGACAGACAGACAAACAGACAGACAGACAAAAATTCTAATTAACACTTATTTGGCTTCAGTATCCTTTATGTAGTCCCCTGGACTTGTTTCTTCAAGAGTATATTAGAATTACAGACGCGACTTTTCTACAGATTTAATAAATGTATAGATTAACACAATACACAAGCGATACAAGTTTCCGTAAGGAAATATTACAATATCATCATCATTACAGCCCTTCACAAGTCCACTGCTGAACATAGGCCTCCCCCACGGAATGCCACAAAGCACGGTCCCGAGCCACCTGCATCCATTGACTTCCTGCATGTCTTTCCAGGTAGTCACTCCATCTAGTGGAAGGACGCCCTACACTTCGCCTGCCAGTACGAGGCTGCCATTCGAGAACCTTTCTTCCCCATCGGTTGTCGGATCTTCGAGCTATATGGCCGGCCCATTGCCACTTCAGCTTACTAATCCTTTGGGCTATGTCGGTTACTCTGGTTCTACTGCGGATATCCTCATTTCTAAGTTTATCACGCAGAGAAACCCCGAGCATAGCCCTCTCCATAGCTCGCTGAGCGACCTTGAGCTTCCTCATACGGCCAGCAGTGAAGGACCACGTCTCAGTTCCATATGTCTTCACTGGCAACACGCACTGGTTGTACAATTTAGTTTTGAGGTTTTGAGGTATGCCTGACGAGAAGATGGGTCGTAATCTCCCGAACGCTGCCCAGCCGAGTTGAATCCGTCGATTGACCTCTCGGTCGAAGTTGGACTTACCTAGTCGGACTATTTGTCCCAGGTAAAGATACTCGTCAACAACTTCGAGCTTAGTACTCCCAACAACTACCGGCATAGGTGTGACATGGACGTTATACATGATCTTCGCTTTGTCCATGTTCATCTTAAGACCTATCCGTTGGGAGACACTATTGAGGTCATTGAGCATAGTGCTTAGGTCCTCCAGCGATTCTGCCATAAGGACTATATCGTCGGCAAATCGAAGGTGAGTGATGTACTCGCCATTATGTTAGTACCGTATCCTTTCCAGTCCAGTAGCTTGAAAACGTCTTCCAATGTAGCGGTGAAGAGTTTCGGGGATATTACGTCACCCTGTCTTACACCTCTCTGCAGTTGGATAGGTTTCGTACTCTGGTTCTGTACTCGGATAGCCATCGTAGCCCTACTGTACAAATACTTCAGCACCTCGATATACCGACAGTCCACTTGGCACCGCTGAAGGGACTGTGGCACCGCCCAAATTTCGACGGAATCAAAGGCTTTCTCATAGTCCACATACGCAAGGCAAAGTGGCAGATTGTACTCGTCAGTCTTCTGTACAATTTGCCGAAGGGTATGTATGTGGTCTATGGTGCTAAAGCCTTTTCGGAAACCGGCTTGTTCGGGAGGCTGGAAGTCATCGAGTCTGCATGCGAGACGATTCGTAATGACTCTCGAAAACAGCACGTAGACGCGGCTCAGAAGGGAGATCGGTCTGTAGTTCTTCAAGAGAGCGTTGTCGCATTTCTTGAAGAACAAGACCACCGCACTTCTGCTCCACGCCTCCGGTGTAATGGCACCATGGAGGACGGAATTAAAGAGCTTCTGAAGGACTTCAAGTACCAATTTTCCACCCGCTTTCAGAAGCTCCGCTGTAATTCCATCCTCGCGTGGGGCCTTGCCGTTTTTAAGGTGCTGGAGAGCCATTCTAATCTCGCTCAGACTGACGTCCGGGATATCATCGGAATAGTGTCGGATAAGACTTGCTCTTAGATCGTTACTCACACTTGCGTGTGGCTCCAACGATGACGTGTACAGCTGCCCATAGAACCTCTCAATCTCACTCAAAATCTCAGGTGTCCAGGAAACGATGCTGCCACACTCAGTCTTCAGCTTCGACAGTTGGCTCTTTCTGGCAGACAGATCTCTGGCAAAGACTTTGGAGCCCTGGTTCCGCTCGATCGATTCTTCTATACGAGCTGTATTGAAGTTGTGCAAGTCCCGCCGCATGCATTTGGAGATCTGTCTGTTCAGTTGCGTGTATGCTGTCAAATCTGCTGAAGACTGCAGCTTCATCTCCCGTCTAACAACCATGAGATTAAGAGTGTGATCGGAGAGTTTTTGTGTTCTTCTGCGACGGGTCTTACAGAACTTAGCTCCGACCGCATGGACAGCTTGCACAAGCTTGTCATTCATATCGTCCACTTCATTGCAAACTTCTAGGCACTGAAAACGATTTTGTAACTCGAGCTGAAAGTTTTCGGGACTTTGGATTAGAGCACGAGGGGGACGGAGCGTTGACTTCATTAGACGTGACCTCTCCAACTTAATGTTTAGGTTCAGTGTGCCTCTCACCATTCGGTGATCGCTGCCAGTTTTCACCCTCGCGATCACTGAGACATCACTGAACAGTTGTCGTCTGGTCGTCATAATGAAGTCAATCTCATTTTTTGTCGAACCGTCGGGGCTCGACCAGGTCCACTTACTGTGGGGCCGCTTTTGGAAGAAAGAGTTCATCATAAAGAGTCCCTCTTTCTCCATAAAGTCGGCCAGCTGCTGGCCCCTTGGGTTCCGTTGCCCTATTCCGAATTTCCCTACTTTCAGCTCACCGTTCTCTCTTGTGCCTAGCTTTGGGTTGAAGTCTCCCATTAACACCGTATAGTGGGTTTTGGAGGAATGCATGGCTCTAGAAATATCCTCATACATTTTCTCCATTCTCATCGGGTGTGCCGAGGTTGGTGCGTAAACCTGTATGACCTTCAGCGAATACCGTTTGGTGATTCTGAGTATAAGGTACGCAACCCTCGTCGACACACTCCCGATCTTTACAACGTTGTTAACGAGAGACTTGTGGACGATAAATCCGACACCTCCTTGGGACAGATGGTCGCCCTCCCGGTGATAGAGTATGTTGCCGGATTCGAGGATTACCGTGTCCTCCCCCTCTCTTCGGACCTCGGATAGTCCTATTATATTCCAGCGTAACTTATATATCTCTTCTTCCAACTCCAGGCTCTTCTCGTCAGTCCTCAGGGTGCGTGCGTTATATGTTGCCAGGTCGAGTCGTCGTAGGTGGCAACCGAACCTCCACCGGAGATTCTTAGCACCCCCTGCCCCGCCGTTACCATGGTCGCCACCGTAGTCAGGAATAGCGGGGCCGCCGGGGACTGGGGGCCGTTTATTTGTGTCGTCGCTCATAGGGGGTATATTGCCATAGTTGCCACGCTTGGCGAGCGGGTTGGCAACCGCAGTTTTTTTATTGTTTTTTGGCTTTTATCAGAAAGATGCTGCTGCCCATCTTCTGTATCAGTTTCCCTTTGTTGCCTTTTACGACACCCACGGGTAGATATGGGGTAGTGGGTATTCTTACCCGCCACTACACAGGTAAATATTACAATATAATTAATAGAAACAGATCAAGTTTATAAAATAAAATAGAAAACAAATTATTAGTACTGAAATGGTAGTCAGCTCAACTAAAGCTTGAGCAAATAGCTACAGCGCTGATTTTCAGCTAATACCAAACGTGTCGTATGTAAAAGTTACAGCATATATACGTCCCATTTCTGGGCACCCGCAGATGTGATAGGAGACCTATTGTTTCTAAGAGGGTCTTAGGGCAAGGAAATATACGTCGTCTTTGTGCTGAAAATATATGGTTCATATGGTATTAAGGTTAAATAACAAAATGTATGCCGCTAGTATTTTTCTACTTGATAAAAACATTCAATATAAATATAAGGCATTCATTTTGTTGCAATAAATCTTAACGTGAGGAAAATTTCGTCGACTGCGTAGCCCCATAGTTCAATGAGGTAAAGTAAGGGGGGCTCAGTCGCATAATTATAAATCAGCAGACGCTTCATCCATTAACCAATTGCTCCACAACCCTCTCAGAAATAAGTGAAGCTATGGAATGTGTCATATAAGACTGTAACTTTACTTGCCACACTTGTAGGCAAGTTGGCAACCGTTGTCTTGTGTTTGAGTTGTTATCATGAAGATACTGTAGTCCATCTTCTGTTTTATTCCGAATCATATTCACCAGAAGCAATCGTAAGTCAAAATATTACAATTTATTCTTTACTGTACCCTATATATTACTTGATTCGCATTAATAACGTGGTATCCGGAAAATATTGCGCCTATATGACATGAAGTTTAATTTTATTGCTGTTTTGGTGCGCGGCCAGGCGTATCATCCGAAGATACATTACGTCTTTTCGGCGACAAAAAACTCAATTCGTCGTGCGTATCGAGCTACCAAATACCTACATACTGCGACTTGCTTATTTTTTCTTTTATTAAACTTAACTAACGACCTTACAGTTCACCTAATGGTAAGTGGCTACTGCAGTCCATGGACAGTTGCAGCTAGCTTAGAAAAGGGCTACAGATGCGTTGTCAGCATTAATTTTAAATGCAAACGTGTAATAGTGGTGTATGAATATTCACGACCCCTTTTTTTATAGAATAAGGGTGACAAACAAGCACACAGTCCACCTGATGGTAAGTGGTTGCTGTGGCCCATAGACATCTACATGTATCTTTGTTTGCGAATTTAAATGCAGATGCGTTGTCATCCGTGAGGACTAAGGTAGAATGCTTCTATTCCAGTAAAAAGGGTCTCCGGTTCTCTACACTCACCATACAAAACACAGCAGCATTAAGCTGCTATTTTACGCTGATATTCTGTGAGAGCGTGGTCCTTCCCCGGTCGAGTCGACCCATTCGTGCTACAACTATACTATTAATATAGCTGCAGCATGGCTCTACCACGTAAAAAAACCCCATAGCGACCCGTGGGTGCCATAAGAGGCAACAAAGGGAAACATACAAGGGGATGGGCAGCAATGTCTTCCTATTAACAACTAGAAAATAAGAGACAAATAACCCTGTATATAGAATAGCTACGAACTACTTCACGGAGCGTTGGCCGCTCCCCGGGCCGATCACCTTGCCCGGCGGGAGATCTTTCCTTTTTCTTCCACGGCCTAACGTCCTTAATTGTATCTATCATACCTATCCTCTCCTGTCCTCACTTTTTGTTTTTATATTTTTTTTCTTTTACTTAATTTTCTAATTTATGTACACACCTTCATTAGTTGTAAACAACAGTTCTTTGTGCAAAAAAGTTGTTTGGAAAAATTGCTTCCAGAGCGATAAGACCGCATATTTTACTTTGTATTATACTTTATGTAATTTTTTTCGTATCAATGTGTATTGGTGTACAATAAATCATACCTATGTTGATTGATTGATTGAAACTATATAGTCTTGCTGCAGTGTATTATGAAGCAACAGCACGAATGTGTCGGCTCGACTGAGGAAGGATCACGCTCACACTGCTTTAGTTTAACTAGCAATTAATCTCAATCAGTGGGCGTGACAACCCATCAGCAGTCACTTATTACTTTTATCACGGGTTCGGATAAAACTTCTATCCTGTGAAGATCCAGCAAGAAACCAAGCGGCACTTGTATTTCTAATTAGCATTTCGCAATTTAAAAAAATTGTGTTATTACATGGTAGAGCCATACTGCAGCTATATTATGGTTGCAGCACGAATAAGTCGGCTCGATCAGGGAAGGACACAGCGTGAAATAGCAGCTTAATGTTGTTATGTTACGTATGGTGAGTGTAATGAACATTTTTACTGGAAACGAGGCATTCCATTTTAGTCCTTACGGGTGATAACGCATCTGCATTTTGATTCTTAATTGAGGATAATTGTAAATGTCTACGGGCCACATAGACATTTACATTTTTACTGTGAGCATTTTTGTCGGCCTAACGAGAACCATGCTTCCCCATCAGTTGTCGATTCTTTGAGCTATATGGCCGGCCCATTGTCACTTCAGCTTACTAATCCGTTGGGCTTTGTCGTTATCTCTGGTTCTCTGGTTACCACGCAGAGAAACCCCGAGCATAGCCCTCTAAATAGCTCGCTGAGCGAACTTGAGCATTGAAGGACCATGTCTCAGATCCATAAGTCGTCACTGGCAACACGCACTGGTTGTACAAACTCGTTTTCAAGTTTTGATGTATGAATCGAGAAGATGTGCCGTAATCTCCCAAATGCTGTCCAGCCGAGTTGAATCTGTCAAGTAAATTAGAGAATACCCCGTCTCGTCCGATGAAGGCCTGACAGGACGAGCACAAATCTAGACTTCTTATCTGCATTATTTCACGGGGAGTAGGACTGTAGTACAATTTAAGTTTTAAATTTGTTTATGATAATAAATATTGTATTTGTTATGTTATGTTAATATATGTATTAAAAAAAAGCAATTTGAAAGTTAATACATTTACAATATTATAAAAGAATATAACATTCCTGTGCGTTGTGAACATGAGAGAAAGCTGTTTGTACATTCACTCAGCGCACTCTATTATTTCATTTCAAATCCTCAAGCTTCGTTTGCGCAAAGCTTTGCGGGGATGTGAATGAAATTCATAACGTTAACTCGCAAACAATATTTCATGGAAAAAACGTAATATTTATAATGCTTACAGTAATGAACTTGTGATATTACTTAGTCTAATTAAGGAGGTAAAAAAATTAACTTTAAAAAAAATTAAAACAACTCAAAAACTAACGAGAATAAAATAATTTCACTTAATTTTTTCACTTCTAAGTGGGGACTTTAATACCTTTAGCACGAATGGGTCGGCTCGACCAGGGAAGGAACACGCTTTCACAGTAGACCAGCGTGAAGTATGGTGAGTGTAGAGTGTTACCAGTAAATGGGCCACTGCGTTCACTTACCATCAGGTGGACTGTGTGCTCGTTTGTTAAACTTATTCTATAAAAAAGGAAAAAAAAAGTGTGCTATAAGGTCGTTTGTTACTTCAAATTAAAATAACTGTATTTTTTTTTCGAAGACACCAGGGCAATCACAATAAGAGCAAACACAAAAAATCAACAATTCTACGCTCTGGCTTAAATTCTATTGAAATTTAACGACAACACATAGCGTAGCTTCACAGACATAAAAAAACCTCAAGCATTATTTCCAAATTCCCTTTATTCAATTGCAGGAGGGAATATTTTTTGCGTGTTTTGAATGGGAATTTTTATCGCTTGAGCTAATCCTTAAAGTGGTCAACTGACTATTCTGTGAGCAGTGGACAGTCAGCAGTGACCTGATGGTAAGCAGTCTTACCATCAGGTGGACTGTATGCTCGTTTTTAACCTTATTCTATAACAAGAAAAAACTTGATTATTTCTCTTATTTCGATACTTCTACACCACACTTATTTGAAACCAATAATAAAAATACGAAAAAGCTTTCAAGAAAAATCCATCCATCAAATAATAAATATAACCTTATACTAACTTTGAGGCTTTATGAACGACCTTTCCTCCTTTCGCTAGTGTAATAATATAAATTCTTATTTTATATTAATACATAGCGTCACGCCTGTAATCTCAACGAGGTTACGCAGAGTCCAAAGAGCAGCGTGCTACACGGACCACGTTCAGTGAAAAAATATGGACTTCGAATTCGGATGGAAAATTGTGAAAGAATCGATAGGTGGCTAGTCCATCGCCGACACAATCTTAAACCCAATATCCCACTATTCGCCTTTTACTACACGCTTGGCAAGTAACACAGTTGGTAAGTTTTGTTTTGTTACAAGTCACACATAAAAATATGTGTTATAAGTCCCAGACCAACATGGGACTATATAAAATATGCATGACAAAAAAAATATACTTTGGACAAAAGAGAAAACCAATTTTGTCTCTACAGTGACGAAACCAATAAAATTAAATTCAGTAAATACTTAACCTTTCCTACGAGACATATTACGCTTCATAAATCAAAAGACGCGCTGTCAAAATCGTTTCTACCCCTTCACTATGTGAACCATGTATTTGTGTGATATATTTTTTTTCATAGAATATTGGTGAAAAACGAGCACGCAATCCACCTCATGGTAAGTGGATGCTGTGGCCCATAGACATCGCCATTTATCCTCGATTAATGCATTATTAATTAATTAAGAATCAATATGCAGATGCGTTGTCACTCCTGAGGAGCAAGATGGAATGCCTCGTTTCCAGTAAAATGAGTCTCCGGTTCTTTATACTCACCATACGAAATACAGCAGCACAAACACCTGTCACACAGTGGGGAAGGAATAGTCTGCGGATTTCCATTTGGCACGATCCTGACACATCTCTTTCATTTCTTTTACAACCATATTAGCTCATCTTCAATACATCTATATTAGTTGTATAGTTGTAGCACGAATGGGTCGGCTCGACCGTGGAAGGATCACGCTCTCACAGATTACCAGCGTAAAATAGCAGCTTAACACTGCTGTGTTTCGTATGGTAAGTGTAGAGAACCGGAGACCCTTTTTTACTGGAAAAGAGGCATTCCATCTTAGTCCTCAAGGGTGACAACGCATCTGAATTTTGATTCTTTATTGAGGATAGATGTAGATGTCTATAGGTCACAGCAACCAATTACCATAAGGTGGACTGTGTGCTCGTTTGTCACCCTATCCTATAAAAAAAAACCTAGGTGTCTCTTGCCGTCTCTGCCGCTCGCTTCTGCAGCATAAATTTGCTTTGCCATCCTTTTCTCATTCATTCTTTCTACTTGTCCATCGCCACCGAAGCATTCTATTCTTAATCTTATAAAAATAATAGAGAAGTTGCATAATTTATTTTGCCACTTTATAAATAAATGAAAGAATAATTCATTTACAGTACATTTATATGTTTTTTTTTTATTTAACAATTCCATTTTTTAGTAATTATTAAAAAAAAAAATTGTATGCAAAAAAACGACTTGTGATAGGTTGTGACGTCATTATATCTGTTGAGACTGTGAGCGTTTCGCAATCATGGTATACTTTTGTATTTTCTATATTCGGATCACCGTGTGACATAATAAAATATATATAACCTGTATTATGCAATGCCAATTTTTAAATTTTGACAATGTAAATGAGTGTTTCATCATTTCACCATGCGGTGACGTTACTGAAGCGATATAATGACGTCACTAGCATTTGAATTGAAATTTTAGAAAAACATTTTTAATTGTAATATTACATGAAAAATCAATTGCTAATTTTTTTTTAAATTTTCTTAATCATTTTAGTAAACTTTAAAAAAAACTTCTCTATTTCCACATAATAGCATGTGAATTCCGGGATTTAATTTTAGATTAAGGAATATCACAAGCTCTCGGTAATAAGTAGAACTTCGTCTAGTTAGGTACTTATATGAAAAACTTCGTAAGCTACCCTACCCTAATGGGTGGAAATTGTTTTCCAAATTTAAATGGGACACATGCTTTTTTGTTATAAGTCCCACCCAAACATGGGACACAAATCCCAGATCAACATCGGACCACCTCAAACCTAATTTTTAAACACCTAGTCTCACTAAAATATATTTAATTCATTTATTAATCCTCCGAAACAATATGAAGCGTAAAAGGATTACCGTCAGTCTAATACTTCATAGACACAGGTGTCGAGTCGTTAATCGAATGCCAATTCGAACAGACTGATGTGCGAGGGTATTTTGTATCGAATTCGTTACAGTAACGTCAAGTTCAGGTTTTCAAAGAATTCAGAGTTGATATATGAGATTTTTTTTATATATATTTTTATAGAATAGATTTATAGAATAGATAAATAGATATTATAGAATATATTTTTTATAGTAAGCGTGACAAGCGAGCATACAGTCCACCTGATGATAAGTTGATGTTGTAACCCATAGACATCTACATCTATATGCAGATGCTTTGACACCTGACTAAAATGGCATGTCTCGTTTCCAGTATGAAATAAACAGCAGCTAAAGATTGACTTCGACTATGATATATTTATATATAATACTAGCTTTTTACCCGCGGCTTCGCTCGCGTGATCTTGAATTTAGGAACATTATTACATGCTGTTCCGTGCCAAATTTAGCAAAATTCGATCACTTCTATTAGAAGTAGATGATTGGTATTTGGCATAGGTAGATATAATATACAGGAACACGTGAATATATATGTCTAGAAAACCTACTATTTTTTATATCGGGCGTGTCTTCCGATGTATCCATAAGAAAGGTAAATTGTCTTGGAATCAAAATTTATTATTATTATTTACATTTTACTCTTTACATTCATTCATAATTAAAGTTAATTTAGTTTTAACAAAATAATGATGAATTTCATGGTCTTCTATCAATTTACGGTATAATGTTTATTTGAGATATTTTATTCATATCATTGGTCCTATTTAATATTGATTGGCACCATAAAATAGACGTAGATATTTTTTTTACGTTCGAGTAGACTTCAAAATCAAAATTTAATTTTCGTGTCAAATTTAACGTGGTCGATTTATCGACAGTTCAAATTGCAATTAAAATATATGCTAAAATATATAATAATGCTTACGTACCATGAAATTTAAGTTTAAATCAGTTTGATTACCGCCTTTGACAAGTAAAATAAAATGAACCTATGTTATGCTAACCTGTTTTGTGGGCAGAAAAATAGAGTATGCTGCAAAGTTTTAATGCATATTTACGGTTTTCATATGTGGGTTAGATGCTAGGCAAATGAAAATGACTTCACTCTTCCAAGAATGTATATATTTCACTTTATACTGGTACGGTTTAAAAATTACAAGTATGTAGCGAAACAAAAGAGATGGAAAAGAAATACCAGTAACTGGATGTATGGAATACTCGAGGTTGAAAAGCCGAGAATAAGTTTACCGCGATTTAAAGGAACCGTTATTACGGCGGCGCGAGCGTGGGGTCTAGCTCTGAGGTCGTTTGAATGCAAACTGCCGGTTAAAAACGAAGGCGCCCGGACTGTCACGAAAGCGGCTTGAACGGAGCCGAGCATTACCGACCTCAACCGACACGAACATCGCGTCGGCGCGTACGCCGTTCACTAAACAAACAAAAATATATGACAAAATTGCATGTCGCCACACATATCTCCACGATTATTTTAATTACTCAGATATCTAGGTTTCCCCACGAAGTTATTCTTCACCACTTTAACGGACATGTGTTAAGTCAGCACGTAAAATTTTCTATAACAGATTCATCCTCGAAGGATATATCTATTCTTAACGTTTTGCTCCCATGCCATGATGAAATCTCGCGCTACACGGCCCTCGTATTTGTTTAAATACAATTCATAAAAACTGAAACTAAGCTTTTGCATGATTGTTGACCACATCTACCTAGTAATTACACATCCAACGATGTCACAAACGAATTTTCAATTATTTACATTTTACATCGTATATTCAGTAGCATTCTATTATTTAATTTTATCAGTGACTTACAATTTTAGTTTATTTAGAAGTAAGTAGATGGCGCTATTATAAGATGAAATAATGAAAGCCAAAACTGTACTATCTAATAATATCAGTGATAGAAGCGAACATTTATTTATTATAGCAGCAAGGCATAATAAAGTGATGTCAATTCTGTTAAAAGTTCTGTTTCTGTTAAAAAATACGCTATCAGCGCCGCTAGCGGTGAAAAACGATTTAATGATATCGTCATATGACCATATCATGAAATAACAACGTTTTGTTTAGTTATTAATATCTTCAAACGATTTCTATTCATTAATTTGGTCAAGCTATATCATGACATGGTCAACAAACAGTGTTAAATATCATGAAATGACTACATCATTTTACGAAATGATAGACTACTTTATGATATAATTATGATCAGTTATATGACCTAGCCACAACATATAATATAAAAATCTCTGTAATAAAACTGAAATGATAATGAAAATTTTGCAATAATTGCAGACAGACCAGTTTTAATTAGTTTAGTAATTGAAATAAAAACCTTATGAATTTTCATATTTTTGGTAGACGTTACTATTACCTATAGAAATTATTACTTTTAAAATGAAATAAAAAATACTAAAAAATTAAACGTTAGGGTTTTTAAATAATTTAAAAAATCTAATTATTTAAACATATAACTGTTTAAATAATTAATTATTTATATTATTTAATTTATTAGTAACTGAAGGGAAAATATACTACTTTTTATATTTGATGATAGATGGCGCTGTTTTGATAACTAAATCGGTGTAGTTTCAAATTATTTTTCCAAGGTTATAACCATATTTTAAACTTTATTTATAAATATGGTATTTATTTGAAAAACATCCGTCATCCCGCCTATAATTAAGATATAATAGAAAATTAACATCTAAAGGAAGGAAAATAATTAACCTTCTTTTTTGAAGTTCCGTAATCGGATATAAAGTAGCCTATAAGTTGCCACGGGTAACTAACTACCTACATACAAAATTTCATGTAAATCGGTCCAGTAGCTTTTGCGTGAATCCGTAATATACAGACAGATAGACAAAAAATCTAAAAACTACTAATTTGGCTTCAGAACCCTTTATTTAGTCCGCTGGACTTGTTTTCTCAAAAATATTTTAGAATTACAGACACGACTTTTCTACAGATTTATTATACAGGGTATTTTTGAAACGCTCTCGAAAACGAAGACAGATGATAGTACTAAGGATACCTATGATGATGGGACACAAAAAAATTTGATCCCGAGGAAAAAAAAATCATCTTTTCACAACGTTTTATTAACTTTATTCACGCTCCATCATGTTACTACAGTTAATTGAAACGATATTTCACTAAAAAAATCATGAAAATACTGAAACATAAAACCAAAACAACAACCAAAAAAATCCCGCCAAAACAAATGCGCACATTGTAACGTCCTTGAAGCATGTGTAAATTCCACAGCGCGAAGCGACATGAGGCAGCGTGTGTGTGAAAGGGAAGGGTAGAGTGAGTAGTATACCTAATGCATTGTTTCGTATCGATCTAGATAAGAGTTTGGCACCCGCTAGGATATTGACCCTATTGTCAGCTGATTTTCTTTTTTAAGTTTCACTGCTGGTTTTATGTTTCAGTATTTTCATGATTTTTTTAGTGAAATATCGTTTCAATTAACTGTAACAATATGATGGAGCGTGAATAAGTTAATAAAACGTTGTGAAAAGATGATTTCTTTTTCCTCGGGATCGAATTTCTTTATGACCCATCATCATAGGTATCCTTAGTACTATCATCTGTCTTCGTTTTCGGAAGCGTTTCAAAAATACCCTGTTTGTATAGATAATAAAAGATTGTTCTTCTGTGTACCTATGAAAATTCGTTTATTTTTTATTCCTTTACTACTTTTTTCTGTTTGATTTGCCAGTTTTTATTTAAAGCCACTGTTGTTCTTATCGAGTACAGATGTAAATGTCTATAGGCTATAGCATCCACTTATCATCGGGTGGACTGTGTGCTCGTTTGTCAGCCAAATTCTATAAAAAACAGGTAAGTACTAAAATTTAAGCTTACACTGTAAACATCACAAGATAAACTTGTTATATATTAAATTAATTACAGTTGCGATGACGTTCCAGATGCACGGTGCATTAAATTTCAGTGTGAAATTGTATTTGAATGTGGAAACGCAATTAACGTCGCTATACATCACATATATTTATGTCTTCATGGCGGAGTCACGAAACTATGCGGCTGGGAAAACATTAACCTGGCTGCATTACAGCCAAACAAAACGACTCGGTCAAAATGATTTCTTGCATTTGCGTGAATACTACGCATTGAGAGTCGTGGGCAGCTCATAGGCTAAGCGCTCGCTGTAAATTTCGCAGTACGTGAGCAAGCTTGACTTATTCCCGATGACACCAATGAAATTGAAGATGTTAAAATTAATTAGCTAAGATCCGCGTTATAAAATAAAATGATGTTCTTATCTAGTTCGAAGACCACCTCCCGCCCTCCCTCAATTACGTGCACTATTCCCGTCGCCACTAATCCCTTCACCACTAATTGCAGCACCACTACTCCCAACGCCAGTGTATAAGTATAGCTTGCTTATGTATATAACCGTTCGCCGTTTTCCTTCGGACAGAAGGGAAGAGAAAAAAATAAAGTTCCAAAAACGAAATTTTAATTTCTTACGTCGAAGAATTAAACATATTATATGTTGCACAACTCGAACGCGAAGCGAGAGAGGTTGGGCTTTACTGTCGATTTGACAAGTTCACGCGACCTGCTTTGATTAAATTTTGTCAATTATTTTTAAACCGCTCTAATACGTGAAGAAAAGAACATTATTTTACATCAAGACAAAACACAAATTAATAAAACTCATGTTTTTATTTAAGCTTTGCAGTACGTATTATTATGAAAAAGGCATTTGACGGTTAACTCACCCATTCTCAACCCGCATTCTTCAACTTTCAGATTTTCCAAACAACTGTCAATAAATAGGTTGAACAGCCACGGGGAAGCCACACAGCCCTGTCTGACCTCTTTATGGATGCCAAACCAGTCCGAGTAGGCCCCGTTGATCCTGACACAAGCACTGGAGTCCCTATACAGAGACTTCAATGCCTGTATCAACCCAGCACTCAACCCAAATGAGTTCAGTGTTTGCCATAATACATCCCTGTCCACTCTATCATAAGCCTTTTCCAAGTCCACGAACGCACAAAAAACCTTTTGGTTTTTGGCCAAAAACTTTTCCGCGATCATGCGCATGGTAAAGACCTGATCCGTACATCCCATTCCCTTTCTAAATCCCGCTTGCACATCCCAAATTTTTCCATCAGTATCTTTCATAACTCTCTCAATTAGTACCTTAGCATACAGTTTTCCCACAATGCTAAGAAGACTGATACCACGGTAGTTTTTACAGTCCTGCTGCGATCCTTTTCCTTTATATAGTGGGACTATCACGGCTTTGCACCAGTCTCCCGGTACCCGCTTAAGTTCCCAACACAAATTAAACAAGGTGTACAGCAGGTTTGCCACCACTTCCTCTCCAGCCCTTAGCATTTCGAGTGATACTCTATCATATCCGGCTGCCTTACCTGCTTTCATACTTTTCATTGCTTTCATTATTTCATCTATACTTATCTCTCTATCTCTTTCCTCTTCTTTCGGAATTTCTATTTCATTTAATTCAAACGTCTCATCACTCATAAACACGCTTTCAAAGTATTCCTTCCATTTCCTTAAACTCGATACTTCGTCATTCAGAATACAGCCATTCTGGTCTCGTATAGCATCCATTCTAGGCTGTTTTGAATGTCCCCTGGCAGTTCTTACGAGTTTCCAGAATATTTTTATATTTGCCTGGAAGTTATCCGATATTCTTCTATCATTCTTATCCGTTCTTTCTTGCTTTTTCCTTTCAACTACTTCTTTTACTCTCTTATTTAGATGTCTAAAGACTGCCTTTTTTCTTTCAATATCATCATTCATACCGCTAGAATAACTAGCCTTGGTTGCTAGTAAATCTAGCCATGCTCTCTTCTTTGCTTCTACTTCCATCCGTACCTCATCATCCCACCATAAAGTGTTATTTTTCTTTTCATTCGTTCTCTTACTTACACCACCAAACCTTTCTTGACATTATACCACACAGTCTCCAAGTCTAAATCATTCATACCCAATTCATCCATACCACTTATATTTTCTCTCAGTCTGCATTTGTACTTCTCTTTTGCACCTTCATCTTGTAACCTTTCTGTTCTTATACGCTGTAACGCAGTGGTAGACACAGATTTCCGATGCCGCCAACGTCTGAATAGACCATTAATTCGGCATAAGACCAAGTAATGATCCGTCCCTACGTTGGACCCCCGGTAAACCCTTGTATCTACCACTGCGCTCCTCATTCTTTCATCCACAACTATGAAATCTATGCTTCTATCATCACCTCTTTCCCATGTATACATGTGAATCTTCTTATGACGAAAGAAAATGTTCGTCACAAAAAGATTATTTTCCACACATACGGTGAGGAGGCTTTCACCATTCTCATTTATACTTTCATCACCAAACGTTCCCAATATCCTTTCATAACCAAGCTCTTCACGCCAACCCTCCCATTAAAATCTCCTAATATAACAATATTTTCATTACCCTTGCATTTCATTAGCACCATCCTTACCATCTCCCAAAACTGCTCTCGGATATAAGTGGGCTTAGACATGTCTGGGGCGTAGACCCCTAGAACAAACAACTTCTTTAAGCCCACTTTCATTCGTATCCATAGCAGTCTCGGGCTTACACATTCATACTCTTTCACAGACTGACCCATTCTTTCTGAAAGGATGATACCGACTCCCTGTCATGCCCGCTCGGTCTCGTCTACCCCAGACCAGTACGCAGTATACATGCCATGTGTAGTGGCATCCTTTCCCTTTCGTTTCGTCTCATTTACACATAACACATCTATTCCTCTATCATACATCATATCGCATACTTCATCCATCTTATCATTCATTGCTCCACATACATTCAGCGTAGCCAGACGGGCTTCCGCAATCCACTTTTCGCCCCTCCGGGAGACAGAACGTGACGGGTGGCGAACCTCGTCGCCGGTTTTCCTCCCGGAATTTATAATATATATTAAAATAAATAATATATAATACATAAACTTAACGAAAAACCGTCACACAAAGGCGAAGTTTTCGTATGTCGACTTCATCACATATAAAAACATCATTACAGACAGTGGATTCATAAAATTGTAGATATACGAAAACAAAAGCATCTTGAGGATTAGTTTCATATATAATACTAGTACAAAAGTATAGTAAACACATTATTACTTACATTTTAAATGCAGAACTCACAGTACACACAACGCTTGTTTTTTTAATTTTTTAATGGTTTCTGTTACCTGGCGTAGACTTTTAACTAACCCATAGACGCGTTTTTCATATAGAACCGTCTAGTGTAACATTCATGAAGATTTTTGTAACTTTTCATACATTAAAAGTTGTTTAAAGTGAAGGAGTCAGCGAGCCCGCTCTAGTCGCCCTAACGTTTAAAAAAGTTTTAGGCAACTATGGTCGCCCGGACGTTTGAGGCGGAGCATCATATCGATGGTGGCGAGTTTGAATTGAGGATATATCTAAAGCCCCCACTCGTTTGTGCAGTATAAAGTTCAGTGTAGGTGCCAAGGGCGGGAGATTCGGCTTGAGTCATTCTACAGTGAAGTCATTTTACGCGTGCTAAGATAGAGCCATGGTTTTGTCCGTTGTGGTTATTCTTCTGGTGCAGGCAAAGAGGATGGTGTTGCTGAGAGGCTGTGTCACGTTGAGATGGGTGGTGTAGCTGTTGGTTTGCATACTTTGGTGTTATCATGTAATTATGCCCTTCACATTACACCATTGTGTAATTGTGACGGGGACGTATTACGGTATGGCCAAACTATGATTGCTCTATACCGAATATGTAGTGCGTTACGCTGTCCTATTATTCATCCGCTCTCACACTTTTACCATTTTTAACAATTAACGCTATCTTGTTGTATTTCCTACAGAATTGGCCTTATCCTGTTGTAGTTTCCGACATCAGAATTGGGATAAAGTCCCTATTATTGCCCATATATAACCTTCGAATAGTGTGAGGGTTGTTACGTTTGTGAAAGACTATGATGCGCTTCACATCGATGCCTTTGTTTTTATGTTAAATGTCGTAATAAAATTTGCTGTCCTATTTACGACATTGACGTATCATTAAAGTATAGAGTAAAAGTTTAAAGCGAAATGTTTTAAGCCAAAAATTTAATCTTTTGGTTCCATTTATATTAAGGGTAGATAGGACCAGTACTTTTATAATTTCTTAATGTACACAAATATGTTAACAAATGTTGAAAGATATGTTGAAGGTACCTATATGAGTTATAGTTTTGCATACATGCGAAATACGATTTACTTGGGGTACATTTAAAAGTACAAAATGTTAAGTGAGGTCAATTTCGCTTGCGCCGTCACCCCTGTGCGGTCGTGCGCTAGCGGAGTCCGTCAGCTGACCGAGCACCCGTCCCCGTACGGGTCTTCTCCCTCAGTCAGTTCAGTCGAGGAAGTGAACGTCAGTCCCGTCTCGTCCCCCTCAGCTAGCGCTGCCACCCCCGTGCGGTTGTGTTAGCTGACCACGCTCCCGTCCCCGTACGGTTGAGAGTGCCCTCCCGCCGCAGCTAGAGCCGCCGTCCCCGTGCGGTTGTGTTCACTGCCCACGCTCACCGTCCCCGTATGGTGAGTGCCCTCCCGCCTCGGCTATCACAGCCGCCCCCGCGCGGTCGTGCTAGCTGTGTCTCACCGTCCCCGTACGGTGGGAGCCTTCCCGTCTCCGCTAGCCGCCCCCGTGCGGTTATGTTGTGCGCCCGCGCTCACCGTCCCCGCACGGTGAGCGCCTTTCCTTCCCGCCTCCGCTAGCGCCACCGCCCCCGTGCGGCTGTGTTAGCAGACAGTGCTCAGCGTCTTCGTACGGTGGGTGCATTCTCGCTCATGCGACTCCTACATCCTCACTCCAGCGCCGCCGCCCTTTGCGGCTGTGTTAGTTGACCCGCGCTTCTGTCCCCGGACGGTTGTGCCCCACGCCTCCCTCCCCCGAGGGAGGTCGTCCCCAATTCGGCGGAATGGCTTTCGGGCTAAAGCCGTTCCCAGGTGGTGTTTAGTGGGTAAGGCACTTCTTCAAAGTGAGTTCCACATAACCACGCAGCCGGCTGCGTGGTATGCTATGAGCATTCACCACCTCCCTTCCCCGCTTCCGGAGGGTACCTTGCATTGGGCGCAAAAAAACAGAAAAGTGAGGTACCAAAAAAATGTTTAACTTGAATGTCCTTTGAATTGAAAGAATAAGTAGCCTTTTTGTGTTCTATTATCTACAAAGTGTTACAGTTTACTCTGAAAATTATGTAGTCGACAAAATTGGGGTTTGATGTCGAGGGGTTAGTAGAAGTCTCTACAATAATAATCAATAAGAAAGATGTCCATTAGACCCAGTCGACAGCAATAGTGATACGTTATCGATCCTATAGTACTGTAACTACTTAGTCACCGCAACAGGTAATGAGTGAAATACGAGGGTATTCCAAGTTCAGGTGCATGCGTGTAAGTAAATCTGTTATTTCACTGTGTTATAGTCATTCGTATGCAAATCACGTGTTCCGTTTCACGTTCAAAAAAATTGATAGTGTCGAAGAGGACCAAGGTACCCGGACCCATTTACAGTCATGGTGTAAAAACTGGAGGCAGGGCCTGGTGCGCTCCGTCCATGTTACATGCAGTAGTGGGTAATTGTCAGAAGGGATTCGAACGCTCAGTACATATTTTTATATTGAGTCGGAAGTTAGTTGGATGAAGAGGTCTCGTTCGCACAATTAACACCGCATATAACCTGTGGCAGCTGGATGAAAGGGCCCCACACATCTGGTCCACGCTGCAAATTGCCTGAGGTGGCTGGATGAAGGGGCCTCGCACGCCCAGTCTAACTGCATATGGCCTGAGGAATCCAGATAAAGGGGTTCGTACGCCCGGTTCGAGGAATATTATACGATTTCTGGTATGTGGATGAATACGGACACCTGGTCTACAGTTTAAGTGACTTCTGATAGGTTAAGAACGGGACCATGTACGCCTTACTCATACTTTGAGTATCAGACAACTAAAGGAGATACCTCAACACGCCCAGTCCACACTTACAGTTGTAATACTAATTGAAAGAGCCTTGTACGCCCGGATTAGTCTAATACCATCGACTTAAATGAAGTCAGGGATGGTCGAGCATTGTAATATTTAACAAGTGTCAATTTCTGTTGCAGGCGGTGATAACTGTTAGACAGTATGCTGACGGTTTACTGTCATCCACACGAAGACTTGTGATAGTCAGGGTTTAGTAGAAACTTGGTGCTTTGCCGCTCGATCTTGAATGGAATTATACTGTCAGCGTGGGACGCCGCAGGCAGGTTATTTGCCGCTGCTGCCGGCCGGCGTTTGATACATGGGAGGAGTGAATTAGTCTTAAATATTTTATAACTGTCCGGTCCACGTTGTCGTATGAGATGATGGCTGGTCAAAAGGACGCCTTAGCTAGTGTTAGTTTGCATGAGGTCAGACGTAATCGCCTTGCGTATGTGTGTAAATGTCCAAAGATAGTAATAGTGTACCTTTTCATGTCAGGATAGGCGAGCGGACGATGTAATGATTAAGTTTTTGTTACAGGAATTCATGAAGATACACGCCCGACGACGGTCATATGTCAGGTTTGGGCGTGTAGGCGCGTCTATAAAATAACGGACGGATCAAAAATGAGCGAGAGCTTGCATCACTATAGCAGAGCGTCATATCGATGGTGGCGAGATGAAATTGAGGGTATATCGAGAAACCCCCCTCCACTCGTTTTTGCAGTATAAAGTTCAGTGTAGGTGCCAAGCGCGGGAGATTCTGCTTGAGTCATTCTACGAGTGAAGTCATTTTACACGTGCTAAGATAGAGTCGTGGTTCTGTCCGTTGTGGTGATTTTTCTGTAGACAAGGAGGATGATGTTGCTGAGAGGCTGTGTTACGCTGTACTAGATGGGTGGTGTTGCTGTTGGTTTGCATACTTTTGTGTTATCATGTCATTATGTCCTTCACATTACACCAGTGTGTAATTGTGACGGGGACATATTACGGTATGGTCAAACTGTAATTGTTATATATTTATTTCAAAAATTGAATTGTTGTTGTATAAATGTAATTATAAGTATTCAAAAAATAAAATTGTAATAGCCGGGGATATAAACATTAATACGCTAGTAAATGATAATGTAACGACTACATTCACAGATATTATTAAAACATTTAATTTACATCTGCATATTACAAGACCCACTAGAGGACAGTCCTGTATTGATCACGTTATTAGTAACATACCAAATGGCACTGCGATAATACTTCCACTTTCGTTATTGGATCACGAAGCTGCTCAAATGTTAAGGTTTACCGTAAACAAAAAGAAGGTCCTACCAAAAATTGTTTTCTCTTTCAAAATAAATTATTCTCAAGAAAACATTAATAAGTTTCAGAGTTATTTAGAAAGTTTATCGTTTTCTGGAAACTGACCTAAATTTAGTTTTCAATACATTTTATGAACTGTTCCATCTGTTTTATAAACTTTGCTTTCCGGTAATAAAAATTAAATCTAACATTAGACCACATATAAAATAGATATCAAAAGGTATTAAAAAAAGTTGTTCTACGAAACAAATATCACGTTACAAATATTACATAAATAAAACAAATCATAATAAAGTTGTATATAACAATTACTCAAGGCTTTTAAAAAGATGTATCAATTACGCTAAAAACATAGTAATAATAAGTTTATACTAAATAGTAAAAATATTGTAAAATCAACCTGGAAAATTATTAAGGATGAACTAGGGCATATATCAGCAGATAGACATATTGACTTAATTAAACACAATAGCTCTATAATAACTGAACCTATTAAAATAGCTGAGGCTTTTAATAATGACTATATCAATTTGATAAATAAAATAAATAATAATATTATAAACAATAATACAAAAAATAGACTTCAAAATTCAATTTATTTAACGCCGGTTGGTGAATACGATTTAAGTAAAATTATAATGGCATTAAATCATACAAATTCAGAAGGTTATGATGGCATGCGAGGGTGACACTGAAAGTTCTTAGAAAATCAAAAACTGAACTGAGCAAGTTATTAGTTTTATTATATCTTTTCAAAATAGTGTCCATTTACATCAATACATCGCTGCATCCGATGGAACCACTGAGAAAAGCACTTTGCCCACTCGTTCTTAGGGGTCTTTTCGACGGCATTTTGAAACGCAGCCACTGCTTCCTCGGCGTCCATAAAACGCTTTCCTCGAAGTTTTTCTTTTATTTTCCGAAATAAATAAAAATCGCAAGGTGCGAGGTCGGGGCTATAGGGCGGGTGATCCAGTAATTTCACGTCTGACGTCACCAAGTAGTCGATTGTGTGCTTGGCGGTGTGCGACGAGGCGTTGTCGTGGTGAAGGAGGATCCTACTGCGAGGTCGTTTCTCCCGAACTTTTTTCAAGACAAGTGGCAAACAATTGTTAGTTTACCACTCAGCAGTAACTGTTTTTGATCCTCTAAAACAATTGTTGCGTAATGACCTGTCCTTCCGAAGAACGAGGCCACCATCTTTTTTCGCACGCTTTGACCTCTCTTCACTTTAGTTGGCAACTCCTCGGAAGGAAACACCCAGACAACAGACTATCTCTTAGTTTCAGGATCATAATAATAAATCCAGCTTTCGTCACTCGTAAGTATGTCGAACACAGCATTTGAGTCACTTCCGTTAAATCTTTGAACCATTTCACGACACCAATCAACACGACGGAGTTTTTGGGCCTCCGTCAAATTATGAGGTGTCCACCGGGCACAAAGCTTCCTGACCGCTAAATGTTCATGGAGGATTTTGTGCACTTGACTCATACCGATGCCTAAGCTTGTTCAAATCTGCTGACAAGTCACTCTTTTGTCAGTCTCTATCATTAGCCGCACAATACTAATGTTATCTACAGTCATCGCCGTAGAAGGCCGTCCCTTACGCAGATCATCGGTGTGATTAGTGCGAACACGTTTAAACTCACTAAACCAGTTGTAAATAGTGGCACAAAATGGGGCTTCATCGCGAAAGGCCAATCGAAGTCTATCATAACTTTCTTGTTGACATCGAAAGTCATAAAAAATCATTGTACGAAAATTTAAACACAGAAAAAGAAGAAAAACGCAGATAATTTTCAATTTGCCGCCAAATCGTAAACATATGAAAAATTATTAAAATAATTTCACAATAATATTGGCAAAGAGTTCCATTTTCAAATTTTGAACTTATTTTTTTATTATATCGTTTACAAGTGGCCAGTTCTAAAAACTTTCAGTGTCGCCCTCGTATGTACAAATGTTATAAAAGCATGCAAAATCAAATTAGTAAGGCAATAGCCTATTTACTTAATTTTTAAATGGAATCTGGCACCTTTCCAGAAAATTTTATAGCGTCTATTGTAAAACCCTTATATAAAAAAGGAGAAAAAACACTAATGGAAAATTACCATCCAGTGACGTTGTTACCTATATTATCATTTTTTTTTAAAGTCATACACAAAGAAGTTATGAATTTACTAAATAAGTTTAACAGAATAATATGGATTTCAAAAATAAAATCCATGGCACTGGCCGCTTTTAATTTAATAAAAATATTGTACAAATTATTAATGACGGACTATTTACTACGGCTATCTTTTTCGACATGTCAAAAGCTTTTGATTTTGTATCACACGATCAGCTTTTGTTCAAATTAGATCAAAACGGAATTAGAGGCTCAGCATATTGCTGGATGAAGTCATATATACAAAACAGGCATCAATGTATTGAGGTGCTAAAACTTGACAATAAACCTGTAAGTCGAAGTTACAGATCCAAATTTAGAAAAAATGCGTTTGGCATACATCAGGGTAGTGTACTAGGTCCACTTAAATTTTTGGATATATTTAAACGACTTACCTGAGATTACTAAATATAGAAGCACTTTATTCGCAGATGACATCGTAGTGATAGTTAAAACAAATAAAAAAAATGTCACTGACGAAACATATTTTTTACATTAATGAAACAATCTTTGAAGTAACTAGATGGCTAAGTAATAATAATTTAACAATAAACTTAAGTAAATTGGAGATACATCCTAAAGGATGGCGCCGTCGACATCTGTCGAGCTTATCGCCATCCCGGTGAGTCACTTAGGCATGTCATCTCCAGTTGTTCGGCGCTTTCTAACTCTGAGTACTTGCACAGACACAATCTAGTAGCCAGGATTCTACACCAGGAGCTCGCTCTGAAATACAGACTCAAGGATCGGAAACTGCCTTATTACAGGTAAGGCCGTGCTTGAAAATGGCCGCGCCAGGCTCTACTAGGACCGGGCCATCATCGCAGACAGGACTATTCTTGCGAATAAGCCTGATATTGTGCTGATGGACCGGGCACAGTCAAGGATATTTTTGGTTGACATTACCATTCCGTATGACGAGAACCTCGTGAAAGCCGAAACAGATAAGAAAACAAAATATCTGGACCTGGCTCACGAGGTGACCGACAAGTGAGGTGGTCTGCCGGCCGAAAATATTCCTGTATTCATCTCTGCGGACGGGCTAATCCCGGTCAGCCTCTCGGGTCATCTGAGGCGACTGGGGCTCCGTGACGAGGCTCAAATGACAAAGGCGGTGCTCCTCGATACCACCCGCCGGTTTCTTTCTTTTTCCCCCTAACCCTCGGCCGTTTGGTTTCCCCTGTGCCGAGGGCTTCCATCTGGCTGGGATTTTATTTATTTATGTATTATTTATTTCTTTTAATATACTTAATAAATATTTATGTATATTTATCATTTCCCCTTATATATTTATTCGGCAAAACTAGATGAGAATATTTTATAAATACCTAAATAATAACTTAAGTAAAACTCAATATATAAATTTCAATAACATTAATAATAATTTAATAAATATTAAATATAATGGACCAACTCTTTGTAGTGCTACTTACGTGACATTCTTAGGACATTATACAAACAGGGCACGGGCCTTGTTTGTATAATATATTAGAAGTTGACAAGTTTGTAAAACAACACGGGAACAGTTTTTAGAAACTTAATAAAGAAGTGGTATCCAAGAACACGAGATACCCAGATCGGATAGTAATTAGGGAACTACCAAAAAATAAACGCTTTAGCAAAAGTTGTTACTGGATGGATAAAACAATATATAATAAAATACCACACACAATTAAAGATCTTCCTATACAAATATTTAAAAAAATTATACCGGTGGCTTCTTCAAAATACATTTTACTCGGTAAATTAGTTTTTAAATTACTGATGACAACTTTTATAGGACTAAAGGTCACAATTAACATTTTTTGTTATTAACTGACATTGTACATAATACGAGAATTGTTTAATTTAATTTTCTTTCTTTTCCTTTTTTTTTATTTTTGTAATTGCACTTGGATTGTTTGTTGTTGCTAATTTAATGTTTTAATAATGATAATTTTGTAAAACCAAAATTTCTAAAAATAAATAAATTTGCATGTCTCCATTATGGACTTACAGCCTTACTAATAAAGATTTACACATGACGTATACCAAAGTTATAACGCTAATATTATCAATAAACGACATTTGAGAGTTCAGTTCTATACATCTGTTATAACGAGTGTTTAAATTGTATGGGAAATTACGCAACCGTTATACAGTTCTCAACCTTTGTTTAAGTCGTGTATAACCTCAATTTGACGTGTGGTGTTTTGAAAATAATGGATTATTTACAATATTTCGATATTTTGATGAAATTGGCCGTGATAAACCACCAAGAAAAAGAAAATTTTACAAAAAACGTTTCGATCCCTTTACTCTACAAGGAAAAGATTTTCGAATGAAATACAGATTCAGTAAAATATATATGAGAAAAATAGTTGAATTAGTTCAGCGTGACATCGAACTACAAGCTAGTGGTGGCGGGCTGTCTGTAGGACTTCAGGTTTGTACTGCTCTCAGAACGTGGGCTAGGCAAGAAGTTCAAGATGATGCACAAACATATGCCGAAGATTATCTCTTGCTTTGGCAAGTAAAGCGGCACAATTTATACGCATGCCTAGTACTTTAGAAGAACAAGAAGATCACGAACAAGGAGATCGATTGCATGCACCTAAAGATTAAAAAAGTCGGAGGCGATAGTGCACAATATTATATAAACAGAAAGGGGTTTTCATCCTTAAGTGTCCAGGTAGTTTGTGATGCTCAATTAAAGATAAGGGACATAGTGGCACACTGGAGGGGCAGCGCACATGATGCAAAGAATATTCAGGGAAAGCCGAATCCGACAACGATTTGAAAATGGGGAATTTCATGCTCGTTTACTAGGAGATTCTGGCTACGGTTTGACAAATTATTTGTTTACACCAGTCCAGAATCCCCGTATCGCTAAGGAGGAATCTTATAATAAATTGCATATATTGACAAGAAATACAATTGAAAGGTGTTTCGGAGTTTGGAAACAGAGGTTCCGATGTCTATTACTTGGGTTTAGTGTGTCACTGGAAAATGTAAAATTATACATTGTTGCGCTTGCGATATTACACAATATTGCCATTGAAATGAATGAAGGCATTGATTTCCTTGAACCAGTCATATCTGAAGATAATGGTGACCAACAAATGCTAAGGGAAGGTCTAGATAGCCGATCTGGTCAAGAAACAAGGAGATTATTCATTGAAACACACTTTTAGTTACAAAAATACTTTATTGTGGTAGTTTTGATTTTAAAAATAAAATTTCTAATTTTAGTTTTTCAACTCGAAGCTGCGTTTCTTCTTTTTCCAATAATATTTGTTGGATTTTTAAGTTGTGTTCCTCTTTAATAAAACTATGAGCTTCTATCATATTTTTCATTTTTAAATCATGTTCCTCCTTTATGCAACTGACAAGAACATGATTGCGCTCTCTGGTTAAGTCTCTTTCCTGAAATAAATATGTTATTATCAATCACAAATCACTAATCTCATTATTTTGTTATACTTAAATTAAACTTTTTATTAAAATTAAATTAAATTTCATTTTACATCACGTTTGGCTGTGTGTTTATTATCATTCACATCATTGAATGTTAGTTTCCGTTTTGTTCTTCTATTTATTTTGATTTGCATCTTAAAAGGTATTGGTGAAATATTCTGAAATATTAATAAAAGTCATTCAGAATTCAAAGGATATTAATCAAAGTAAATTCAATCAACAAATTTAAATTAACAAACCTCTTCCAAATTCTCATTATTATCTCCTGGAGTGATAACATACTCTTGTGTTATTGTATTCACAAAGGACTGCTCCCGGCTTTGAATCTCTGGATTCTGAAATAAAATAGAATATCACACACATTGATGTTATAATCATAAGACAACATACTCATTCTGATACTTAACATTGTGTTAGTGCTAAGACAAAATAATTACAAACATAGAGTATGCGCTCACTGTTATGCTGTCACTGTCGAAGACATTGGAATCCGTCTCAAATTCCTGTGGAATCATGCTCAAAATGTCAATGGTTTCCGGGTCTGGGCTAAGAGGTTTTGGCCCTCCACCAGTACATCTGATAAGTGTCTTTACTTGTGACATGTTTTTTTTGCATCAAGTTTCATAGTGCGCCACTGTTGCTTTACTTCAGCTAATTCTCTTACCCGGCTATTCAATTCACTAAACCTAAAAATGTCTCAATAAAAACATAAGATTATTTCTTAATTCAATTTAACAATACTTTGCGCTAAATTTATGTGTTGTTAATTACAAAAAGAGAATTTATAAGCTGTTTATGTATTTTTAAAATGTCTCTACAATTTGACAATTTAGTTTCAAAACGTTTGTGATGAATGTTGCCAATGGTTTTTGTTTTAGCGAGTTTATATCTATACAACGCTTATACATCTATTATTGGTAAAAGGCGTGTGTAACTCTTATCCATAGCTTAAACAATGTATAAGTACACAGTTGTTAAACAGATGTTTTAAATATTTTTATTAGTAAGATTGTTAGTATGTAATACATAGTATTTAACAGTATCTCATGTAACATACATACTAAAGAGCAACTAAATAAATAAATTTACTGAATATATAGTGCGTTACGCTTGATTTATGATTGATAATGACTAATTACGAAACCGAGAGAGCAAGTTGAACGCTCTTCACACTTTTACCATTTTTAACAATTAACGTTATCCTGTTTTATTTCCTACAGAATTGGCCTCCTGTTGTAGTTTCCAACATAAATATTTGTGATTTGTAATTGACACATGCACTTGTTTGCCTACTATTTATTTTATCTTAAATTAAAATATATTGAGAATTGATAGTGAAGTGCACAGAAAGGAAAATATCTAACGTAGCTTCTATACTATATACAGGGTTATTTTGCAATAACCGAACAAATTTGCAGAGAAGGTTCAGAATAAGTATAGGCATAATAGGCAAATGGTGAAGAAAAATTAATAAAAGAAAATCTCAATAATTCTGTCTCAATAATTCTCAGGGGTGACAACGCTTCTGAATTTTGATTCTTAATTGAGGATAAATATAGATGTCTATGGGCCACAATATGCACTTACCATCAGGTGGACTGTGTGCTCGTTTGTCACCCTTGTTCTATAAAAAAATACGTGTTTGACTAATATTAAACTATAAAAAATGACTGGTTTCACCTGACGTCAACATCAGGGTATATAATGAAAAATTGAGATGAAGTTTCTCCAAATGACAACTATCGCAAATATAAATTATACAATTAAGGTGTACTATTTATATAAATAGTAAATACGTTTTCCGGGTTGTAGTGGTGTAAAGGAATCCATTATCTCATTTGGTCCCTCGCACTGCCTTACCTAACAATGTAGTGGCGATGTAAGAATATCCACTACCCCTATCCTCCCATGGACGCCGTATGAGGCGATAGAGGGAAACAAACCAGGAGATGGTCAGCAACGTCTTTCTATTCCAAGCGTAGTAACTATGGCAAATTCTCCCCAGAAATTACCTCATAATGGGGGTTGGTTCTGCAGTAGACTTTGGATACGCTGTAATAGTACCGGTTACTGCCTTACCATCTGATCGGACTCACTAGCAAACTTTGTCGTTAAAACCCACGAGTCAAGCAAGTTACATACAGAGATCTTACATGGCATCAGGAAGTCACCTACCTTACAGCACCGCCTGCTAAGCAAATAACAGCAAGTCTTTAAAGACATGACTCAATTCACTTACGTGACTTAAGAATATTCAACATAGTATAAAACCCAGGATATAATTGTTAAAAGAGCCCAATAGTAGTTAAGTTAGCTTGTAAGTTAGGTAGTCTGGTATTCCTGTGTACTCACATTGTCACAGTAGTTAAGTTAACTTGTAAGATGTAAAATATATAGGAAAATGTCTTTGTCTCCTTCCACTTCAACCCTCCCTAAGCTGCCTTAAACGTAAATAGCATGCTTAGAGTGCCACAGCCAAAAGAATAAACAATGTTTAAGACTAAAATACAAAAAGTGTCGAAATAATATAACTACGAAAATAATTTGTGTGCTTACTCTGTATTTGGAAATAAATAAATTTTGTATTTGCATTTCGTATTTGTCCTGTAAGAGTCGTGAGAGGTGACTATGGTAAATGCAGAAAGATGTTATGACTTCCGAAGGATGGTGGAATGACAATCAGAAAGATTGCAAGGCATTAAGCAAGCCATTAAGCACCCAGACTGTCGACGGGCAGCAGCATCAAAGGTGCGAGACGACTTAAAGATGCGGAATGTCTGCGATCGACAATCCGCTTGCCAAGCGTGAAGATCAAGTCAAATATTCTCTGCCTGCATTCTCTGAGGCTCATGCGTTGAGGGAAGGACAAAGGAAAGGACTTTTACGAGCTCAAAAATAAGAAAAAGAAGATGAAACAAAATTGTGTTAGTAAGCGTCGTATTTATTATCAAACAGAATTTCTAATAATAGAATAGAATCAGTTTTATTCAATATAAATAATAACAATTCTTATTGAAGGACATGTTTTTTTACTGGTTCGGAAAAAAGTATGACCTGGGAAGAACCAGAAAGAAACCCAGCGGAAGTTTTTAAAATTCTAATTTATAACATATTAAAATGTTAAACAATTAAATATGCAAACATAATAGCGATGACCTCATTCCTAAGGGTTAGTACAAATCATGCCTTAATAAAATTGAAAAATAGAACAGAAATCATTTGAAACATCTAGAACTTAATAAAAACTTAATACTTTTTGATAGATAACTCCTGCATATTTTCTGGAAAATTGTTGTAAAAGCGTGTACATTGCCCCATAAAATAATAACTGACTCTGTGGAGTAGAGTAACTGGTATTATTATTATATAAAATGTGCAGCCTGTGGTGACACTATACTGCTGCCGTTATGTTAAATTTTACTCTTATGGTAATGTAATCGCATTAAGCAAAAAGCTACTTCAAGACAAAAATATCCCAAAGGAAGTTCTCGGATGTTGTTAGTTAGGATAGTTTAAGTAGTTGGAACAATACTATGTTTTTGTTTTAAGCAACTAGCATTAATGGTGCTTTTATTTTCATAAAATTTACTATGACATAGAACTTCAATAAGAGTTTTAAAAAATTTCATTGGTAAATTTTTGTTTGTATGAAATCGGTCGCGGAAAAAGTTTCTTCGTATTTTATATACAAATTCAAGAATTTTTTTTTCAAAGTTTAATTATATTTTATTACAATATATACTCGCATGTGTCATATTGTTCGATAAGTTGTTGCTATCTTGTAGGTAGTGACATAATCCCGTTGCTGTAGAAATCTTGGGATTTTTGATCAAAAAATGCGACAAGTAGTTTTGACAGTCCTCTCTTGATGTTAACCTAACACTATCCAAAGACTTCTGAAGATACTATATGGTGGATGCATTAACAATTCTGTGGTCAAAGATGTGTGTGGTCTGGTGTTATCATGATGAAAGACCACTCCTTTTCTGTTGATCATTTCCGGCCGATTTTTCTCAATTTCTTGCTTGAGTCTCATCAGATTTTGGTGGTAGAGATCCGACTCTATGGTTTTACCCAGCGGTAAAAGCTCATAATAAACGATGCCCTTTCAATCCCACCATACATACAGCATCACGATATTGCGTGTTAATCCGGGTTTCACTACAGTCTATAGAGCTTGACTACCCTTTGACCATGACCTTTTTCGAACGTCCTTATCGTAGATGATCCAGTTTTCATCACCAGTTATCAATCTTTTCAAAAATGATTGGGATTCATTACGTTTCAATAGAGAATCGCAAATGTGTACACGATTCATTATGTTTCTTTCAGTGAGCTCGTGTGGTACCCAAATATCGAGCTTTTTTGTATAGCCAGACTTCTTAAATGGGTCAAAACTAATTTGTGGTCACTCCTCAATTCCTCGGCTATGTCGTAACCAGTAATATGCCGATCTTGCTTTTCAAAAATGGCATCGACTCTATCTGTATTAGGGCGACCAGAGCGAGCTGCATCTTTGACATTAAAATTCCCGGACTGAAAACGCTTGAACCAACTTTGTGCTACTCTTACTCACACTGCATTAACTCCATAAACGTCACAAGTTTTTTCGCAGCTTGAGTCCCATTTTTACCTTTTTTGTAATAAAACTTCAGAATGTATCGGGTTTCTTCGTTAGATTCACTCATTCTGGCGGACAGAAAAACAATTGAAAAATGGCGGGGAAGTGTTTTTTTAATTTTTCTTTTTCTTAATGTCCTATATATGTATATATTGATATTAAAACCAGCCAGATACAATCAGTACCACCAAAGAGACTTTTTTTTTCAATTTTATACAAACAAAATACGAAGAAACATTTTCCTCGAACTATTATGTATTTTTATTAAACTAAAGTGACTAACGAACTAATAATCCACTTAATAGTAAATGCTCTTAATGGTACTACAGTCCATGGAAACCTGCAACCAACCTTAAACAGAGAAGGCTACAGATGCGTTGTCACTTCTGTGGACTAATATGTAATATCTCACAGTCTGCAATACTGACTCTCTATATCCTTCAGACAAGAACACAGCAGTGCAAGCACTGCTGTTTGGTGGCAGAAACAGGTGAGAGGGTGGTTCGGATCCAGACGGACTTCTAAGCTGGAAAAGAGTCCAATCACCTAGTACAATGTCTCTTATTATAAACACGACCTTCCTATACGACATGCACTATTATAAAAATATTTCTACATTGTAATGTAACAATAAGACTAGATTAAATAAGCAATTTGCTAAATATTAAGCTAATTAAATGTACGACTACTCCATGTTGTAAGCCTATATCATTCCGTCGGTATAGTAAAAGGAGACAGAGGCAAATAAAAGAGGAGATAGCACCGGCATCTTCCAGATAACATCCCAAATATGGCAACTTTAGCAAATACCAACCCTGTGAGGCAATCTACGGATGAGGCCTATGATCAGCAGTGAGCTTTTGACAGACTGTAATAAATGAATGAATAAAAAACTAGACTATTTAATAAATTCACGACAATATTGTTTTGAACGTGAATGATTAATGCGATGATATCTCTGAAATGTGATGCTGTGGTGTAAATAACATAATTCAATGTGGAATGACATAGAGCCACTAGTTAACCGCAACTGGTAATCATGTAGGTAAATTAGATATCCATATTGTATTTACTTAATAATTTTACATGCCTACTCCTATCGTTTTAAGTACTTTATAAGTTTTACTATACGTAGTAGAGTCATGCTACAGCTACATATATTATGGATGTAGCACGAATGGGTCGGCTCGGCCGGGGAAGGACCTAGCTCTTACAGGATATCAGCGTAAAATAACAGCTCAATGCTGTGCTGTGTTTCATATGGCGTGTGTAGAGAACCGGAGACCCTTTTTACTGGAAACGTGACATTCTGTCTTATTCCTTATTAACATCTTAATCGAGGATAGATGTAGATGTCTACGGGCCACAGCATCCACTAACCATCAGGTGGACGGTGTGGTCGTTTGTCATCCTTATTCTATAAAATAAAAAAATATATACAACCGTTGATGCGTCTGTTAGGGATCGAAGTTTCTTTTATTATAACCATAAAAAAAACGTCATCACGCCGTTTCGATACTATTTTATATTACAATGTTGTGCTGTCTTTCCGGTAGGTGGCACGATGAACTTCACTCCAGTCCTCACTGAGAACTTTTTACAGTGTCAATATAAAATTTATTTATAACACTATCATATCGCCACTTATCAGGTCAAGATTACGATTTTTTCTTTGGCACTAAATCAACATAATTATGGAATTTGTTAATTATTTGAATAAACAGTATAATATATTAATAATATATAAGCCTATCATATGAAACATAGTCTCGATGAAACAAATATACTTTGTGAATATGACCACATCGTAACGAAGTTAAGGACACAACAGGTGTAACAGGCGTCTGTTATGTCACATCAGATCAGATCAGATCATGTAACTATTTGTGAACCAACAATGTCTCATAGTCGCAATATGTGTTGGCTTAGTGACAACATAAATTGCCGTGTAGTGACGGTGTAAGAATATTCATATCATCCCGTGGGTGTCGTAAGAGGCGACAGGAGGAACCAAATCAGGAGATGGGCAGCAGCGTCTTCCTAATAACGGCTAAGTATAAAAAAAACTACGGTTGCCTATCCGCAAGACAAGCGTGGCAACTATGGCTAATATACCCCTATGATACAATATGGAGGAGGCCTATGTTCAGCAGAGGACTTTAATAGTCTGTAACGGTAACGGTTAGTGCCAGAAATGAAATTCACAGAATCGGGATCCGATAGATGGCGCTGATGTCAAGTGATTACTGACACATAGACTCACTAACAGACAGATGTATTAATGTATGTTCAAGTTGTGTCAAATTTAAGAGAACTGTATCTGTTACTTGTTACTGTTAGCTTTGAAATGATTTAGAATGATTTAGAAGAGACTTTGAAAATGTTAGCATATACGTGATTTTAGAGCACCGGTTCGACATGTGAAGCACCACGCTCTCACAGAATACCAGCGTAACATAGCAGCTTAGAATAGAATAGAATAGAATAGAATGATTTTTATTCAATATAGATTACATGTAATTCTTATTGGAAGTCAGTTTTTACTTTTACCACTGGTTCAGAAAAATACCTCTGTCCTGAGAAGAACTAGCAAGATACCCAGCGGGACTTTTTTTAAAGCATAATTTACAATATAATATTTAAACAACATTTAGAAACAGCATGGTAGCGGCTAGCTTAATACTTCTGAGTTTCATATAGTAAGTGTAGAGAACCGGAGACCCTTTTAACTGGTAACGAATCATGCTATTCTCTCTGGTCGCGTCGGATTACCGTCCCATCGAACTATAAGAGTGAGAGAACAGAGAGTGCGCTTGTGCTTGCGCATACACTTAAGCCCTATAATCCTGTCTTGCGCAGATGGGTAATCTCCATTGAGACCGGCCGCCGTGACTGAAATCGTTCTGGAGCATATTATTATTTTTAATAATAATAATAAAAGTTTAAATTACATAATGAAGATTTTATACATTCTCTGGCTGTATTTTTATTGGAACTACGAGTAAACATAAATACGTTGTTAATTACTCGGTCGAATCCTATCCTACAACATTCCTTGTTGTTTTGACTAAGAAATCTAGTCATCGGTTAGGAGTTACACGCTTTACTATCAAGTAATCTTGGCAGATTACTTGACGGGGAAAGCTTGTGTGTAGCCGTAGAAATCCCGACTAGGAGTGCTCTATTTTCCTGGAACCATGACCTGCGCGGTTTCGGGGGACCTAGTGTTCTGGTGCGCCTTACCTGAGAAGGAAAAGGGGGAGGAGTTATCCTCTCACAAGGAGGAGCTGCCACGGTGGCTGGCGCTGTTGGGAAAAAAAAGAGCGGCGATCTGTCAACCTCATCAGTGCCCTTGTGGTAGTGGCGTCAACGACAAGATTGAACTTTAGTGGTTTTTATGTAAAAAAAATCTGGTAGGTTGCCCCGTCACAGTTCTCCGAATGATGTTATTCAAGTGACGCTTGTCTTTATAAATATTCCCTCGATTTTTCAACCTTATAGAATATTAAGAGATGGTGGATGGTTAGAGTAAGGTACGAGATGTAAAAAAATAAAAATATGAAACTGAGAGATAACATTGACACAAGAGACAAAAATGTAGCAAATTTTTGTGCCATTTGCTGTAGAGACTATGGGGTCCTCGTGCGATGAAGTTCCTAAAAGAACTGAATACAGTTTGTGGGGAAGGCGCGACAAGAGAGCTAGTTGTGTTCTCATTCAGCGAAGAAATTGAAACAACGTTTTTGGCGCTATACCACGGAGAGAAGAGCTGTACGATAATTTAAATTTTTTATCTTATTAATTCATCATTACGGCCTATCGAAATCTACCACTGACCGTAGGCCTTCTCAAAGATTGCCTCATAAGGGGGTGTACTTGCTATAGTTGCCACACTTGGCAGGCGGGTTGACAACCGCAGTTTTTTTTAATTTACTAGTTGATATTAAGAAGACGCTGCTACCGAACTCCTGGCGTTTGTTTCCCTTTGTCGCCTATAACGAACGATATGAGGGAGTGGATATTTTTACACCGCCCCTACACAGTATTATCTTTATTATTACAATATAATAAATATTATTTCATTTTAGTATTACATAAATAATAAAAAAATAAAATTTTAATAAAATATAAAAATAATAATAATTTTATGACAAACATGTACATTTTTAAAATTGATGAGAAAAGAACAAGCTTAAAAATTCATGAAGTACTTATGAATTTTTTAAGTTGTTCTTTTCAGCTTAAAATGTCATTATATTTCTTTTAACTGAAATCGCATTCCAACAAAACCTTTTAATTAAAATCCTCGTAATTGAATTCAAGCGAAGTGCCAGGGCCGATAAAATTGGAAATAAATTTTCAGCCTTCTTTAGTCGTGATTAATACCAACGATATTAAATTAGTTTTATTGTTTTCTTTTTAGGGTTCCGTACCCAAAGGGTAACCAAAGGGATCCTATTACTAAGGTTCCGCTGTCCGTCCGTCCGTCCGCCCGTCCTTCTGTTTGCCAGCGGGCTGTATCTCATGATCCGTAGTAGGTAGACAGTTGAAATTTTCACAGAATGTGTATTTCTGTTGCCGCTATAACAACAAATAATAAAAATACCCTTCGAGTGCGAGTCGGAACCTTCATGCGTTTAGTCCGACTCGCACTTGGCCTACGACTTGACAAACGAGCACTTTATTTACGTGGTAGAGCAATGCTGCAGCTATAATAGTTGCATAGTTGTAGCACGAATGGGTCGGCTTGACCGAGGAAGGACCACGCTCTCACAGAATACCAACATAAAATAGCAGCTTTACGCTGCTGTGTTTCGTATGCTGAGTGTAGAGAACCGGAGACCCTTTTTACTGGAAACGAGGCATGCCATCTTAGTCCTCACGGGTGACAACGCATCTGCATTTTGGTTCGTAATCGAGGATAGATGTAGATGTCTGTGAGCCGCAGCAACCACTTACCATCAGGTGGACTGTGTGCTCGTTTTTCGCCCTTATCCTACAAAAAAACACATTACCAACAGATGGTAAGTAGATACTGTAGCCCATAGATATATATATTTTTAATCGATTAAGAATCAAAATGCGTATGCGTTTTCATCCCTGAGGACGAAGATGATATGCCTCGTTTCCAGTAAAAAAGTCTTCGGTTTCTGTATTCACCATACGCATCATTAGGTTGATATTTTACGCCGGCATTCGGTGAGAGCATGGTCCTTTCCCGGCCTATCTAAAAGTTCATTGCTGAACATACGCCTCGCCAATAGGTTGTCTCGTATGAGGGGACATTTACAACAGTCGATAGATAAGATAGATAGATAGATAACACTTTATTGTACGCCAAAAAAAAAACATAAATATTAACAAAAAAGGAGAAAAATAAATGTGGTATAATGGGCGGTCTTATCCCCAAGAGCGATCTCTTCCAGATAACATTTGGATGGACAGGATTGCAAGAAAACAATAAAAACATGTGTGTGGTTTGGCGACAAAAGTAACATTATTTTTATTAAAACCATAAAATGGAAATATAGGATGGATATATAAGTACATAGATAAGATAAATACAGACATACTTATTACTTAACTTAACTTTACATGTGTATATATATATATATATATATATATATATATATATATATATATATATATACATGTTAATATATATTTTTTAAATATAAATATATAAAAGTACAAATATATACTTTAAAACTATTAAATATAACATAAATGTGCCATACATATAAACAAATAGTGTAACTAGATAAAGGTAAAATAATCATATACAAATGAACTTGATAGAATCAAAATTGAAAAAAGGAATCATGTACATGTTTCTTAAAAACCGGTAGGGGCTGAGTATTCCAAGTCATTCCATAATCGGACAGCTTGTATTGTGAATGACCTGTCCAAAAATTTGGTAGTATGAGCTGGCATTTTTAATATCAAATTTTCTGGCGATCTCAAATGTCTCAAATGTGAGTCATGGAGGAATTCAAACAGATTTTTTAGGTAAGAAGGATGGAAAGGATTAAAAAGAATATTATAAAGAATCGAGAGAATATGAGCATTCCTTCGAAGACGGATTGGCAACCACTTGAGCCTTTGACGAAAATCTGACACATGATCATATTTACGTAAACCAAATATGAATCTTATACAACCATTTTGAAGTCGCTCAAGTTTATCAAGTTGCATTTCAGTGAGATCAAGATAGCTGACATCTGCATAATCAAGGATTGGAAGCAGAAGAGTTTGCGCAAGCGCAATGTTAGTGGCAGTTAGTAAATAGTTTCGTAGTCTTCTCAAAGAATGGGCAGCTGTAAAAAGTTTACGACTAACTTCCTTTAACTGAGGACCCCAAGATAAAGTTTTATCGATGTATACACCCAAGGTTTTGACAGTGTCACTATAGTCTGATTTTTCATTCCGTAGAATTCTGACAGCTATCATTTTTTGACATGTCAGAGATTACAAACCTTTTTGGCCGGGCACATTTTTCAATTTCAATACGAGTCTGTACATCTGAGTCTATACATACATTTTATTTGTAAGTGAATGTATCCGTTTTATTAAGTGCGGTACTCCACATTAAAAGTGGTTTTACGGCGAGTGATAATTACGTCCCTTTTCATCACAAACAGTAAAAGCCGCACAAGTAAATATAACATGTTTTTATTAAAATCTTTAATCATCATTAATACTTATATCACTGTCTTCATCATCATCATCATTGATGACATGAATTATTAAAGATTCTGCGACTGTGTCAATCAAATCGTCGAGAGTGCACATCTTATCTTCTTCTTTGATTGTATGGCTGATACATTCTTGCCATTTATCAGGAGTAACATTACTTATACTTTCCAGTAATAGTTTTTTAACTTCCGCCATTTTAAAACTTTTGTTGTGTCTTGCAACATGCCCCTTCGCTTGAGCCCACACCAATTCAATAGGGTTGAACTCACAATGATATGGGGCCAGTCTAAGCACAGTAATGCCTTGTGCTGCGGCCATCTCGTCTACAATACACTGTTGGTATTTTTATTTCTCCTGACCCACAATTTCCAATAAATTAACTTTTAGCATTTTTTCTTCAAAATTTAAATTTTTTGAAGTTAACCACGCTTGGGTATCGCCTTTTCTCCATGCACTTGTTGGTACTTTTTCGACCTTCCTTGAATGATAGGGAGCATTATCCAACACTACTACCGAGTTTGGTTTTAATTTTGGAAGTATTTTTGTGAACTACTCCTCAAATACTTCCCCAGTCATCTCTTTGTGGTAATCTGGCAAGCCTTTTTTTGCCTCAAAAACCAATAAGCCATCTTCCGAAAATCCTTTTCGCTCCCTATATGGCTAACTATAAGTCTCCTCCCTTTGCCTGTAGGTGCCTTAAGCCCTGTTGTCAAGCCATCGAGGAAAGCTTGTCGTGAATATTGAATGTTGGTATCACACCACACTTTATTGACGGTATGTCCTGAAAATATATTTAATATTGCAGTTATATATGAAATATTAAATATATGCATATAAATTGAAAAATATTACCTATAAATATGGATTTCTTTATTTATTTATTCATTTCGGCAACAGAAATTTATTAACAAAGTTAATTTAAGTGTTACATAAGTACAGAATTTGATTGCCGACTAATATTTTGAAGAAAAAATAGGTTATAAAAAGTTAATTACCAAATTATTCAATAATTGCCTTCGTTTACCCACGTTTCATCCTGTTAATATATAAACCTGCCTTCTCTTCTATATTGTTTAATTTGGTGCAAGTATTTTTGGCGCCATAGTACTATCTCCTTGCGATCTGTTAGCGCACTTCGACGTTTGCGACTTGCGTATTTAAAATTTAAATGCTTCAATACTTTTCTTAATGTTGATTTCGACATAACAGGCATGTCTGGATCACCAGCTATCTCTTGGTGAATCTGAAATAAGCATTTACATTACAGTTAAAATGTAGACAGGCAACACAGGTTAAAGTATAGTTTTAAAACAATGGGGGATGTCAGCAACGAGGGGTTAAAGAATTAGCAATAACTTTACCTTTTCAATAGTCGGAATCTCGTTCCTGTAGAAAAACGCGTGAACCTTTCGTCGAATTGCGGCGAAAGTAAATTCGTCAAATTTTTGTATGAAAGATAGTTGAGGTCCACTCTTTTTCGGCTTTTGAAACTTTTTTGATGTCTTTATATTCTTTGGTAATTTTATATATACTTGAAAGACCCACACCAGTCATCTCAGAAGTCTTTTTGGCACATTCCGTTGCACTCCAATCAGTTGTTTGAGGCCAATTTTCTATATTATATTTGTAAATATTTAGAATTATGGTCTTTCCGTTGGGCGTAAAAGCACCACGAGGACGCTTCTTTCTGGGAGAAAGAAAGTCTGAGTCTTGTGCTCTGTCAGATGGGGCTGCTTCCCGGGAAGGCCAGGTTGTGGCTCCATAACGTTTATAAAAATCAACAAACGATCACAACACGAAAAGTCTACAAGAAAAACTTAACAGAAACTTAACAAATATAACAAGATAATAACAACAAATAGCAGCAAACACCGAGAACACATGAGCGCATTCGAGCATTCAAAGAAGTCGAATGAAAATCAATCAATGTGACAGACGCGACGTGAAAGCTAACATTTTTTTTAATTTTACTAAATCTGGAATTAGTAGGCAGTGATGCCAGCTAAAGAATAAAATAAAGTAATTAAAGTTAATTCGATATATTGTTCTTGATATTGAAATATTTGTTACTTTTGTATTAGGTCACTTGAGTAAGTAAATATTTAGATTTACCTTTTTGTAGGTAAAACATAAAAAATACGTAGCATTTTATTTTTTATTGCCCTCAAATGGGTCAAGTTTGTCCCTTTTTCGGCGGAGAACTTTTTTAGTAGCAACACTTTTGAAATGTCAGAATTCTACGGAATGAAAAATCAGAAATTAGTCGGGATTATATTACCATCAAATACAACGTTGCTACGCTTGGCATGCGGGTTGGCAACCGCAGTCTTTTAATATTTGGAGTTGTTATCAGGAAGATGCTGTTGCTCATCTCCTAATTCATTTCCCTCTGTTGCCTCTTACTACGCTTACGGGATGATATGGTAGTGGATTATATCAAACATTGTAAAACCGCCATATGATAATTAATAGAGTCAGGTGTTACTTTGCGGAAATACATTATATTAAATATGTTAAAAATTAATAATCACGCCATTGAGGGAGGGCGGGAGGTGTTTTTCAAACTAGGCAAGATACATCATTTTATTTTACTACCCGGATCTTAGCTAATTAATTTTAACATCCTTAACAGGAAAAAGATGTAGTAAATGTCAAAAGTCGAGTATATCAAACGTTAATTTGTGGTAGGCAATTCAAAAAATTGATGATAACAAAATCGGGGGATACAGTTTGGTGTTGCAGCTACATATCTATCATCTACATCCAAAACTTAATTACACCACTCGATAGCTAAAGGACCAAAGAATTCGTTACGTTAAGTAAAGACTGTGAGGCATCCCGTGCGGCGGAGGCGGGAGCGCCGTCATTTTGAGGTCGTTTCGTAGCGTCACATAATTACCACGGCTGGTAATCTTACAGTAATAATCTTTGACCGTATGAAATGCAGTGAGCAATTCATTACCTGACGTTTCCCTCATCCCTCCCACCTCTTGCCCCTTCCCTCTGCCGCCATTTTGTCATGTTACTATTGCTTAGCTGTCAGTTATATGTGTCATTTGTGTGTTTGTTAGGTTTTCTTTGAAATTTTTATTTGTTTTTTTTTCGGTGAACTAACTAAATAAACATTTATTGGCATTTTACTGCTATTTTACGAAAGGACGTTTATTGTTTACTATGTTATATATTTCGACAGGACGTATTCTTTAGCTTTACTGTATTTGGTATTTAATTTTTAGTTTTAAAATGTATTTCAAGTGTTGCATTCTGAATTATACAAGTAAAAGAGAAGAAGCTACGTTGCATAAGTTTCCGTCTGATGAAGGTGAAAAAAAAGTGGCTAGACTTTATAAACTGTGACAAACATAAAGTCACCTTGTCAAAAAGCCTGTTTTGGCACAAAAAATTTGAATAAAGGTTTCATACTGCTAAATCTGGCATTAAGAAGAAGGCGAGATGATGTGTACTAAACAGACTGCAAGCATATTCAATTGCGGTTGTTACATAAACTAAGTGATGAACATGTGATCCCCAACGAAGTAAAAGAATGAAGGTACTAATCATGTAAAATTTAAATCGCAAAACAATCGCCATTCCCAAACTATAATTCTGATTATATTTTTATTAGGATTAGTAATATGTTTATTTTTTTGAGCAATTCTTTGATCTCTGCCTACACCACTGAAATTAATTAATGAATGTTAATTTCAATTTTAAGTGCTAATTTATCATGAGTTCCGAAACATTGTGAGGAAATCTGCGTGTCTAAGGAATAAAAATATTTTAATGACGTGTAGTCTGCCAATACGCATCTTGCCCAACTCATTGTTTCATACCCCTCAGAGAAATTAGACAAGAGTCTGTGCCCAGCAGTAGAACATGTAAAGACTACAATATATTATATTAGGCTGTGTTATATATAACTCTTTATATTATTCATTTTTATATTTTTTACTATATTGGTGTAGAATTGTGTCTGAGTTTTTAGTAAAACTATGGCAGCAGCTTTATCATATACTACTGAATTCTGTAACTATTATTTTAAATAATGTTTTAATATACAATAAAAATTTACAAGTACTTCTATCCCCCAACCATTCGTATCAAAACATTGCTACAGTATGCTTAATATCTTAGGTATCAATGATAATTATGTTCAAAAATTATTGGAAATTTATGTATAAATGTGAAAGCTTCTTAGATTTATGTGAAAGTAACTTTGTTTGATTACTATGGCCTCTTCTTGTCTTGACATTGACTATGCTAATATTGTCATGGAAATAAGAGAGCTTCCATTAAAATAAAATTAGCGACCATATTAATAGTTAACTACTTGTAATTTATATATTTAAATATTCTTTTTTTCCAGCTCACTATACTGCATATTGAATGTATTGAAGAGAACCTTTCCACTGAAAATATTGAAGTGCAGGCAGCTAGAGAGCGATTAAATGTTCACTCTACAGCATATACCACGGATGGGATTCAGAAAGGCAAAGACATCATTAGAGTCGGAAAGCGTACATTGCCACCAATGCAAAGAAAAGCATTAAAGAAGTATAAAAAAGTTAAATATAAATCATATAATAAATAATATACACAATGCATTTTATTTCTACAAATTCTCCTTCTTCATAATAAAGTAATAATTAAAAAAAAAATAGTAATAAACTAAATAGGTATATAACTTTGCCATTTAATTACTATTATTATACTAGGCTGAAATAAAAATATTCCTTTGCCTATATCCAATTTATATAAAAAAAAGGAAATGTCATGTTCTAATTTGCTGTACGGTACAAACTAAATGTACCAGAGACGTCCGTCGGACGCGTGTATTTCTAGTTAGTTTGTGATAATTACCGTTTGATATAAATTTTTACATGGAGAAGCTACCACGTTCGTTTACGTTCCAATCGTCAGGTATCGTCAAGATCTATCGATTGCATATATAAGTCATTAGTATGCAATAGGTATAGTGAATATATTTGATGTTAAATTAAAACATTTAAATAAATAATGCAATGTCGGTCTATACTCGTCAAAAAGCCAAATCAAAATATATAAATCGTATACGGTTGGAAAGGGCTTCTCAAGGCCAATCCAGTGATACCCATAAAACACCATAATATGATAGAGTGAAGTGGTGTAGGGAACGTTAAATAATGAAGGCGTCCGAGCAAATCAACGGCACCGCCAGTACATCTGCATCCGTGGCGGCCGAGCCTTTGCAAGTGGGTAATGTCATTGCTTCTATATCAACGCCGGACTGTATAGATATCGATTGTGCGCGATTGCCGATTATGAAGACACATTGGGCAGCAGCTAGTGCACGTTTTACTACTACTTTTGTCAACAATCCATTCGGACATAAGTGTGATGTGTGTGACCGTCTATGGTTTCTGCGCTCATTGAAGCCACCAAAGAAAAAACACTTACAGCTGCTTAGATATACCTTCCCAGAAGAGACAATGGCTGACTTCAAACTGTGCGGCACGTGCAAGAAATCACTGGGCTCTGATAAAGTCACGATCTGACGAAGAAACGATGTTACAATTGCTTCCATGATTATATAAATCTCAAAGTATTTTATCCGCTTGGACGGCTTGAGATACTTCATGAACTGCCCGCTGGATTAAGCTGTCGCCAAAATATCCTAAGAACTCCGCATTGTGACCCATCAGCATATTCAAAAGAATCTTGCGTATAATATACCCATCAGACTAGGGATAAACTTTTAATATTTAGACTGAAGGCCTAAATCCATGTCCAAGTAATAAATTAAAAAAGTATACGACAATATAATGTATAAAGGCAAAATATGTGTAAATTTACTTGGTTGTGCTTTTCATCCAACAATATAATTTAGACGAAATAATTCTAGAATAATATTAAACGTTCAAAAACTGATTAAATTCTTTCGTAAACCGCTTGAAATATTTTTGGAATTTGCGGGAAAAAGGGAGTATGTTCGCTCTTCTTATTGAAAAATCCTTTATTACGAAATTCTTTAGTTATATAGTTGTATTACCAAAAGCGGCTTTAAAAGTAATTTTAAAGCATTATAAATTTAATTTAATTTTTTTTTATATGATAAGGGTGACAAACGAGCACACACTCCACCTGATGGCAAGTGCCGTGATTGCTGTGGCCCATAGACATCTACATCAATCTTCGATTGCGAATCAAAATACAGAGGCATTGTCACCTGTGAGGACTAAGATAGAATGCCTCGTTTCCAGTAAAAAGGGTCTCCGGTTCTCAACACTCACCATACGAAACTCAGCAGCGTTAAGCTGCTATTTTACGCTGGTATTCTGTGAGAGCGTGGTCCTTCCCCGGTTGAGCCGACCCATTCGTGCTACAACCATAATATAGCTGCAGCATGGTTCTACCACGTATAAATATACTATTAATTATATTGTAAGACACGACCTTCCTTGCCTACACAAGTAGAATACCCCAAAGGGCATAGTAACGATAGTGGGACTCTTAGAATTACAGACTGATCCTCTTACTCGCCTGTGCGATACTTTATACCTTCATTTGTTCGTATTTCCTTTTATTTTTTACCCTCATTCCCAACAATATAGTTATTAATTAATTATATAGTAATAAAGCCAATAATTTAAATAATAAATGTAGATGATGAATCTTAGTAAACTAAAACAAAAATATCACGTCATATTAGACCAATAACTGTATTGGATCACGTAAGCATTACAAATTCTTTCGTTATATAGCGTAGCTAGCAAGTTACCGTTACAGCCTATTATAGTCCACTGCTGAACATAGGCCACCCCCATAAATTGCATCATAGTATTTGCCGTAGTTGCCACGATTGGCAAGCGGGTTGGCAACCGCAGTTTTCAATTTTTAGTCGTTATTACGATGACGTTGCTGCCCATCTGCCTGCATGCTGCATCAGCCCTGATTTGTTTCCCTCTGTCGCCTTTTACGACACCACCGGGATGATATGGGGTAGTGGATATTCTTACACCGCCACTACAGGGTACAAGTTACCTATTGCAGTTTTAAAATTACTTGTCAATTACCTAGATATTAAAAACTAATATTGTACGCACCGATCTCGTACTGAACACATGTTTAATTTCACCTTCAAGAAATCCTAGTCGAATTTTATAAAAGTATTCCTAACTCTATTGATTAGGTATGTGGCGGCCACAAGCGGATCAGACCGAAGCCTAAACCGCGCTATCAAAGTTCCGAAGCTACCGCGCTATATACGAGTATAGAACAGCTCCTAAATAACACACAGAGCGTTGGCCGCTTCCCGGGCAGAACACATGCCCGTTGGGAGATCTCCCCTTTTCCTTCCACGACCAAAGGTACATAAGTATTTTGGTTCATCGAACCGCATTACAAGCGCCTACGGAGAAAAAGAAGATTGGTGCATAGTATTTCATCTGGCTCATTACTAAGATCATCGCAGATCAAGTTGTCAAGATCACCGTCAACAGCAGGGTCACAGGGCATTTCAGTGAGACGAGCCAGCCTAAATCAGCCGTCCCAAAGTAGACAATTTCTTTTTGTATGGAGAATGGGCTCACCACGAATTTTAGGGAAACTTAATGAAATATATGTCGATTTATTCCTTATAATCTATAGATTACAAAATTAACATTAGTTTTATCGCATCTAACGGGAATTCTGAGAAATTAAAATTTTAATATGAATATCACAACAACCTTAAAACAAACTAAAAGCTATTTTCTAGTAGTTTTCCCGATATTATGAGTTAGAATAGTGTATATAGAATAGAATAGCTTAATAATTAATAGTATTAAACAAAGTTGTGGGTACATTCAGCAATTATAGGTACTTTAAGATTGATGGAAAATTCTTTTAGCAGTTCCGGCAAAACAGTGCACAGACAAACAAACGTGGTGTGGAGACTATTTTTTACAGGTATTAATTGATTAGTGAACATATATCACAAACACTATTACAGTAATTAAATAAATATGACTAAAGCCTGAAAGATGAATAACGGATAATATTACCATTTATAATATTACCCTTACATGCTATATAGTAAGAAAGATGTTTTAAACTGGTTGTATAAGGATAAAACACAAAGTAAAATGCCACTGCATTTATTGTTGTAATTATTTCCAAAGCAGTATTAAATATTGGAACAGACAGACAGACAGGTGCGGTGTCAAAACTTTGTTTTAATATGTTTTGGTTGATTAGTAAAGGTGCAGTGTGTAAACTTTGTTTTAAAATATATTAACTGATTAGTTATCATACCACAAACACCATCAAAGCCAAAATGACTAGGTAATATCATGTTTATCTATGTTATTACACACTGATAAATATGAAGTAAGATGTTTTAAACTGGTTGTGTAAGGATAACAAAAACACATGTATAATTTAATTGTATTTATTATTGAATAAAACTACTTTTACCGATTATATCGCGTTTAATTAACTTATTTTCATTAATTCCCGACGTTTCGGATGCTTTACAGCACCCGTGGTCACGGGGGAATGAGGTGATTGACGTCCCGATGTCAGAGTTAATCCGCAGTACCTTTACCAAAAATTATTTTAAAGTATATAACCATTAACCACAGACTTTGTTCTAACAGTAGTGATGCAACTCGAACTCTGTTTCACAGATTCACTCGATTGAATCGAGTAATAGTAGTGGTGGTTGTAAACGCGGCTGCTGATCATGAGGTCCCGGCCGAATCAAGGGTTAGCTCAAATTATCACTTATTGAATTTTTATATCAAGAAATTCTCAGTAGCAACTCGGAGTCAGGAATTTGGCGATGTTTCGTCCCCATGCTTCGGAAAGTACCGTCCCATTAGTCTATAGGAATGAGGGAATAGGTACTACTATATATAGAATAGTAAAATTACTACAGAAAATGGAAAGTAGATGGAAGCGTCGTTGGAACAATATTTTGGCAATGCTATTTGGCGAACTGCGATGACAGTGTTAGCGCAATTTTATGATAACATTATACTAGCGCAAGAAATATGAATTTTTTTAATGATACCCTAAATGTAACAATTAATATTTATAGTTAGATAGTAAGAATAAGTGTCGCGGTAGGACAGGGAAGTATTTCGCCACATTTCGTCTCATGGGTGTCGTAAGAGAGGAATATAGGAAAGATCAGAAAGACCTAGTGGTCTCTGATGGTGCAGCAATGTATCATAATATCATGTATGACAAATGTAAACACTCAGAACAATGGCGAGTAGCAATGCAAAAGTTACGAGACGATTTAAGGACCTTCAAGAAAAGAGCCTACTGTTTTTAAAAGGACGGCAACGCACCTGCAATTCCTCTGGTGTTACAGTTATTCATGGGCATAGTCACTTACCAATGGGTTTCCGCATGCTCGTTTGCTACTTTCTCCACTTTCTGACATCAATCTGTTTGTCAAGTGTCAGTTTTTGTAAATCTTTCCTACAGTGAGAAGAGTGAGAGAGGCCCATGTCCAGAAGTGACGTATTTCGGGCAGATAACAACAAGAAGAAGCAGATTAATCTTGAAAAACTTTGGCTCATTTCGGAGGGTTTGCAAGGGCTATGAAACCAGAAACGCATAGCTGAGTGACAACTATGGTGACCTAGCGATTCATATCTAATTTCTTGCGTGATATTGCATATTTTTGTGACACCCAGTTGGGTGTTGCGTCACGATGCATGAGAACGTTCCCAAAGATAAGGGTCAAAGGCCTCTGTCAAGTTCTTATCGGCATTTTTACTCGAACCGCACGTAACGATATATTGTACCATCATCTCGTAGATGTTAACCGTAGAAGATGGGCCTCTTCCCTTGTAATGTAGATTTGCCTTAGTCTTCACGCTTGACAGATAGATGGACGTAACCTTTGATGCTGCTTCATGTGCGCGGGTCTGGGTATTTTTTTATAGAATAAAGGTGAATACGTGCACACAGTCCACCTGATGGTAAGTGGATACTTTGGCCCATAGACATCCACATTTAACTCGACTAAGATGGAATGCCTCGTGTCCAGTAAAAAGAGTCTCTGGTTCTCTACACTCACTATACGAAACACAGCAGCATTAAGCTGCTATTTTACAATGGTATTCTGTGAGAGCGTGGTCTTACCTTGGTCGAGTCGACCCATGCGTGCTACACTTATAATATAGCTATAGCATGGCTTTACCGCGTGATAAAATGTGGTATTTTATTTGGCCATACGTAAATGAAATGATACCGTCATCTATCGGAAGTTTTACCTATGTGTAAATGATATCTCTAAAAACATCATTTACACATAGTCACATCCTCTTACGTACAAGAAGCGTATAGCTACGGTGGTAAATCCCTCAAACGGACACATGAAGACATTAAATTCACACAAGTGCACTAAACGCGATAACTGAGGCGCCTGCAGTTGAATTAATGGCGTTGTTTATTTTAAGCTTGCGACCATTCTTGTGGCGATTTTTTCTGCGTGAAGTATCGGACGGCTCACACATAAATTATCTGGGATGCCAAAATTGCACAACAAATTTTTTAAATATACATACGATATAACCAATATGCAAGTCTTCATTTTATTGCAAGGCTCTTTTCTAGGTGGTTAAGTTGCTGTAATCGAAACGCAAATAGCCGAGGCCCGGACAGAGTGGAGGGCTATACTGACCAGCGCTACGAAGACACTAAACTACCGACACGACCTTCAGTCATGAAGAACACGACCAAGAAAAAGAAGAAGTTGCTGCAGTATATATTATGGCTACGTACGTACTTACGTACGTTACGTTACGTTACGTTACGTACTTATGGTTACCCCACTCTCAAAGGACATAACTAGAGTAAAAAAGCATAACAATGCGTATTGTGAATGTGGAGAATCGGAGACCCTTTTAAATGGAAACGAGTCATTTCATCTTAGTCCTAAGATGTAGCTGTCTATGGGCCACAGCATCCACTTATCATCAGGTGAACTGCGTGCTTGTTTGTCAACCTAATTATATAAAAAGAAATCAGACGGAGGCATTGCCAACTTCCAGACTTAGGATATTTCTGCTACTGGGAATTTCGTGTCAGAATAACCCAATAACTGAATCATCATCATCATTACAGCCCTTCACAAGTCCACTGCTGAACATAGGCCTCCCCCACGGAATGCCACAAAGAACGGTCCCGAGCCACCTGCATCCTTTGACTTCCTGCATGTCTTACCAGGTCGTCACTCCATCTAGTGGGGTGACGCCCTACACTTCGCCTGCTGATACAAGGCTGCCACTCGAGAACCTTTCCTCCCCAACGGTTGTCGGTTCTTCGAGCTATATGGCCGGCCCATTGCCACCTCAGCTTACTAATCCTTTGGGCTATGTCGGTTACTCTGGTTCTACTGTGGATATCCTCATTTCTAAGTTTATCACGCAGAGAAACCTCGAGCATAGCCCTATCCATAGCTTGTTGAGCGACCTTGAGCTTCCTCATACGGCCAGCAGTGAAGGATCACGTCTCAGTTCCATACGTCATCACTGGCAACATGCACTGGTTGTACAATTTAGTTTGAGGTTTCGAGGTATGCCGGACGAGAAGATGGGTCATAATCTCCCGAACGCTACCCAGCCGAGTTGAATCCGTCGATTGACCTCTCGGTCGAAGTTGGACTTACCTAGTCAGACTATTTGTCCCAGGTAAACATATTCGTCAACAACTTCGAGCTTAGTGCTACCAACAACTACCGGCATAGGTGTGACATCGACATTAAACATGATTTTTGTTTTGTCCATGTTCATCTTGAGACCTATCCGCTGGGAGATACTATTAAGGTCATTGAGCATACTGCTTAGGTCCTCCAGCGATTCTGCCATAAGGACTATATCGTCGGAAAATCGAAGGTGAGTGATGTACTCGCCATTAACGTTAATACCGTATCCTTTCCAGTCCAGTAGCTTGAAAACGTCTTCCAATGCAGCGGTGAAGAGTTTGGGGGATAGTACGTCACCCTGTCTTACACCTCTCTGCAGTTGGATAGGTTTCGTACTCTGGTTCTGTACTCGGATAGCCATCGCAGCCCTATTGTACAAACACTTCAGCACCTCGATATACCGACAGTCCACTTGGCCACCGCTGAAGGGACTGCAGCACCGCCCAAATTTCGACGGAATCAAAGGCTTTCTCATAGTCCACATACGCAAGGCAAAGTGGCAGATTGAACTCTTCGGTCTTTTGTACAATTTGCCGAAGGGTATGTATGTGGTCTATGGTGCTAAAGCCTTTTCGGAAACCGGCTTGTTCGGGAGGCTGGAAGTCGTCGAGTCTGCATGAGAGACGATTCGTAATGACTCTCGAAAACAGCACGTAGACGCGGCTCAGAAAGGAAATCGGTCTGTAGTTCTTCAAGAGAGCTTTTTCGCCTTTCTTGAAGAACAAGACCACCGCACTTCTACTCCACGCCTCCGGGGTAGTGCTACCATGGAGGACGGATTTAAAGAGCTTCTGAAGGACTTCAAGTACCGGTTTTCCACCCGCTTTCAGAAGTTCCGCTGTAATTCCATCCTCGCCTGGGGCCTTGTCGTTTTTAAAGTGCTGGAGAGCCATTCTAATCTCGCTCAGACTGACGTCCGGGTTATCAACGGAATAGTGTCGGATAAGACTTGCTCTTGGATCGTTACTCACACTTGCGTGTGGCTTCAACGATGACGAGTACAGCTGCCCATAGAACCTCTCAATCTCACTCAAAATCTCAGGTGTCCCGGAAACGATGCTGCCACATTCGGTCTTCAGCTTCGAAAGTTGGCTCTTTCTGGCATAAAGATCTCTGGCAAAGAATTTTGAGCGCTGGTTCCGCTCAATCGTTTCTTCAATACGAGCTGTATTGAAGTTGCGCAAGCCCCGCCGCATGCATTTGGAGGTCTGTCTGTTCAGTTGCCTGTATGCTGTCAAATCTGCTGAAGACTGCAGCTTCATCTCCCGTCTAACATCCATGAGATTAAGAGTGTGATCGGAGAGCTTTTGTGTTCTTCTGCAACGGGTCTTACAGAACTTAGCTCCGACCGCATGGACAGTTTCCACAAGCTTGTCATTCATATCGTCCACTTCAGTGCAATCTTCTAGGTACTGAAAACGATTTTGTAACTCGAGCTGAAAGTTTTCGGGGCTTTGGATTAGAGCACGAGGGTGACGGAGCGTTGACTTCATTAGACGTGACCTCTCCAACTTTACGTTTAGGTTCAGTGTGCCTCTCACCATTCGGTGATCGCTGCCAGTTTTCACCCTCGCGATCACTGAGACATCACTGAACAGTTGTCGTCTGGTCGTCATAATGAAGTCAATCTCATTTTTTGTCGAACCGTCTGGGCTTGACCAGGTCCACTTTCTGTGGGGCCGCTTTTTGAAGAATGATTTCATCATAAAGAGTCCCTCGTTCTCCATAAAGTCGGCCAACTGCTGGCCCTTTGAGTTCCGTTGCCCTATTCCGAATTTCCCTACTTTCATCTCACCGCTCTCTCTTGTGCCTAGTTTTGCGTTGAAGTCTCCCATTAACACCGTATAGTGGGTTTGGAGGAATGCATGGCTCTAGAGATATCCTCATACATTTCCTCCACCTCCTCATCGGGATGTGCCGAGGTTGGTGCGTAAACCTGTATGACCTTCAGCGAATACCGTTTGGTGATTCTGAGTATAAGGTACGCAACCCTCGTCGACACACTCCCAATCTTTACAACGTTGTTAACGAGAGACTTGTGGACGATAAGTCCGACACCTCCTTGGGACAGATGGTCGCCCTCCCGGTGATAGAATAAGTTGCCGGATTCGAGGATTACCGTGTCCTCCCCCTCTCTTCGGACCTCGGATAGTCCTATTATATTCCAGCGTAACTTATCTATCTCTTCTTCCAGCTCCAGGATGTTCTCGTCAGTCCTCAGGGTGCGTGCGTTAAATGTTGCTAGGTCGAGTCGTCATAGGTGGCAACCGAAACTCCACCGGATATTCTTAGCACCCCCTGCCCCGCCGTTACCATGGTCGCCACCTTAGCCAGGAATAGCTGGACCGCCGGGGACTGGGGGCCGTTTATTTATGTCGTTGCTCATGGGGGGTATATTGCCATAGTTGCCACGCTCGGCGAGCGGGTTGGCAACCGCAGTTTTTTATTGCTTTTTGCTTTTATCAGAAAGATGTTACTGCCCATCTTCTGTATCAGTTTCCCTTTGTCGCCTCTTACGACACCCACGAGAAGATATGGGGTAGTCTTACCCGCCACTACACGGGGATCAATAACTGAATGCTTTGATGTAAGTAAGTAACAAGTTATTTAATATTCTGCAGACATTTGTTAAATACAATTGCTATTATGTGACGAGTCTCTCGCTTTGACGCGAATGAATTTGTACTTGAACATTTACTTTCTAATATTCAAACGGGTGGATTAAATTTACAAATTGATGCGTATTTTATCATAAGATAATTTTTAAATAAAAGTAAGATTAAGAAACATAATTTCCAATAACAAAATTTTCCAATAACAATATCATAAGTAACAAGAAATTTATGTTTGATAAATTCCACTTTTGACATTTGTTACATCGTTTTCCTGTTAAAGATGTTAAAAATGTATTAACTAAGATCTGGGTAATAAAATAAAATGATGTTTCTAACCTAGTTTGGAAATCAGCTCCCGCCCTCCCTAAATTGCGTGATTATTAATTTTAACGTCTTTAATATAACCCGCAAGGTAACTTCTGATTCTATTAATTATCACACAACGTTTTCCATTGTTTGTTTTATTCTACTACCCTATAATCCCGTGAGACTCGTAAGAGACGACAGAGGGAAATGAAACGGGGATGAGCAGCAGCACCTTCCTGATGACAACACCAAATATTAAAATACTGAGGTCGCCAACCCGCCAACCAAGCGTGGCAACTGTGGTAAATATCCCCTCTTACAAGACAATCTATTGGGGAGGCGTATGTTCAGCAATGGACTTTTAGATAGTCCTGTTGACCGGGAAAGGACCATGTTCTCATGGAATACCAGCGTAAAATAGCAACCTTATGATGCAATTTTTCATTTTCAAATGGTGAGTATAGAGAACCGGAGACCTTTTTTCTGGAAATGAGGCATTCTATCTTAGTCCTCAAGGGTGAAATCTGCATTTTGATTCTTAATCGATTATAAATATAGATTTCTATGGGCATTTGTTTGGGTATTTGTTTACCATCAGTTGATACTGTGTGCTCGTTTGTCACCCTTATTCTATAAAAATAATATTAAAAAAACCTCATATAATATCATTAGTAATAATCATGACTATATACATAGGAAGGATGAAAATTTATTTCCAATTTTATCTGCTCTGGCATTTCGCTTGAATTTAATTACGAGGATTTGAATTCAAAGGTTTTGTTCGTATGCGATTTCAATTAAAAGAAAAACAGTGAAATTGTCAGCTGAAAATAACAATATTAAAAATCTATGAAGTACCTACTCTATTTTAAAAATGTACATGTTTGTCATAATTAAATTAATATTATGTTTATATTTTAACGGTAACGGCATGTAACATAATTGACGGTTTGTAAAACTGAATGAGTCAGGCGCTAATAATATTAAAATACGCGTAAGAAGATCAAAGCTGCCGCACTAATGAAACCGTTAAGAAGTTAATTATATGCTTGATCTGAGTTTAATCGACAAAATTTTATTTTCAAGGTTGGATGTTTCTGTTTATTAAATGCCAATTATTTTACTTTTAACTTTGCTTTTGATCGTAAAAATTATTTTACAAGGATTTAACACGAAGACCATTTGAAAATTTTGCCTTGTGTCACATGTGTTATTGCATTAATTTGCTATAGTAAATGCGCGCGCTGAATAATATGTGCCCACGCACGCACGCACGCATGCACGAACGCATATCATAAACAGGGAGAAAAACTGTAATTTGTGTCTTTTAGTTTTTAAGTAATTCTTTGTAATATATAATATATAATATAAGTATTTAATATAGAGCCAGTGATGACATATGGAACTGAGACGTGGTCTTTCACTGCTGGCCGTATGAGGAAGCTCAAAGTCGCTCAGCGAGCCATGGAGAGGGCTATGCTCGGGGTTTCTCTGCGTGATAAACTTAGAAATGAGGATATCCGCAGTAGAACCAGAGTAACCGACATAGCCCAAAGGATTAGTAAGCTGAAGTGGCAATGGGCCGGCCATATAGCTCCAAGAACCGACAACCGTTGGGGAAGAAAGGTTCTCGAGTGGCAGCCTCGTACCGGCAGGCGAAGTGTAGGGCGTCCCTCCACTAGATGGAGTGACGACCTGGTGAGACATGCAGGAAGTCAATGGATGCAGGTGGCTCGGGACCGTGCTTTGTGGCATTCCGTGGGGGAGGCCTATGTTCAGCAGTGGACTTGTGAAGGGCTGTAATGATGAAATAATGATGTATTTAATATAAATATAGATATAAAAAGATATGACAGAGCGGAGGAACCTGCTACAGGCGAGACTCCGGCAACTAACGATTGTAAATCAAATATTTTTATTGCTATAAGCTTCGTTATTACAAACTTAAGTAATAATATTTAATGTAATAATTAAAGGCCAAATAATACACAATAACATAAATTTAAATGCATGTGACGAAGGAAATCAAGTAAGGCTACGTCCGCTTTTAAACATCTTAAACAGAAGTAAAGTAAAGTAACAGCCTATATACGTTCCACTGCTGGGCACAGGCCTCCTCTCATTTCTGATAGGGTTTTAGGGCAAAGAAATATCCGCTGCGCTGCCCAAAGCGTGTTGGCGAACTTGTGTCTTTACACTTTACTTTACTAAAGTGTCTCTTTACCAGCCTTCCTATCTTTCTACTTTCACATGTTTTCGTTATATCTTTTTCCTTATTTCTCAGACATGCAGGTTCCCCATGATGTTTTCCTTCGCTGCCGAGCACGTAGTAAATCAGCACTTAAAATTGCAATTAATAAATTCATTGGTGCAGGCGGGGATCGAACACGGGTTGCTCGCATACTGTAAAATTTACTGCGAGCGCTTAGCCCCTGAGCTACCACGGCTTTTTGAACATCTTGGTGTATCATATCTCAACTGATACACCTTGTGGTATCCATCCATGTATATAACATATGTAAAGGTGGATCAGGAGAACGGACGTATTGTGATACGTAATCGCGATTCAACTATACGATACGACACAAAATACGCTACATCCCATCTCCAGTCGGTTTTTTCCGATCATCAAAGGGATACTACACGTTGCTACACAATATTGAAAATTTTGTACATTGAAAAGAGGATTGGATGAAAATTTGTAGCGTCTGTATATAAAGAATGATATGCTGATACGCTGTTATGGTTCTAAGTATGTACGTGTTTCTAACACGATACGTCTAGTGACATACTCGTAATAAAGTTGAAATCAGCGTCTATATATAAGATACAATTACTCGATAGGATACGCCTGATCAAGTTACGAAAAGATGATCAAGTGTAGACCCGAAATAATATTTTATTTAAAAAAATAAGGTGACAAACGAGCACACAGTCCACCTGATGGTAAGTGGTTGCTGAGGCTCATAGACATCTACATCTCTCCTCGTTTGCCAATCAAAATGCAGATACGTTGTCAGCCTTGAGGACTAAGATGGAATGCCTCTTTTCCAGTAAAAAAGGTCTCCGGTTCTCTACACCATACGAAACACAGCAGCATTAAGCTGCTATTTTACGTTGGTATTCTGTGAGAGCGTGGTCATTCCCCGGTCGAGCCGACCCATTCGTGCTACAACTATACTATAAATATAGCTGCAGCTTGGCTCTACCACGTATAATATGATGATGGATATAGATGGTATATAGACTGCACCATGCACAATGACATTTTGTCTAATGTCAAACTAATAATCGTTTAGAAATCATTTTTCATGTTGCTGTCAACAACGTCACACATCTTTCCATAAAGACACAAAATTAATCCAAATTCGTTATTTGAAATGTCGGTATGCCTATCTTTATTACTATGTAAAAGTATTGCTCCACAGAGTCTGCACGTTCGCTTGGCAATGAACCAAATCAGTGCGAGAGGCTATTGAGATATGATACGACTCAGCAAGGCAGGAAAGCAATCGTTATGTATATTGTATTGAATAATTCATACTTGTGGTCCAGCTAGTGCCACTAAGAACATAATCAGTGATATTTAGAACATAGCAGTAAATTACTAAATGACAAAATGTTATCCTGCTAGATTTATACGTGGTAGAGCCACGCTGCAGCTATATTTATAGTATAGTTGTAGCACGAATGGGTCGGCTCGACCGAGGAAGTACCATGCTCTCAAAAATACCAGCGTAAAATAGCAGCTCAATGCTGCAGTGTTTCGTATGATGAGTGTAGAGAAACGGAGACCCTTTTTTCTGAAAACGAGGCATTCCATCATAGTCCTCAGGGGTGACAACGCCACTATGTTTTGATTTCTAATCAAAGACAGATGTAGATTAGAGAGTATATGGGCCACAGCATCCATTTACCATCAAGTGGACTGTGTGCTCGTTTGTCACCTCTATTCTATAAAAAAAGGATTGCCATAGGGCACAATCCTGAGCCACTTGCGTCTATCGACTTAGGTCATCAGCTTTCTTCTAGAAAACCATTTAAATCGGATAATGTTAGTAATGGATTAGCAACAGGATAATGTGGCACACAGTCCAACTGATGGTAAGTGGATGCTATGGCCAATAGACATCTTCATTTATCCTCGATAAAGAACCAAAATGCAGATGCGTTGTCACCCCTGAAGACTATGATGGAATGCCTCGTTTCCTGTAAAAAGGGTCTCCGGTACTCTACAATCACCATACGAAACACAGCAAAATTAAACTGCTATTTTACGTTGGTATTCTGTGAGAGCGTGGTCATTCCCCGGTAGAGCCAACCCGTTCATGCTACAACCATAATATAGTTGCAGCGTGGCTCTACTACGGTTAATATCACGATTAATATTTATATATTTTATAGTTTTAGTATAATTTTATTTTGTAAAATTATGTTTTGTAGAGTCAACTAGCTATCATAAATATTTGATGGTTATAAACGCGATTTGGGCCGGGTCGAGCCAAAATCAGTTATTGAATTATTTGTCAAGAAATACTCAGTAGCAACCCGGAGTCAGGAAGTTGGTGGTGTTTCATCCCCGTGCCTCGGAAAGAACGTAAAACCGTTTGTCTTGCGCCATCGGACCGTCCCATTGGGGATCATTATGCGAGTGAGGAAATAGAAGGAGCACCTGTGATTGCGCATTCACTCGGGAACTGTAATCTTGTCCCGCACAGATGGCCAGTCTCCGTTGAAACTGGACATCGAGACTAAAATTCGGTCTGGAGGATATTATTTAGGGTGTGTTAGTATGGTTGTGTTGGGTGTCTATTAAAGTTGAGTTTCGTATAATGAAGTGTTACTCTGTAAGTATTGTCGTTTCCTGTAATACCAAGCTGACTATAAAAAAATGGTAGAGAAAGCTTTATCCTAGTTTTCCTAACGTCTTAACATAACCCTTATTCCCTATCACACTAACAGCCCTAGCCCTAGCCATAGACTGATTATACATATATACATAATCTGCGTATATATGTATAATTGGCGCAGTGGCTTAGCAATGAGTTGCTGCGCTAGGGGCCGCGGGTTCGAATCCCGCACGGAACAAGTATTTGTATGGCCTACAAATAATTGTTCCGGGTCTGGTTATTTGTCCTTGTGCAATTTGTGTTTGTAAACTGCCTCCACGATACAGGAGAAATTTCTAGTGTGGGGGAAACTTTTTTTTAAAATGAAAAAAAATGAAAATATGTACTTATCTGCCCCGGCTTTGCACGGGTGATTTCTGGATCTCGACAAGAGCGCCATGTAGCGGGTGCAACTAAAACTCACCAACAAGTGAATTGTAAGATCGATTGTCACTTCTGTTTTTAGTAATTTCAGTAGAAGTGAGACCTTCAAACAAAATAAAATATAAAATAATATATTTCTCGGTGTGAATGTGAATGATTTATTTAATTTGATAATTTTCAACCACAAATGTGGCATAAAATATAATATAAAAGTTTAATTTTATAGCAAATAAATGTTACAATTCTTTTTTTTTACATGTGGAGCTAAATATTGTTCTATAATGGCGCCATCTAATTCATTCTATTGGTAAAGTTATTTTATCGAACAAAAATTTTGTGACTCTCAAGGTGGTACGTAAATTAGACGCCAGATGGCCTAAACACAACTAATTTAAAATGAATCAGTAATTTATAAAATAATGGACTGTTATGATTTGATTGGGTATAATAATTTTATTCAATATGAAAATTTTTATTTATTTCAGAATTTTTTTAGCTGTTTATTTTAACAATTAAATGTCATAATAACTATCTTTATAGCACCGCACAAAAAGGAGACCGATGTAATAGGAAAAACTGTATACTGTATTCTATCTCATTCCCTCGCAGGCTAAATCCTAGATGTATATGTTTGTATCATTTTAGTTCCGCTTTTTCGTTTCATCGAGTTTCAAATCACAACGATTCTAAAGAAGTTTTCAGTTCAGAAAACAGCTCCAGCCTGATCGAGAATCGAGAATCTACAACTATTTATTTACTCTGACCGTTGATTACACTGAATGCAGCGGTAAAATAATGCTTGTACGCAATAGATCGATTTGTATCAATTGCAATCAACTGTAGGTATAATGTTTGGATCTAGATATTGTGTCGAGCGTGACGCAATCAGAGAGTTAGATTGACAAGATAACTGGAGATAGTATGATTAAAGTAACGGAGATTGAACCAACGTCCATTACAATTAACGAGTACTTTGTATTAGCTTGAAGTGAATGAATGAATACTTATACTTTTATTGCACATCACAAAATAAAAAGACACATAAATAGCTCTATATAGTGATATCTTTCCGGCAACCAAAGGTGCAAAGAAATACATACTATAAGTACAACTATTATACAATAAATATGTACAAATTGTTACTATAAATGATATTATCTAATAAATTGAATATAAATATGCATAAATATATACATGTACATTATTCATATACATACGTGGGGGATGAGTCGCTCGCATCCGTAGGCTTCGACCACCTAATCCTAGGCCCACCCTACACGTGTCCTCCGGGTGGTGCTAAACAAGCGACAAAGCCGAAAGAACAGACTTGGTTCCTCGCCGTGTGGTAACGGCGTAAAAAATACCACCCACTACTTTCGCACCATGAGGCACAAAATAAAAGAAGTGGCCCCGAGTTCCCGGCGCCCCTTTAATGGGGCACGCGTGCGAAGAATCTCCGGGAGGAAAACCGGCGACGAGGTTCGCCACCCGTCACGTTCTGTCTCCCGGAGGGGCGAAAAGTGGATTGGACGGGCTTCCCGTCTGGCTAGGCTGAATTTATGTGGAGCAATGATTAATAAGATGGATGAAGTATGCGATATGATGTATGATAGAGACGAGACCGAGCGGGCATGCCAGGGAGTCGGTATCATCCTTTCAGAAAGAATGGGTCATTGTGTGAAATAGTATGAATGTGTAAGCCCGAGTGGGCTTAAAGAAGTTGTTTGTTCTAGGGGTCTACGCCCCAGACATATCTAAGCCCACTTATATCCGAGAGCAGTTTTGGGACATGGTAAGGATGGTGCTAATGAAATGCAAGGGTAACGAAAATATTGTTATATTAGGAGATTTTAATGGAAGGGTTGGCGTGAAGAGGTTTGGATGTGAAAGGATATTGGGAACGTTTGGTGATGAAAGTATAAACGAGAATGGTGAAAGCCTCCTCACCGTATGTGTGGAAAAGAATCTTTTTTTGACGAACACTTCCTTTCGACATAAGAAGATTTACATGTATTCATGGGAAAGAGGTGGTGATAGAAGCATGATAGATTTCATAATTGTGGATGAAAGAATGAGGAGCGCAGTGGTAGATACAAGGGTTTACCGGTGGTCCAACGTAGGGACGGATCATTACTTGGTCTTATGCCGAATTAATGGTCTATTCAGACATTGGCGGCATCGGACATCTGTGTCTACCACTGCGTTACAGCGTATAAGAAAAGAGAGGTTACAAGATGAAGGTGCGAAAGAGAAGTTCAAATGTAGACTGAGAGAAAATATAAGTGGTATGGATGAATTGTGTATGAATGATTTAGACTTGGAGACTGTGTGGTATAATGTCAAGAAACGTTTGGTGGATGCAGCTACCGAAGTATGTGGTGTAAGTAAGAGAAAGAATGAAAGGAAAAATAACACTTTATGGTGGGACGATGAGGTACGGATGGAAGTAGAAGCAAAGAAGAGAGCATGGTTAGACTTACTCGCAACCAAGGCTAGTCATTCTAGCGGTATGAATGATGATATTGAAAGCAAAAAGGCAGTCTTTAGACATCTAAATAAGAGAGTAAAAGAAGTAATTGAAAGGCAAATATTAAAATGTTCTGGAAACTAGTAAGAACTGCCAGGGGACATTCAAAACAGCCTAGAATGAACGCTATACGAGACCAGAATGGTTGTATTCTGAATAATGAAGTGTCGAGTTTAAGGAGAAGGAAGGAATACTTTGAAAGCGTGTTTATGAGTAATGAGACGTTTGAATTAATTGAAATAGAAATTCCGAAAGAAGAGGAAAGAGATAGAGAGATAAGTAAAGATGAAATAATGAAAGCAATGAAAAGTATGAAAGCAGGTAAGGCAGCCGGATATGATAGAGTATCACACGAAATGCTAAAGGCTGGAGAGGGAGTGGTGGCAGACCTGCTGTACACCTTGTTTCATTTATGTTGGGAACTAAGCGGGTACCGGGAGGCTGGTGCAAAGCCGTGATAGTCCCACTATATAAAGGAAAAGGATCGCAGCAGGACTGTAAAAACTACCGTGGTATCAGCCTTCTTAGCATTGTGGTAAAACTGTATGCTAAGGTACTAATTGAAAGAGTTATGAAAGATACTGATGGAAAAATTTAGGATGTGCAAGCGGTATTTAGAAAGGGAATGGGATGTACGGATCAGGTCTTTTCCATGCGCATGGTCGCGGAGAAGTTTTTGGCCAAAAACCAAAACGTGTTTTGAGCGTTCGTGGACTTGGAAAAGGCTTATGACAGAGTGGACAGGGATGTGTTATGGCAAACACTGAACTCATTTGGGTTGAGCGCTGGGTTGATACAGGCATTAAAGTCTCTGTATAGGGACTCCAGTGCTTGTGTCAGGATCAACGGGGCCTACTCGGTCTGGTTTGGGATCCATAAAGGGGTCAGACAGGGCTGTATGGAGAGAGAACGGATCCCTGAGGAACACCGGCGTTAGGCGCCACAGGATCGGATGAGCAACCCGGAGAGACCGTTCACTCAGAAAGTCCTTTACCCATTCAATCAGACCAGGGGATAAGCCGTACGCTGGGAGCTTACCCAAAAGGCTAGCGTGCCAAACTCTGTCAAAGGCCTTCGAGACATCAAGGGAAACAGCAAGTGCTTCCCAACTGTTCTCGAGTGCCTCGCCCCATACGTGTGTGGCATACGCTAAAAGGTCCCCAGGTGACCGATTTCGGCGAAACCCGTATTGCCGGTCACTAAGGAGCTCATTCTGTTCTAGGTATGCCATTACGCGGGCGTTCAATATACGCTCCATAATCTGCATGATAGAGGTAATTGAAATTGGCCTATAGTTGGCAGGGTCGGTACGGCTACCTTTTTTAGGCACAAGCTGCACATTGGCCAACTTCCAAGATTTGGGCACTATTCCAGTCCTGAATGAGAGACGGAAAAAGCGCGTCAACACAGGAGCCGACTCAGGTGCACAGACCTTTAGAACTATAGTTGGTATACCATCAGGTCCACTAGCTTTGTTCACGTCTAGACTTCGCAAGGTTTTAAGAACCTCCTTGTTGGTGATACGGACCTCTGATATAGAGGTACCGCAGTGAGGTTATTGAGGATTTACGCTGTTGCTGCTGTCCAGACGCGAATTGCAAGCAAAAAGAGAAGCAAATAAGTCCGCTTTCTCCTTAGGCGCATGCGCCAGTGAGCCATCTGGTTTTACCAGCGGAGGCAGTGTATACCGACAGAAGTTTGTCTCGACCGCTTTGGCGGGAGACCAAATAGCTCTACTGCCAGATGGTTTTATAGAGAGCTTTGTACCGATGAGTTTAATGCGGTCAAAACTGGCTTGCCGCAATACCTTTTTGCAAGACTTGGCGTCTTGGTTAAAGGCTCTCTTCTAACATCCGTCGCTTTGCGGTCTCGAGCATCGACCCAGGATAAGTTCGCCATATGCTTGTGCTTTTCAGCACAAGCGCACTCGGCATTGACCCATGAGCGAGCTTTACCACTAATGGGCACGACAGCAAAGGGGTAGAAATACTCCATCGCTTGACGTATCACATATGTTATGGTATCCGCGCAGCTCGACGGATCGTCAGACGAAGACGAGGATAATATGCAAAGAAATGCCGCATCTCATCCCAATCTGCTGAATTGTATCGCCACACTCGCCGCACACCGTGGAAATCGTAGTCAGGTGGGGAATATAACGACACAGATTTCACCAGACAGTGGTCAGAAATTCCCAAGGGTGAGGTAACCTGAACATTCTACCTGTCTGGACCAGGCTCAGGGCAATTGGCTGTGTGCCCATCCACATCAGGTACCCAAGTCGTTTGTTGCACCAGCTGGGAGAGCCCCAGCGACAAGGTAAAATTCCATTCCATTCCATTCTGGTATGGGAACAGCTAGTCCTGATGACAGGCATTAAAGTCCCCCAGAAAAAGCAACTGTTTTCACAATATATTCTAATATATATTATAACTTAAATATATATTATTATATATTATATTTAAGTAGTATTATATAATAATATATATTTTATATTATTTATGTATTATTCTGATATAAATAATATATTATACTTTGTGTAGATACGTATATATAATCTTATAAATAAGTAACCAAATTCCTCAAACACAATATAAACTGGGAAATACAATATAAACATAATAATTATAGATGTGATGATTTGTTTTAACAGTCCCCAGGCAGCCCGAGAGATTGAGACGAGACAAGTAGTGAATAATTATTGATGTATTAATGAGATGTATTCATTGATGTACTTATTTCTATTTTAAAATAAATTGCGCATAATTTGTCCGGCCCCGACCATATTCGGCCGTGTATTTGTACTATACCTAAAGCCCAACCTCTCCGCTTCGCGTTCAGGTAGTGCAATATATTTAAAAAAAAAATTAAAGCAATAATATTTTACTTTTCTTAAAGTTTAAATTATTTTTTATAGTTATCAAAAGAAATAGCACGTAATATTTTAAGTATTTTTTTTTTAAATTTTATATATGGTGTAAGCAGCAACAAGAGATCAATAATCGAAAATCCAGTGTCTAGACTAGATATAATTTCCCTAGGGGTATGTTTTATTCTAACTTAATAAATGCCTGCTACTAATATTAAAATCTTTCTTAGAATAACAAAAATATATTTTACATTTTATAGCGTTGGTTTGGTTTAACTTGGTTGCTGTTTGATGTAATAATAAAAATCTATTCGAAAACGGTTTACTTATATGCTGTATAATATTTTTATAAATATAATGAACAGCAATATTTCGTTATGTGTAATTTTTTATACTTAAAATAAGTGTGACAAATGAGCCCACAGTAAATGGATGCTGTAGCTCGTAGACACCGAGAACACTTCCGCGCGCGAGATATTATATTTGAGTAAAACAGACATACTTAGAGCATACGATTTTTCATTGTAAGATAACTCGTTTCACAGTATCATAGATTTTAACCAATCTCTATGATACTCTGATACACATTTAGAGACATTACAATATATCTATAAAACGAAGCAAATCCTTTAAAATATCGTGTATGACCATGAAGAATTGATCACTGACTTCTTTATCAGAATTACGTGGATATCAACCGATACATAGATATTAAAATATATAGACCTCGTATACGCGGGGCAGAATAAGCACCCACGCTCAGGAAGAGTAGGGTAGCTTGGGCGTGGATGCTCAGCGAGGGATTCTCTGTCACCAGGGATGTTGGTACCCTCCTAGGGTAGTTTTGGTTTGATTCCGCTACCATTCATGGTATTCTGCGAGGTCGTGGTATCACCCTGGTTCGGGCCGGCCTATCCGTGCGACATCAAAAGCTGCCGCGTGGCTCTACCACTGTTAAAACGTAAACATGGAACAAATTCTGTTTACTTTTTTTCTATAATATTATTCTTTTACTACTATTTACTTTTTTATTTAAAATAAACCAAACACAATAACTGCCTTTCCACCGGGCTCTTTTTTGCGCGAATACTTCTCTAATACTTTCACGTTTTTCGTAAATGCCAAACTCCCACTAGACACCCTGATCGCGAGTGAAAGAACGTGTCGCTTAAAGGCAGATAATTGACCATAAGTATGCCCGCATGCGGCGACACGGCATAAGCACCTCACAACTCTACCTATCCCATTCATAATTACATTTACGTTTTACGGAATTAACCGGTTAATTTGGGTGTCAAAACCGTAAGTAACCGGTAATCTTTACCGTTTAGGTTAGTTAAAAACCGGTTACTTGTTTAACCGGTAATTGAAGGAGCGATATATTTACCGGTAATTAATCGAAATTAACCGCTCTTTTTAAACCGGTTCCAAGCCCTGCCAGAGACCCTTTTTACTGGAAACGAGACGTTCAATCTTAGTACTCAGGGGTGCATTTTGATTTTTAATCGTATAAATGTAGATGTCTATAGGCCGCAGCATCCACTTACAATCAGATGGACTGTGTGCTCGTTTGTCACCGTAATTCTATGAAAATAAATATAGGGTAAGAGTGGTATAGCCCATGCCTTGCGTAATTGCCTGGTTGTAGTTGGCCGCCGTTTTATAAGGTAGTTGAACAGCCTCTGCCGCGCCATTACGGTGAATATTCAAAAATAGCCATAGAAAGTTGCTAAGTAAGAAATATATATTTCTTACTACACGTAGTCACTACACGTAGTGGCGGGTAAGAATACCCACTACCCCATATCTTCCCGTGGGTGTCGTAAGAGGCGACAGAGAGAAATTGAGGCAGAAGATGGGGAGCAGCATCTTTCTGATAACAGCAAAACAACAATAAAACGACTGCGGTTGCCAACCCGCTCGCCAAGCGTGGCAAGTATGGCAAAATACCCCCCATGATTAAAGTTACGAAGAGACGGCCCCCAGTCCCCAGCAGCCCCGCTATTCCTGGCTACTTAATAATCTCCGGCGGAGAATCTTCGGTTGCCACCTAAGACGACTCGACCTGGCAACATATAACGCACGCACCCTGAGGACTCCTGATCCTGAAGCTGGAAGAGGCGATAGACAAGTTGCGCTGGAATATTGTAGGATTATCTGAGGTCCGAAGAGAGGGGGAGGACATGGTAATCCTCGAATCCGACAACTTGTTCTATCACCGGGAGGGTGACCATCTGTCCCAAGGAGGTATCGGATTTATTGTCCACAAGTCTCTCGCTAACAACGTTGTAAAGATTGAAAGTGTGTCGACGAGGGCTGCGTACCTTATACTCAGAATCACGTCATACAGGTTTACGCACCAACCTCGGCACATCCCAATGAGGAAGTTGAAAAAATGTATGAGGATATATCTAGAGCCATGTATTATTGTAATTACAACCATAGGGCGGAGATCTGGCGTCCTGAAATACAGGCGTAAAGCCTAGCTTAGGCACCAGTCTCCCACAGTATAATATTGAGGCTATACTATAATATTATGTACAATAATTCTGTATTGTAGCACCTCGCGCTCGGCTGGCAGCCCGCATGCTGTCGCGTCCAGCGCCAGCTCCAGACGCACCCCGGCCACCCCCAGGCAGCGGCCCTATGCGCTTTCTATTCTTGTCCATCATCCATAAAAATGGGCGTCAATTAACGGGAGACGCCCAGGCCCGGCACCGTTTAATAGTGTGGCCGTAAGCACAAACGGGCTTTTGCACCCTCAATTCTGCCGAGGCACGGCACTCACACCTCTTGGCAAGGCGCTGACTGACTGCGCCGACGTAGCAGTTTTGTCACTTAACTGTTACGTCAGCGGGCGATGGGGTCGTCACTTCCGAACGCCTTTTTATTATTATTATTATGGGATATTTATGAAGTATTCTCATTTGGTTGGGCTGAATAAATATATAAAAGAAATATAGTAAATAAATATACATAAATATAAATGTATATATATTAAATATACTAACACAAATAATACATAAATAAATAAAAACCCAACCAAATGAAAGTCCTCGGCAGGGGAGACCAAACGGCCGAGGGTTAGGGGGAAAGGGAAAGAAACCGGCGGACGATGCGGGCGGTGTCGAGGAGCACCGCCTTCTGCATTTGAGCACGGAGCGGTCCTTCACGGAGTCCCAGTCGCCTCAGATGACCCGAGAGGCTGACCGGGATTAGCCCGTTCGCAGAAACGACCACAGGAATAATTTCGGTCGGCAGACCACCCCACATGTCGGTCACCTCGTGAGCCAAGTCTAGATATTTTGACAGCTTATCTGTTTCGGCTTTCACGAGGTTCTCGTCATAAGGAATGGTAATATCGACCAAAAATATCCTTGACTGTGCCCGGTCCATCAGCACAATATCAGGCTTATTCGCAAGAATAGTCCTGTCAGTGATGATGGCCCGGTCCCAGTAGAGCCTGGCGCGGTCATTTTCGAGCACGGCTTCCGGCAAGTACTTATAATATGGCATTTTCTAATCCACGAGACCGTATTTCAGAGCGAGCTCCTGGTGTAGAATCCTGGCTACTAGGTTGTGTCTGTGCAAATACTCAGTGTTAGAAAGCGCCGAACAACCGGAGATGACATGCCTAAGTGACTCGCCGGGATGGCGACAAGCTCGACAGATGTCGACGGCGCCATCCTTTAGGATGTATCTCCGATAATTGTTGGTCTTAATAACCTGATCTTGTATCGCACAGACAAAACCCTCGGTTTCCCCAAAGAGCTCACCGAAACGTAGCCAGTGGAGGGAGACGACTGTGTCTACGAAAGGCTCATGTAGAGCCTTGTAGAACCTCCCGTGGAGCTCCTTCTCCTTCCATACGGTCTCCCGGTCGGAAATGCACTGTACTGCTGGGTCTTGCCATTGCTCGTTGGCTAAGGATAGAGGAGTAAGCCCTTTATCACACGAAATGACGTCCCTGTAGAATGGATCATCCGATCTCGCCAGAAAGTAATTATGGAGGCTGCACACTTCGCGATTATGCATGGAGAGAGCGCTCAAAAAGCCGCGCCTACCATGTTTCCGCGGCAAGTACAGCCTCATTACTGACGATCTCGGATGATGCATCCTGTGTGACGTCATAACAGTGCGGACTTTTCTATCCAGAGCGTTCAGTTCGGTCTGAGTCCACCTGAGCATGCCGAAGGTATATATGAGGACAGGCATGACCCAACCGTTATATGCGTGTGTCTTATTCACACCCGACAAAAGACTGTTGAGCACTTTTGTCAAGCGTGCACAAAACACATCGCAAACTGACTGTTTCATATCCGCCTCATCGATACCTATGTTCTGTGACATACCCAGGTATCGGTATGTTTCAGCCTGGGAAAGGGTCCTTATGTTGATGGGCATAGATAAGTCTATGCCCTCAGAGTTAGCAACCCTACCCCTTTCGACATGGAGGACCGCACACTTATCCGTCCCCAGCTTCATTCTATCACAAGTAATGTTTAGCAATTCCACAAGATGTGAGCGACTGGAGGCGAATAATTTGAGATCATCCATATAGGAAAGGTGGGTCTTTTTGTACCTCCTCTCCAAGCTGAAATCCCTCCCAGAACCCTCCAGTAAGGTACTGAGGGGTTTAGAGAGCAGAACCAGATTGGACTCAGACAATCGCCCTGGAAGATACCCACTTATCCTTATGTGGTTCTCCACAGCCGTCATCCGCTCGCCTAGATGACAAAGGATCGTACTCTGCTCCATGCCCGAGGAAGTCTCTAACTGTACAGTCAACCTTGTACAGCTCGAGGACCCTCTTCAGCCATGTATGAGGCACCGATTCGAATACCTTTTGTAGTCTATCCAGGCAGCGGAGGTTCCGACGGTTGCGTTTAACCACCCCCAATGTGCGTCAATGAGGACTGGTTCCTTGGTTCCACGACCACCGACCCGACATCCATTTGAGCCCGCGACATCACCTGATTGCGTTCAGGTGATGAGTAATTCTCGCGCTCAAAATGGATGTTAATGTCTTATATATAGGTAGACACGTTATGGGGCGGTATTTGCTCGGTCTGTGGAATCCCGGTCTTTAGGAACCAAATGAGGTGATCCCAGTAGTGAAGAGCTCGGGAGTGACTTTTGGTCGAGAGCCTCTTGAAACTGTCGGGCGAGCACAGCGTGACACACCACGAACCCCTTCAGCCAGTAGTGATGCAGTCCGTCGAGTCCCGGACTTTTCCAGTTCGGGGCCTACGGACCGCCTCAACTACGTCATCCGGCGTTATGATGACGGGGTCCATGGGCGTAACACTCGCACACTGACTCGCAAAACTTCCGTCCAGGGCCCTTGCTGTGGTTTACGGGCTCTGACCACAGGCCGCGCCAGAATGCGATAGTGTCGGCCTGATTCGGTGCTGAGCCCGTTCCACGTACCATCGGCCGCTCAATGATTCATAGAGCCTCTTCTGATCACTCTGGAAGAGACGATTCTGGTTGAACCGTGTCGACCTCTCGGTATATCGCCGAATCCGCCCCCCTATTTTATTATTATTATTATGTGATATTTATATAGTATTCTCATCTGGTTGGGCTGAATAAATATTTTAAAGGAATAATAAATAAACATAAATATATATTTAATATACTAACATAAATAAATAAATAATACATAAATAAATAAAAACCAGACCAGATGGAAACCCTCGGCAGGGGAGACCAAACGGCCGAGGGTTAGGGGGAAAGGGAGAGAAACCGGCGGACGATGCGGGCGGTATCGAGGAGCACCGCCTTCTGCATTTGAGCTTGGAGCGGTCCGTCACGGAGTCCCAGTCGCCTCAGATGACCCGAGAGGCTGACTGGGATTAACCCGTTCGCAGAAACGACTACAGGTATAATTTCGGTCGGCAGTCCACCCCACATGTCGGTCACCTCGTGAGCCAGGTCCAGATATTTTGTTCGCTTATCTGTTTCGGCTTTCACGAGGTTCTCGTCATACGGAATGGTAATATCGACCAAAAATATCCTTGACTGTGCCCGGTCCATCAGCACAATATCAGGCTTATTCGCAAGAATAGTCCTGTCTGTGATGATGGCTGGTCCCAATGAAACCTGGCGCTCATTTTCGAGCACGGCTTCGGCAAGTACTTGTAATACGGCAATTTCCGGTCCACGAGACCGCATTTCAGAGCAAGCTCCTGGTGTGAATTCTGGCTACTAAGTTGTGCCTGTGCAAGTACTCAGAGTTAGAAAGCGCCGAATAACCGGAGATGACCTGCCTAAGTGACTCACCGGGATGGCGACAAGCTCGACAGATGTCGATGGTGCCATCCCGGATGTATCTCCGATAGTTGTTGGTCTTAATAACCTGATCCTGTATCGCACAGACAAAACCCTCGGTCCCCAAAGTCACCGAAACGTAGCCAGTGGAGGGCGACTGTGTCTACGAAGGCTCATGTAGAGCCTTGTAGAACCTCCGTGGAGCTCCTTCTCCTTCCATACGGTCTCCCGGTCGGAAATGCACTGTACTGCTAGGTCTTGCCATTGCTCGTTGGCTAAGGATAGAGGAGTAAGCCCTTTATCACACGAAATAACGTCCCTGTAGAATGGATCACCCAATCTTGACAGAATGTAATTACGGAGGCTGCACACTTCGCGATTATGCATGGTGAGAGCGCTCAAATGCCGCGCCCACCATGTTTCCGCGGCAAGTACAGCCTCATTACTGACGATCTTGTGTGATGCATCCTGTGGGACGTCATAACAGTGCGGACTTTTCTATCCAGAGCGTTCAGTTCGGTCTGAGTCCATCTGAGTATGCCGAAGGTATATGAGGACAGGCATGACCCATTGTTATATGCGTGTGTCTTATTCACACCCGACAAAAGACTGTTGAGCACTTTTGTCAAGCGTGCATAAAACACATCGCAAACTGACTGTTTCATATCCGCCTCATCGATACCTATGTTCTGTGACATACCCAGGTCTCGGTATGTTTCAGCCTGGGAAAGGGTCCTATGTTGATGGGCATAGATAAATCTATGCCCTCAGAGTTAGCAACCTTACCCCTTTCGACATGGAGGACCGCACACTTATCCGTCCCCAGCTCCATTCTAATAGAATTGCTAAAATCACAAGTGATGTTTAGCAATTCCACAAGATGTGAGCGACTGGAGGCAAATAACTTGAGATCATCCATATAGAAAAGGTGAGTCACTTTTGTACCTCCTTTCCGAAGCTGAAATCCCCTCCCAGAACCCTCCAGTAAGGTACTGAGAGGGTTTAGAGAGGCAGAACCAGATTGACTCAGACAATCGCCCTGGAAGATACCCCTTCTTATCCTTATGTGGTTCTCCGCAGCCGTCATCCGCTCGCCTAGATGACAAAGGATCGTACTCCACTGCTCCATACACTGCCCGAGGAAGTCTCTAACTGTACAGTCAACCTTGTACAGCTCGAGGACCCTCTTCAGCCATGTATGAGGCACCGAGTCGAATGCCTTTTTGTAGTCTATCCAAGCGGCGGAGAAGTTCCGACGGTTGCGTTTAACCACCTTGCCAATGACCGCGTCAATGAGGAGTGGTTCTTGGTTCCACGACCGCCCCGACATCCATTTTGAGCGCGCGACATCACCTGATTTGCGTTCAGGTGACGAGTGATTCTCGCGCTTAAAATGGATGTTAGTGTCTTGTATATGGTAGGTAGACACGTTATGGGGCGGTATTTGCTCAGTCTGTGGAATCCCGGTCTTTAGGAACCAAATGAGTGATCCCAGTAGTGAAGAGGCTGGGGTGACTTTTGGTCGAGAGCCTCTTGAAACTGTCGGGCGAGCACAGCGTGACACACCACGAACCCTTCAGCCAGTAGTGATGCAGTCCGTCGAGTCCCGGACTTTTCCAGTTCGGGGCCCTACGGACCGCCTCAGCTACGTCATCCGGCGTTATGATGACGGGGTCCATGGGCGTAACACTCGCACACTGTCTCGCCACAACTTCCGTCCAAGGGCCCTCGCTGTGGTTTACGGGCTCTGACCACAGGCCGCGCCAGAATGCGATAGTGTCGGCCTGATTCGGTGCTGAGCCCGTTCCACGTACCATCGGCCGCTCCAATGATTCATAGAGCCTCTTCTGATCACTCTGGAAGAGACGATTCTGGTTGAACCGTGTCGACCTCTCGGTATATCGCCGAATCCGCTTCCCCCAAGCAGCGATTCTCTGCTTCAGGTCGTCTATGCGCTCCGTCAGTTTTTGCGTTATATCCGGCTGGGACAAACTGATATTTGTCCCAGCAAACGCCATCTGACGGTGCGCACAATTCTGGTCTATTATTACCCGACCTGAAGCTTCAGTCTGCCGATGAGGGCTCTTGCCTTTGCGATACGGTCCTCAATTCTTTTTCTCCAGGCTGGGATGGCGCTACTTTGTCTAGTAGCGCGTCCAGCCGTGGGAAATTTGGCGCCAATAATACGGCAAACTGCCAGTGCGGCGCCAAAAAGAATTGAGTCCGCCTCGCAAAGGTCCCGGCTGGCTTCCAAATAGGTCACCAGCATTGGGTTGAGAGCCCTCACGACAGTCCGATTCCGCTTGCTTAAGGGTATGCGGGGAAGTCGCGGTCGATTTTCGAGAGGCGCACTGCGCGTTTCAAAATAGCCTTCCAATATGCTCCTCATTTGCTCTAGCTTGTGGAGACTATTTCATCATCGTCTGAATTAACCACACCCGGAATATCCACGGCGGTATCCACGTGCGCAGGTTGCTCTGCAATTAGTGGCACCGCATTACCATCTGTAGCATTTTCATCCGATGAGGGAACAGCCTTACGTCGTAGTCATTAAAGTTCGGCGTCACCAAATATCTTAGAGCGCAGGATTTACCGAACTCGGTCTGCCAGGATTTGCTCCGTTACATGAACAGATGGCTCCAGCTCTGCGTAAAAGCGATGCATCCGAGCCCGATATGCCAAAATTCCCGTTTATTCCCCTTTTGCCCCAAAACTACGCTCGCAATGCGTTTGCGGTCATCATTTTTGTCCAACGCATGCGAAGTGCTCCACCAGCAGCGGATGCCGCTTGCTGAGTCCGAGAAGACCCAGCTGACACCAAGCCATCTGGTAGGGATGATGGATGCGGGCGGCTAATAGGTGGTCTTGCAGCCACCGTGCTCGGCTGGCGACCTGCATGCTGTCGCGTCCAGCGCCAGCTCCAGACGCGCCCTGGCGACCTCCAGGCAGCGGCCTTTTGCGCACTCTTTTTTTCCATCACCCATTTAATGGGCGTCAATTAACGGGAGACGCCCACAATATCAGGTTTAGACGTCCATCAGCACAATATCAGGCTTATTCGCAAGAATAGTCCTGTCTGTGATGATGGCCCGGTCCCAGTAGAGCCTGGCGCGATCATTTTCAAGCACGGCTTCCGGCAAGTACTTGTAATACGGCAATTTCGGTCCACGAGACCGTATTTCAGAGCGAGCTCCTGGTGTAGAATTCTGGCTATTGTTGTGCCTGTGCAAGTACTCAGAGTTAGAAAGCGCCGAACAACCGGAGATGACATGCCCAGTGACTCACCGGGATGGCGACAAGCTCGACAGATGTCGACGGTGCCATCCCTTAGGATGTATCTCCGATAGTTGTTGGTCTTAATAACCTGATCCTGTATCGCACAGACAAAACCCTCGGTTTCCCAAAGAGGTCACCAAAACGTAGCCAGTGGAGGGAGGCAACTGTTCACGAAAGGCACATGTAGAGCCTGTAGAACCTCCGTGGAGCTCCTTCTCCTTCCATACGGTCTCCGGTCGGAAATGCTATGTACTGCCGGGTCTTGCCATTGCTCGTTGGCTAAGGATAGAGGGGTAAGTCCTTTATCACAAGAAATGACGTCCCTGTAGAATGGATCATCCGATCTCGTCAGAAAGTAATTACGGAGGCTGCACACTTCGCGATTATGCATGGTAAGCGCGCTTAAAAAGCCACGCCCACCATGTTTCCGCGGCAAGTACAGCCTCATAATCGACGATCTCGGGTGATGCATCCTATGGGACGTCATAGTAGTGCGGACTTTTCTATCCAGGGCGTTAAGTTCAGTTTGAGTCCACCTAAGTATGCCAAAGGTATATATGAGAACAGGCATGACCCAACCGTTATATGCGTGTGTCCTATTCACACCGGACAAAAGGCTGTTAAGCACTTTGGTCAAGCGTGCATAAAACATATCGCAAACTGACTGCTTCATACCCGCCTCATCGATACCGATGCTCTGTGACATACCCAGGTATCGGTATGTTTCAGCCTCAGAAAGGGTCCTTATGTTGATGGGCATAGGACCGCACACTTATCCGTCCCCAGCTCCATTCTGATAGAATTACTAAAATCACAAGTGATGTTTAGCAATTCCATAAGATGAGAGCGATTGGAGGCAATAACTTGAGATCATCCATATAGAAAAGGTGGGTCACTTTTGTACCTCCTTTCCGAAGCTGAAATCCTCCCGGAGTCCTCCAGTAATGTACTGAGAGGGTTCAGGAGAGGCAAAACCAGATTGACTCAAACAATCGCCCTGGAAGATACCCTTCTTATCCTTATGTGGCTTTCGCATCCGTCATCCGCTCGCCTAGATGACAAAGGATTGACCCATTGCCCCATACACTGCCCGAGGAAGTCTCTAACTGTACAGTCAATCTTGTACAGCTCGAGGACCTCTTTAGCCATGTATGGGGCACCGAGTCAAATGCCTTTTATAGTCTATCCAGGCGGCGGAGAAGTTCCGACGGTTGCGTTTAACCACTTTGCCAATGACCGCGTCAATGAGGAGTGGTTCCTTGGTTCCACGACTATTGCCCGACATCCATTTTGAGCGCGCGACATCACCTGATTTAAACCAGGTGACGAATGATTCGCGTACTCAAAATGGATGTCAGTGTCTTATATATGGTGGGTAGACACGTAATGGGGCGGTATTTGCTAGGTCTGTGGAATCATGGTCTTTAGGAACCAAATGAGTGATCCCAGTAGTGAAGAGGCTCGGAGCGACTTTTGGTCGAGAGCCTCTTGAAACTGTCGGCAAGTACAGCGTGACACACCACGAACCCTTCAGCCAGTAGTGATGCAGTCCGTCGAGTCCCGGACTTTTCCAGTTCGGGGCCCTACGGACCGCCTCAGCTACGTCATCCGGCGTTATGATGACGGGGTCCATGGGCGTAACACTCGCACACTGATTCGCCACAACTTCCGTCCAAGGGCCCTCGCTGTGGTTTACGGGCTCTGACCACAGGCCGCGCCAGAATGCGATAGTGTCGGCCTGATTCGGTGCTGGGCCCGTTCCACGTACCATTGGTCGCTCCAATGACTCATAGAGCCTCTTCTGATCACTCTGGAAGAGACGATTCTGGTTGAACCGTCTTGACCTCTCGGTATATCGCCGAATCCGCTTTCCCAAGCAGCGATTCTCTGCTTCAGGTCGTCTATGCGCTCCGTCAGTTTTGCGTTATATCCGGCTGGGACAAACTGACATTTGTCCCAGCAAACGCCATCCTGACGGTGCGCACACCTCGGCCTATTATTGCCCGACCTGAAGCTTATCAGTCTGCCGATGAGGGCCTTGCCTTTGCGATACTGTCATCAATCCTTCTTCTCCAGGCTGGGATAGCGCTACTTTGACCAGTAGCACGTCCAGGCGTGGGAAGTTTGGCACCAACAATGCGGCAAACTGCCAAAGCGGCGCCAAAGAGTATTGAGTCCGTATCGCAAAGGTCCCGGCTGGTTTCAAATAGGTTGCCAGCAATGGGTTCAGGGCCGTCACGACATCCCGATTCCGCTTGATTAGGGTTATGCGAGGAAGTCGCGGTCGATTTTCGAGAGGCGTACTGCACGTTTCCACAATCGCCTCTTCTAATGTACTCCTCATTTGCTCTAGTTCTAGTTCCTGGGCGATTGTTTCATCATCGTCTGAATCAACCACAACTGGGGGATTCACAGCGGCATCCACGTGTGCGGGTTGCTCTGCAACTTGTGGCGCCGCATTCACAGTCGTAGTATTTTTATCCGATGAGGAAACAGCCTCACGTCGTAGCCGTTCGAGTTCGGTGCCATCAAATATGTTTGAGCGCAAGATATACCGAACTCGGTCTGCCAGGTTTTGCTCGGTGACGGTTATAGATGGCTCCAGCTCAGCAAAAGTCGATGCATCCTAGCCCGGTACGCAAAACCTCCAACTTCTCCCCTTTCGCCTAAAATACGCCCGCAATGCGTTGCTATTCATTTGAATTGTCCATCGCATGCGGCGTACTCCACCAGTGGCGGGTGCCGATTGCTGGGCCCGCAAAGACCCTGCCGACACCAAGCCAGCTGGTGGGGATGATGGATGTGAGTGGCTGCTGGGTGGTCGTGCAGCTCCTCGTGATCGGCTGGCGGTTCGCATGCTGTCGCGTCCAGCGCCAGCTCCAGACGCGCCCTGGCGACCTCCAGGCAGCGACCCTTTGCGCGTATTTCTGAGTTCCATCATCCATATAATGGGCGTCAGTTAACGGGAGACGCCCAGACCCGGCACCGTTTCATGGTGAGGCCATGTGCACAAGCGGGCCTTTGCACCTTCAGTTTTGCCGAGGCACGGCACTAACACCTCATGGCCAGGCGCTGACTGACTGCGCTGACGTAGCAGTTTTGTCACATAACCGTTACGTCAGCGGGCGATGGGGTCGTCACTTCCCTACGCCGTATTATTATTATTATTATTATTATTATTATTATTATTATTCCTCCAAAACCCACTATACAGTGTTAATGGGAGACTTCAACGCAAAACTAGGCACAAGAGAGAACGGTGAGCTGAAGGTAGGGAAATTTGGAATAGGGCAATGGAGCTGGCCGACTTCATGGAGAAAGAGGGACTCTTTATGATGAACTGTTTCTTCCAGAAGCGGCCCCACAGGAAGTGGACCTGGTCGAGCCCCGATGGTTCGACAAATAATGAGATTGACTTCATTGTCAGACAGACGACAACTGTTCAGTGATCAGTGATCGCGAGGGTGAAACCTGGCAGCGGTCACCGAATGGTGAGAGGCACACTGAACCTAAACGTAAAGTTGGGGAGGTCACGTCTAATGAAGTCAACGCTCCGTCCCCCTCGTGCTCTAATCTTAAGCCCCGAAAACTTTCAGCTCGAGTTACAAAATCGTTTTCAGTGCCTAGAAGATTGCAATGAAGTGGACGATATAAATGACAAGCTTGTGGAAACTGTCCATGCGGTCGGAGCTAAGTTCTGTAAGACCCGTCGCAGAAGAACACAAAAACTCTCCGATCACACTTTTGATCTCATGGTTGTTAGACGGGAGATGAAGCTGCAGTCTTCAGCAGATTTGACAGCATACAGGCAACTGAACAGACAGATCTCCAAATGCATGCGGCGGGACTTGCGCAACTTCAATACAGCTCGTATTGAAGAAGCGATCGAGCGGAACCAGGGCTCCAAAGTCTTTGCCAGAGATCTGTCTGCCAGAAAGAGCTAACTGTCGAAGCTGAAGACCGAATGTGGCAGCATCGGCAGATTAGAATGGCTCTCCAGCACTTTAAAAACGGCAAGGCCACAGGCGAGGATGGAATTACAGCGGAGCTTCTGAAAGCGGGTGGAAACCGGTACAGAGTCCTGAAGCTCTTTAATTCCGTCCTCCATGGTGACATTACACCGGAGGCGTGGAGCAGAAGTGCGGTGGTCTTGTTCTTCAAGAAAGGCGACAACGCTCTCTTGAAGAACTACAGACCGATTTCCCTTCTGAGCCGCGTCTACGTGCTGTTTTCGAGAGTCATTACGAATCGTCTCGCATGCAGACTCGACGAATTCCAGCCTCCCGAACAAGCCGGTTTCCGAAAAGGCTTTAGCACTATAGACCACATACATACCCATCGGCAAATTGTACAAAAGACCGAAGAGCACAATCTGCCACTTTGCCTTGCGTATGTGGACTATGATAAAGCATTTGATTCCGTCGAAATTTGGGCAGTGCTGCAGTCCCTTCAGCTGTGCCAAGTGGACTGTCGGTATATCGAGGTACTGAAGTGTTTGTACAGTAGGGCTACGATGGCTATTTGAGTACAGAACCAGAGTACGAAACCTATCCAACTGCGGAGAGGTGTAAGACAGGGTGACGTAATAACCCCGAAACTCTTCACCGCTGCATTGGAAGACGTTTTCAAGCTACTGGACTGGAAAGGATACGGTATTAACGCCAATGTCAAGTACATCACTCACCTTCGATTTGCCGACGATATAGTCCTTATGGCAGAATCGCTGAAGGACCTAAGCACCATGCTCAATGACCTCAATAATGTCTCCCAACGGATAGGTCTCAAGATGATCATGGACAAAACAAAAATCATGTTTAATGTCCATGTTACACCTATGCCGGTAGTTGTTGGGAGCACTAAGCTCGAAGTTGTTGACGAATATGTTTACCTGGGACAACATGACGTTGTGACCAGGATTAAGAAAGGAATGCTTCGGTGGTTTGGTCATGTAGAAAGAATGAACGAGGAAAGAGTGACAAAGCAAATTTATGTTGCAGAAGTTAACGATAGAGTCGGGAAAGGACGCCCTAGACGAAGGTTTATCGATCAAATTGGCGATATATTGAAAATGGGCCAGATTAGAAGTACCCTTAACCGACAAGCGTGTATGCGTAGATATATGGATGTAAAGGAGGCGAGAGAATTATGTGTGGATCGTGCCAAATGGAAGTCCGTAGTCTCTGCCTACCCCTCTAGGTGACAGGCGTGAGTGCTTATGTTATGTATGTTAAGTAGTCCGACTAGGTAAGTCCAACTTCGACCGAGAGGTCAATCGACGGATTCAACTCGGCTGGGCAGTGTTCGGGAGATTACGACCCATCTTTTCGTCAGGCATACCTCAAAACCTCAAAACTAAATTGTACAACCAGTGCGTGTTGCCAGTGATGACATATGGAACTGAGACGTGGTCCTTCACTGCTGGCCGTATGAGAAAGCTCAAGGTCGCTCAGCGAGCTATGGAGAGGGCTATGCTCGGGGTTTCTCTGCGTGGTAAACTTAGAAATGAGGATATCCGCAGTAGAACCAGAGTAACCGACATAGCCCAAAGGATTAGTAAGCTGAAGTGGCAATGGGTCGGCCATATAGCTCGAAGAACCGACAACCGTTGGGGAAGAAAGGTTCTCGAGTGGCAGCCTCGTACCAGCAGGCGAAGTGTAGCGCGTCCATCCACTAGATGGAGTGACGACCTGGTAAGACATGCAGGAAGTCAATGGATGCAGGTGGCTCGAGACCGTGCTTTGTGGTGTTCCGTGGGGGAGGCCTTTGTTTAGCAGTGGAATTGTGAAGGGCTGTAATGATGATGATGATGAATTATAAAAGTGTGCTGGGTCGACAAGCGTGTTCGGAACTGGGATTAATTCAACGGGTTTAGGACATTAATATGGTAGAAAATTTGGATCGTTTTAAAGGCTAATTCGGATCTTTTACCATTGTTGGTTCATATTCATCGTTCGAAGATTTGAACACATAACGTCATCACCCAATTACGCGCAATCATATGGTAAGAAATAAAGGGCCGTGCAAACAATAAAAAGGTATTAAAAAATGCATATAAAGTGGAAGTGACTTTTATTGAAATTTGCTAAGTTATCGAAATACGCCTCGCAATAATTTGAATTTTCCCGCACTGCTGATAATGGCTTGTAGGTTAAAATGCAGGCTATCTGTGCACCCGGACCTTTTAAAAATAGGTCATGTAGAAACAGAAATAGAAAAAGAAACTTTTTTATTCAATATAGATTATAAATAATACTTATTGAAAGTCACTCTTTTGTTTAATTACCACTGGTTTGTAAAAAAACCTCTGTCCTGGGAAGAACCAGCAAGAAACCCAGCGGGACTTTTTTTGAAAAAAAAAACAGCTTATAATCATGTATCTTACACAATTAACCACACAAAACAAATAAGAATTAGCTTGGTAGCGATCACCTCATTCCCAGGGGTTATTATCATCCATAAATTCCTTAATATTATAATAACCCTTTTTATACAAACTTTGTTTAATAAAGTTTTTGAACTTTGAGCAGGTCAAATTTTGTATATTTTCTGAGATTTTGTTGTAAAAGCGTATACATTGCCCCAAGAATGAATTACTGACTCGGTGGAGTCGAGTAACTGGTACTACTGGCTTGTGTCTGTTCCTAGTATTTACAGAATGAATATCACTTATTTTTGTATAACTACTTTTATTTTTGTGTACGTACATTACATTTTCATAAATGTATTGAGAAGTCAAAGTTAATATATTAATTTCCTTAAATTTTTGTCCCAGCGACTCTTTAGGTTTTAAATCATAGATTGCTCTTTTGGTCCTCTTCTGTAAAAAAAACATAATTTCAGTGTCAGTCGCGTGTCCCCACAGCAAAATACCATACGACGTTATGCTATGGAAATAGCTAAAGTAAACAAGTCTAGCTGTTTCCACACTGGTAAGATTTCTGATCTGTTCTACAGCAAATGCTGCAGAACTGTGTCTGCTTGCTAATTTTGATATTTAGATAATGAGAGACAACACAAAGTTATGCTAGATAAACAATATAAATACAAAATGTATTATGATTTACGTGCCAAGCCTTTACTTGTATTAGATGTCGGCGATAAGGTGACTATGATAGAAAAAAAATGTAAAATGCCAGGTTATATCGTTGCAAAAGCGGCGACTCCCCGCTCATATTTTGTCAAAACTAAAAGAGGAATGGTGTATCGCCGCAATCGCAGACATCTAATAAAAGATAAAACACAAGAAAATAGAACGTTAGAACAAATAGTACATGAGAATAAAGAACATAATTCAATTACAACAAAAACTACTTCTACGAGTGGTGAGAATGAGGAATATTCTACGAACGATAAATATGAACCAACAATGTTAAATACTAATATAACGAATTAAAGTAAATAAAAATAAAAAACAACTTGCTTAATTAATCCTTTGTAATCACAAAAAAAAGAAATCATTACAAAAATAAAGTTAAGGTTATAGTTAAAAAATAAAAATAAAATGTATTAAAGTAAGTTTTTTATTCATGTCTTGCTTGGTAAGATTATTTTTAAAAAAATCAGTTTTGTAAAAACTTATTCTTTAAGGGGAAGGTTTTGTGGGTAGTCTTAAAATATTGTATACTAGCTGTTACCCGCGGCTTCGCCCGCATGGTCACTGGGAAATGAACTATCCATTGCTTTTTGAATTGAAAGAAAACTGAGGTTTATAGATTTGTCAGAGATGCAGCCATTAAAAGGAAACTGAGCAAAATTGATTCGTCAGCCTATTTAAATGTTTTGAAACGCAGCGTCTAGGAAAGCATGAAAATAGCCTGTTTATTCCAAATAGAAATGGGATATTTTTTTAATTAAAGGAAACTGAGCATAATTATCCGTCAGGGATGCAGACTTTTGAAAAGAAACTGAGCTAAATTGATTCGTCAGAGATGCAGTTTTCTGAATTGAAAAAGGAAACTGAAATAAAAGATACGTCAGAGATGCAGCCTTTTGAGTTGAAAGGAACTGAGCTTAATAGGTCCGTCAGAGGTGCAGATTTGGAATTGAAAAGAAACTGAGCTAAATAGGAAATTTTAAATTGAAAAGGAAGATCTGTAGAATTCTGATTAATTGATTGTGGAATTTTGGAAAAAACTAACTGAACACTATTTTAAGACGCTACTGTACACTATGTTATATGTTTTTCATTCGGGAAAAGAATGAAGATTCTGGGCATTTGACACACGCGAACATGCTACATACTACTATACATACTCATGCTGCAGCGAGCTGACCATGAGAGAAGCACGGTTTTCTAAGTTGACCCCGCTACCTGTAACGTTTGCCCTTGCGCTTTATTAATTGTCATTGCAAAACTGAGCTAATAGGAACTGCAACCTTTTGAATTGAAAAGGAAGATCTGTGGTTATAGGGATCCGTAATAACATTACTTTTCACCTACGCCTGTCAAAATTTAGCACCGATTATGTTCCGTCCAAGATATGTCACGCAGCCTTGTCCCGTTACATAACCGAGGAGCATCTAAATTTGCATTAGCGTGACTGGGACGCCTAATTTTAATTGAAGCTTATGTGAGGCACACCTGACAACCTAGAGAATTTGAAACTCTACGGGACATGAAGTGCTCTGTTCTGTGTCCATAACTGTGTCTACTGACAAATACTCTGTTATTTCTCCTGCTACTTAGCTTAATATATCTGAATTTATTTTGTTAACGCTCTCATTATTTGGTGCAAGAATCGCCCTTTCACATAACCATTTGTCTTCATGCATGTTGTTCGTTAAATCTAAATAAACGCTCGCAATTAATTCGGAATGACTCTGTACTAAATTACAAAAATCTCTCGTCAATTGAACGCAGCCCTCAGCATCCGTTTCCAACCGCCCATCGCCAACTTTTAATAGTGTGTTAGCATAGTTTCCAGCGTTGATATCATTATACAAATGCACTCTCATATTCGTAGTTAAACTGAATTTTGTCACCTTGTTCCATAAAATAGACGACTTGAGGCATGCTTTAATTTCATCTGCAGGTGTGCCATAGCAAGTAAAGTTTGGTGAATGTCACCAGCCAGTAAAACCACCATTCCTCCCATTACATCGGTATTGCTGCGCAAATCCTGGAGCGTTCGATTTAGTGCTTCTACAGCTTTTTTATGCGACATTGTACTTTCGTCCCACACTAAAAGTTTGCATTGTCGTGGCATTATACCTCGTGCACTATTTTGCTAAAGTTGCAGATCGGCGATTCTTTCTGGGCTAGATTTAGAGGGAGTTTTAAAACAGAATGTGCAGTGCGGCCCCCGCTTAGCAGCGTGGCGGCTATACCGGAGGAAGCTACGGCCACAGCAATGTTTTTATCTTTCCGTACTTGCGCTAATAATAAATTTAACAAAATGTCTTCCCAGTTCCTCCAGGGCATCTAAAAGAAAAGTGCACCATTTCCAGATTCAATTTGTCCTAATACTTTGTCAAAACTCGTTTTTGTTCAAAGCGAGTTACAAATTCGGCTACTTGCTGCTGCAAAGCTGGTATATCGTGGTTTGTTTCACGTATAATTTCATCACTTAGTTCATTTTCGGTTGTTTGCTGAGGGCTTATCATTCCAAAGTCGCTTAATTTTTTGCCTACCATTGCCATTACTTTATCTTCAATTTTCCAAGTGCTTCATTATAAATGTGTTCATTGTATGTCATGTTCCCGTGTGTCTGCTGTAACCGCAAAATATCTTCCGCCATGTACTCTTTATATTTGTCCCACAATTTATGTGCATTAGATAGCCCGCAAGATGATATGAGAGTTGCATAAAGATCCCTAATTTTGGCTGGTGACTGGCACTGCACAGCTTCCTCCATGGTTTCATCCCAGTGATTATCGTTTTCAAAGATGCAGAGCTTCATGCTTCTCTATAAGTTGCGCATTCCTGACCGTTGACAGTTTTAAGGTCTTTATATCCTGTAGGACCCCGAACATGGTGCAGCAGCAATCGTAAACAGAAACATTCAAAATTAGTTACATGGACGGTATACACACGACCAAGGGCATCTGATGACTTTACACCGGGCCAATTTGCAACAGGCGCGCCTTGAATACGGCGTTTCCTCCTTCCTAGATGTGTTTCAAGTATAATAGCGGGGACTTCAGAATATAACAACGTTTTTGCAAAGGGTCGGTTTGACAAAGTTGAAAGAAGGCTGTTAGTGTAGTTTTAGCGGTGATGCAATTCTTTCTTGAAATTTCTTTCGGTGAAATATACGCTCTCCATTTTCTAAGTGCACAGCAAGGTGAGTAACTGTTGGGTGCCTTTCGTGTAAATAAAGCCAAGGAGACGCCACGCTGCCTCGTTACTGCTGACATAACGCCCTGCTTGAAAGGTCTGTACTTCATTAATGGATTTGCCTCACCTTCACTCCTGAGATTAAATATTGCTTGGTCGCTTCCTTTATTTATGTACTTACAGATATACTTGATTGCGCGGACAGAGCTACATGCTTCTACATTAATGTGGGCACTAAACATTTTACATAGAATGGGCGAATACGGGACAATCCAGCTGTTATCTAAGGTTTCGAACGCTCCAGAGCGAGATTTGATTGTAACTTTCCTGCCACCATCTTCGGGAGCTCTGCGTCTGTATAAAGGTAGCCATTGTCATTGTGCACTGTTTCTTTTAATAGCTGTTTAGAGAATTTCTTTGTACATTTCCTTCTTTCATACATGGTGATATTGAATTTCGTGCTCACATGGACCGTGAATCATATTTCGGACGATGGTATCATAAAATTCTTTATCTTGCTCAGGATCCGAATCTCGGCGCTTATTATGTCGTCTATTTGGCTGGGCCGCAACTTCTCTTTAAGCCATATTAGAATGTGGGCATGCGGTAATCCTCTTTTGCCATTCAATTGAATACATGAAGCACTGCACCTCTCCGAAAATTTTCCTTTGTTAATTACATACATTAATTTTGTACTTTTAATCTAAATACTCTAGCAACTAAATCGTGTCTGTCAGTACTTTTTTGGCCCGGCATTAGCTCCTCGGTTATTTCTTTCCATGTGGGATTGCAAGTAAAAGTAACAAAAAGATCAGGTCTTCCGTAAGTTCGTACATAGGCGAATGCATCTTGTGTGTACTCATGTAGGTAGCGGGGACTGTTAACGAATTATGAGGGCAGAATTACCATTTTACCTAAATTTCTGGGGTTTACATTGGCGTCGCTAGAAACTGCATCTTGTAAATGTATATAATTCTCAACGCGCAGCTTTTTTTGATTTAAAGATATATAACGGAGACGTTCACTTTCTACCTTCACATACATGTCTACCAAAAATTGATGAAATAATTGTCTACACCGGGCCAAGAGGTTAAAATCATTTCCTCGCAACATCATATGATACGCATAAATATCCATACATGATACTTTTTTGTTCGGAGTAGGGTCCTTTGTGACCGGGTTAATGAGTGGAATTTGAAAATGATAACCCTCTTGTCCTTTGCAATAAATCATTGGGTATTGCAGAGCGTCATAAAACTTGTTTGTATCGGCTACCCGTTGCAACGTATCATCACGTGCTCGCAAGACAATGTCTCGTGAAGAAAATTGATTACCACTAATTACGGCTGCTATTTCGTTTATCAAAGGTGCATTGTAGCGCCTTTCATGCTCTCCTCCATGGGTCCGATTTGCGTGAATGACGACTTTATAATCCTATTCAGGTAGGTTTTCTAAAGCAGTTTTAAAATTTTTTGACTAAAATGTTACGTTTATGCAAGAATCTTTGAATTTTGAACACTGTGTCTCTCTCAACTCCCTGGATAAATTGGCAGCGACGGTCTACCTCAATTTCTTCGTCACCCATAAAATATACTTGTAAAGTTTATGCTGTTCGTTTTCAGCTGGAAAAAAGTGAACCTATTCTATGATAAATTTGCCCTTGCACCGTACATGTAGGCGAAAATCCCGGCATTATTATTTCCCCGGTCAACTCCGAAGGACGTCATTTGAAAGCATGAGTTATTTTTCCGGATCCTGTTTAAAAAAGCGCCGTGACTCATTAGCATCATATAAAAAGAGAGTTTTCAAAGGTTCTTCTGGTTCCCCAAGTAACGGAAGAGACACTTTGCCATTGGAACAGCACATGCCTGCGGTCTCACCTTTCCATTTTAAAGCGCTGCAAAATCGACACGCCTTGTCCATCAGTCCGATAACAACTAACCTGTGATTTTTATAATCAATCAACGGATCATAATTGAATGCTGCGTCATTAAAAACCGACCAATTGTTTCTTTGAAAATTTTGTCGACGTTCAGCTTGGAGCTGTGCATTTGCATCTTCGCGCCTGTGTCTGTTCTGGTGTTTCAGATGCCCTTATAGTAGATTGACGTTCAGCTTGCTCAATGAGTCTGGTTTGAGTTTCATCAGGTGTTTCCGCGGCTCTTAAGGCGGCCTGACGTTCCGCTTGTTCGAATAGCCTTTGCTGACTTTGAGCAGGTGTTTCAGTAGCTCTTAAAGTAGATTGACGCACTGCCTGTTCAAGACGCCTTTGCTGACTTTGATCAGGTGTTTCAGTAGCTCTTAAAGTAGCTTGACGCTCTGCCTGTTCAAGACGCCTTTGCTGACTTTGAGCAGGTGTTTCAGTAGCTCTTAAAGTAGCTTGCCGCTCTGCCTGTTCAAGACGCCTTTGCTGACTTTGAGAAGGTGTTTCAGAGCTCTTAAAGTAGCTTGACTCTGCCTGTTCAAGACACCTTCCTGACTTTGAGAAGGTGTTTCGGAAGCTCTTAAAGCAGCCTGACGCTCTGTCTGTTCAAGACGCCTGCTGACGTTGAGAAGGTGTCTCAGATGCTCTAAAAGCAGCCTGACGCTCTGCTTGTTCTTGCCTTCTCAGTTCAGCATCCTCTAAGATTCTAGCGATCGAGCTAATCTTTTGCTTGTCTTTGAGAAGATACTCTTGAAAGGCTGGACTTACGTTTGCAGACATTATGAAGTGAGAAAAAACCTATTTATAAAAAAAATGTTAAAATACCTAAAGAAATAAAATTTCCTTTTAAATATTTTATTTAAAGCAAATCAAAATATCAAAAGGAATAAATATTCCTTTTAAATATTTTAAAATAAAAACAACAAAACCAATTCAAGACACAACACGAATCCGAAAACGATAGCCAAAAAATCGAATCAACCAAAAAATCACAAAACAAATCACAAATCGCAGAAACCGAAATCGAAAGCAGTAGTCAATATAAATATAACCAACGAAAAAAAAATAAGTGTATAGGTACCGTATACACTATCTATACTAATAATATTCCTTTAAAATATTGTTAAACAACCTAAAACAACGAAAACCAATTCAAGATTCTAAATAAACAAAATCCAAAATCAAAGCCAGAGTCTAAATATGTATAAAGGAATACCAATTCAAAAAAAACCGATCCAAGTAAATACAAATCCGAAAATGAAAGCCAATATAAATCCATTCAACCTTAACAAATCACAAAGCAAATAACAAACAACCAAAATCGAAAGCAGGTAGTTGAATAAGCTACGAAATAGAAACAATTTAAGCGTATAGGTACCGTATGCACTATAAGTTGACGCGCGGCTCAACGGCGGGAGTTAAGCATGTCAGGAAACATTTCGTTACGCGTTTAAAAACCTAGTAACGACATCTAGCGGAATCAATTTAAACTATGTATACGTTAGTTAATAAGAACTCTCAAAAATATTTTTTATAATTTTACAATTTTCTTATTGTAATACCGATTCATTCATAACCACATATAAGAACTGTATTCATTTCCGTTCAATAAATATTACTAAGGCTTATTAATAAGGCTTACTAAGAACTGTTTCTACCATTGTTAAGTAATAGTTAAGGGTGAAAGCGTGACAGGTGGTGATAGTATTTCTGATCCATACTTATAATCACGCCTGTAACCTTTGCGGGGTAGGCAGAGTATCAACGGATTACTTAATATCGTCTGCGAGGTTATTGCCTATTCTGTGAATTACGATGCACCAAAACGTTTGAAGAAAATCAGCTGGTGAATTTTATGTTTTTTATCGCTCTCTTCCCAGTCCTGCGTGGAAAAATACAGATCCATACATTTTTATCTTAATTTTGGTAAAAAGACATAATAATCCAGATATTCTGACCTTCTGTGTTCGTCCATCGTACCGTCGTCCGTCTTGTAGAATCACGGTGGCGCCACCTAGCTGAATTTAATTTTGCAACATATTCGATTTTCCCACGGGAATGATATGTTTTTCCGCTAAAAAAAGTAGCCTACGTCACTCTACAACCACCGAACTATCCCCATACAAATAATCATGCCATGCCGACGCTCTGTTGCGACGTGAAAGAAGGACAAACTTGTGCAACATATTCGATTTTCCCACGGGAATGAGATGTTTTTCCGCGGAAAAAAGTAGCCTTTGTCACTCTACAGCCACCGAACTATCCCCATACAAAAAATCATGCCATGCCGACGCTCTGTTGCGACGTGAAAGAAGGACAAACAAACAAACAAACAAACACACTTTCGCATTTATAATATTAGTATGGAAGTATGGATTAGGAAACCGCCTTTATTAACAAAAAAAGTTGTCAACAGAACTCCGTTGTTTCATTGTCACTACAGTGCCTAGGTGACCATGGAAATACTTACTACACCCGCACGCCCGAGACGATTGAGCCTCTGAGCTGTGTCAATTGCGAAGCGGGACACCCAGCGACGTCTTGGGTGCTCTAAAGCGCCGCGAAGGAAACAGCGCGGAGGTAAAAGCTATCCTAGATGCGCGGGCCAGGCAAGCGTGGCTCACTCTCGGCAGCCTACCCCCAAGCCCGCACCATCCTCAGTGCCCACATCCATAACTCAGACTTTCACCAAGCGCGGCCCCGTCGCCAATGTCTCTGTGTAAGTTGCAAGTTTAACCCGCGCCTCCCGCGCCAAAACCCAACGCTTGGATGAAATCGCCGGCACTTGTCACCTCACGGCCATGGCCACACATCCCCAGGCCCAAAACCAAGCCCCTAAACCCAAGCCCACGCTACAATTGAGTATAAAAGATTTATCGACGCAACCTGGTCTTTCCAGTGGCAGTGCAAAAGTTAGGTAGAATCAAACCACGCTCTCTGACTGTCGCATTTTTTAACACAAACGGCCAAATAGACCAAAAAGACGAGATCACGCTTTTCCTCCGCAACCATGAGGGCAGAGGGAAACTAATCAGGAGATGGGTACTATCCTCTTCCTAATAATAACTAAAAATAAAAAAAACTGCTATTGTCAACCTGCATGCCAAGCTTAGCAACTAAGGCAAATATCTCTCCTATTAGGCAATCCATGGGGGAGTTCTATGTTTAGCAGTGGACTTTAATAGTATGTAACGGTAACGGTAACGGTATAAGGTATGTAATAAAATGTTTGCTACATACCTATATACCCTTACTCCCCTAAGTTTATTATCATGAAGTAAGTACTGCCGTCTATTGGCTTGCTAGCGGCAGCATTTAAGTTCAAGTCAAATAAGAAATAACGTCGACTACTTGAGTGATATTATTTTCCTCGATTCTCTATTTATATTAAAACTAGTTGGCTCGGCAAACGTTATACTCCCCTTTCAGTTAATTTGCATGATGCGTTTCCTTCTGAATTCACTCTGGACTTTTTACAGTGTAAATATAGAAGTTATCAACAACTTGACAAGAAACAGGTCGACACAAATATAGGTTGACTCGACCGGGGTATACCTTACAGAATACCAGCGTAAAATAGCAGCTTAATGCTGTTGTGTTTCGTATAGTGAGTGATGTACTTGATCCAGATGTTCAGTATGCATAGAGACTGCGAAAGCAGGGCCTATCGATCCTTTAGTATAAAGAGTTTTTAGTAAGAGGTGCCAGAAAAGTTACCACAGGGATAACTGGCTTTTGGCGGCCAAGCGTTCATAGCGACGTTGATTTTTGATCCTTCGATGCCGGCTCTTCCTATTGTGACGATGCATTATTATTATTATTACAATAATAATGCATCGTGAGGAAACCTGCATGTCTGAGAAATCAAAAAAATATATTTCGAAGACATCTGAAGTTCGCCAACACGCATTGGGGCAGCGCAGCGGACATTTCCTTGCTCTAAAACCCTCCCAGAAATGAGAGGAGGCCTGTGCCCAGGAGTGGGACGTATATAGGCTGTAACTTTACTTTAAACTTTCATTAATAATTATTAAATTCAATATAAAGACATTTAAACATATCATAGAAATAATAATTTGAACAATTAAAATGCGTTAATAAGCATAAAGTTCAAATACATTCATTCCGAACATTATTATAGTATAGTAAATGCTTAATATAGTCTTTAAAAACCTTTAAATTAATTAAAACTCTGCTTAAAATATTCAAAATGTATTAAATATTAGAAATACAAATCGATTATATTACAATAATAAATATAAATAACATATGCAATATAATTGGAAAATGGGTCAAAAATTAATGAGGTTGTTCTAGTATTACTGGAGGGCGTTCATGTAATGATTGCTTATAAAGGGAGTTGCCGGAGACGCATACCTAAGCTTGTACATATATATGGGGTGGTCTAATGACTGACTACTATAGTACTGTTGCACAATGTTTAGTCCTATTTTAGGGACTTATGATAGTAAGGTGACACAAAAGCATTAATATTAAAATTAAAATTAATTATGACTTGAAGTCCCATATATAAAAGACATAATAGTAAGCTCTATGAAATAAAGAAAATTTGTAAAAAGTCTCAAATATGTAAAAGCATTATATTGATAGAAATGGGACTTGGAAAGGATTATTATAGTGGCATGTGTGCATTTTGTGGTAGGCCATGCTGCAGCTATATTAATAGTATAGTTGTAGCACGAAATGGGTCGGCTCAGATGGGAAGGACCATGCCTCACAGAATACCAGTGTAATAGCAGCTTAATGCTGCTGTGTTTCGTATGGTGAGTGTAGAGAATCAGAGACCTTTTACTGAAAAGAGGCATTCTATCTTAGTCCTCACGACTGACAACGCATCTGCATTTAAATTCACAAACGAAGATAGATGTAGATGTCTATGTGCCACAGCAACCATTAACCATCAGGTGGACTGTGTGCTCGTTTGTCACCCTTATTCTATAAAAAAAAATGTAGATTGCTTCACAGCGTCCGAGACAGAGGTAAACTTGGACTCGCTAACCGATGTGTCTAAGACACATCATGGGATCATGTGGGTGCGTTGTGATGGGGCGCCATCCGTATGATTGTTGCATTGATGCTTTCTGCTTGCGCTATTGCGCACAAGACGTGATGGATCTGTGGGTGTGCTTCGCCTGATTCAACGCATCTTGTGGTTCTGGTCGATGGAGGTATGCGGGTGGTGATGTCTGCTGGGATTGTTTGGGGACCTTAAGACAGTGTAAACCGACGATAGTTGCATTGATGCTTGTTGCGTTTTGCAGCATTGTGTCTCTGCGATGGTTGTTTGGCGGGTCGCTATTCTCAATGGCGCTCTCTGAGTCTTGGTTTGACTCACAGCCTAAGTAACTTTGCCCAAGTTGGGTCCCTCCATTACGGTGCTGCAGACTGTCCGACCTCCATGATGTTTTATATAACAACATAATAATATACCTCTGTAAATTTTCCACCTTTGAATGATTGAAGGCAACTTGTTGGTGAGTGAGACAAGCATGATCGACTAATACATATACTCAACGTCAGTGACACAAAACCTTTTTGGCTTTTTGGCTATATTTGCCGTTGTATTGTTAGCTGAGGCAACAAGGGAAGTGCCTTAAAACTGAGGAGATACGACAAAGGGGTTCTTTTTAGCGGTAAATGCGCAAACCTGTGTCTTCTGAGGATTAAACTGGACTAGATTTAGTCGCCCCCAATCCGAGACTTTGTTCAGCAAAGACTCGGACTTCAGACACAAATTTGTTCCTGTACTCGGCGACGTTTTCCCGAGAAATATTAGCACGGCCGGTGTATAGAGCATCACCAGTGATGTCATCCGCATAGCAATGAATGTTACCGGTTTGCAACATATCATTGATATGCAGAAGAAACAGCGTCGGTGATAGCACGCAGCCTTGTGGAACACCAGCGTTGATAGGCTTGTAGTCGGAACATGCACCGTCTACAACGACCTTGAAGCTCCGATCTGCAAGGAAGCTGGTGATCCAATTGCACAATTTCTCGGGAAGCCCATAGGAAGGGAGCTTCGAAAAAAGCGCTTTGTGCCAAACCCGATCGAAGGCCTTCGCAATGCCTAAACTATGTCAATGTCTAAACCTTGGACTCTACTGCCACCGCCCATCTATGAGTCAGGTAGGCCAAAAGATCACCAGCTAATCGACTCCGACGAAAACCATATTGGCGGTCACTAATCAGCTGGTGTTCCTCAAGATACCGCATGAGCTGGCAGTTTATAATGGATTCCATTATTTTGGAAAACAAGGAGGTGATGGCGATAGGTCTGCAGTTGGACGGGTCTGAACGGTCGCCTTTTTTAGGGATCGGGTGGACAAAAGCTGTCTTCCATGATTTCGGGACTACGCCTAGGAGGTAGGAGTACCGGAAAAGACGCGTTAGAACCGATGCCAACTCCGGAGCACAGGTCCTCAGCACAATTGGGGGGATTCCGTCAGGCCCACTCGACTTGTGGATGTCCAGGGAGAGGAGTGCTTTGCTCCTGCTTACTGCGTAATGCAGTCTTACAGTAGCGATCAAACCAAGGCTGAGATCTGCCTACGATGGGTGCCACAGATCATGGAATAAATAGTTCCATTCCCTGTAGCACCACGTCAGTGACAGAGTCAGCAACAGCACTGGGATCATCCGGCGAGAATCAAACCCGCCCCCATGGGTAGGATGAAAAGAAAGTTCGCATTCCGTCCCAATCCGCTGACCTGTAATGCCAAACACGGCGGCAACCTGCAGAACGCAACCGCGAGGGAAGTGTGAGTGGCACCACACTCCGGATCAGACAATGGTCCGAAGAGCCGAGAGGGGCATCGACGGAAACCTGATATCGGTCCGGATGAGAGGTCAGGAGAAGGTCCAACAGGAAAGGTGTATGGTCCTCCACATCTGGAATCCGCGTAGGCGAAGTAACCAGTTGTGTCATCGGTTAAACGTGAACCGAGCTGTACTGGCTTGCCTTCCTTACTTTTCTATCGCATCCTTCCTTCCAATTATATGCAAAACAAAACTTATGGCGCCATCTGTTGTACCGACAAAAGCGTCTGCAAGGAAGTTGACTCGATCGATATGTAATCAAGACTCAAGACGAACTGCATCGGTAATGGCTGTTCTTGTCAAAACTTCAAAATAAAATCAATGTAATTAAGCGTTAGTGTATGTGCCGGGTCGACCCAGCTGTGTGTATAGACAATATAATCACGTAGGAGTGTGGTCAGGGAAGACCGAAGCCTTCCACATCCGAAGATATTGTTAAGCCAACTCGAAGCTGATCGCCGCTGCGCCGCTGATCGTGAGTTTACCTACTTCATTTACCCTTCCTGGTGGGCCAGACTAATTTTCTCTCTCACTGTGGGTAATTAAGTAGCAATTCCAAATCAAATTCTGTTTATTCTTATTTCAAGTAGAAATGTCGCGTTACTATAAAACGGAGTTCAATCATGCATTTTCAATTCTAACTATTTTCATAGTGGTGGTCCCGTACAGGCGCGAATTTCCTGTATTATTTGGGTTCAATTCATTCCAAAACTCCAAAATTACAGTTCATGCAATTCAGCTATAGATAAAAAAAATACTTTACAAGTAAACTTAGTAAGTGCTTCATTGCCTTAATAATTTTAACGATATATGCGAAGTAACTTATTTAATTTATTTGATATATAATTTTATAATTAGGAGAATTATTCTCTGTTGATTACATAATTTCAATTACACGTTATGTGCCGTTCATCCTAAACACGGGGTAGTAGGTGAATAAATATACTCCACATATTCAATACTGATCGTTGTTTCAATGAGTTGTAGTATATACCCCCGTAATAGCGTCATTATTGCTTAGTTTGTTTAAAATTTGGTTTTATTGTTTTAATTTCAAACATAATGACAGACAAAACAAAGTCGAACGCTAGTGAGGTGAGAGACAACTCAAGTTGCTTACTATTCAAAGGAATATGCATTTTCAATTCAAATACTATGTGATTTATCGAAGAATATGCAAACGGATACAACTTCTGCATCTCAATTCGAGTCTAGGTTTAAGCGTATTGAGTTAGTGCGTAAAGAATTCTTGGATTATACGATCAAATAAACGATTTAAAGTTAAAATTAAAGTCGGACGATGTGTTGATATGAAGCCCGTGATTGCGTTTCACGACATGTACTACACCGTCGATGCCGCCAGGGCTGTTCTAAGCGGTCGCACTCGGGCCGACCCACCGCGACCGGATCAAGTTTGACTTCCGGATATTCATACCACAGTATGAAACCATACGCGGAAGCTTGCGCACCGAAACTCGAGTTACCGAAATTTGATGGAAACATTGAACATTGGCAAACTTTCTTCGATACATTTTCACACTTGTACATGAAAACAATAATATAAGGTCAATCGAAAAGTTTCATTATTTGTTGACGTGTCTCTCGGGTTCAGCGTTGTCAATCGCGAAAAGGTGCCTGTTACCTCTGATAACTACCAAATTGTTTATGACGCTCTTATCGAGCGGTTCCAAAACAAACGAATTTTGGCCGCAATGTAAAATTTTAGCTTCATTTCGCTACAAAGTCTGGTAATTATACCGATTTACGTAATTTAACCAATATGTTGAATGAAACCGTTGATGCTCTTAAAGCTATGAAAATTAAAATTAGATGAGTTTACTTTTTTTTTTTTAGCTGCGTGTTTTAGATTCTGATACATAAACGTTTTGAGATACTGAAACGAACAAATTCTACCATCTGATTTGTTAATTTTTTACAAAGTTATGTTAAAGTTCTAGAGGTTGGGCAATTGGTAACTGTTCCGGGTCTGTTTTTCAATCAGGACAGTCGTATAAAATAATGTACGTGCCACCGGGACACGAAATAGTCACAATAATAAACAATATCATAAATCTACATCGTTGCCGTCGAACACTGCTATAGCTTCAAATGCTGCAAAACAATGATTGCCTATGTTTGCGGGGCGTTACATGCGCTTTTCAAATGTCAGAAGTTTCAAGAACGATATTTCTGAAAGATACGGCTTAGTGTCTAATAAAATGCTGAATTGTTTGTTTAAATCATAATGCAAATAAATGTTAAAAATTACATGCATCAACTTGTGGTGAGCGTCATCATTCGTTGCTCCATGATAACACTACCATTGTTGCTGTTCCGTGTTGCTCACTGACAGGACTAGCGATAAAACAGTAATTACGACTGACGACTTGACCGCGCGAGGCTCCGTGACTACCAGCGCTCACGTTGGTCATAGTCATCGCTCTCGTTTTGCTCGGCACGTATGTAGTGCGCGTGCGCGGTTGCGTGCTCCCGCTCAGTATACTACCGCCCGCGCGTGACAGTGGAGCTCAGGATAGTTTATGACGTTATCCTCGCTCAACGTTTGGTTGCCCATTCTCCGCTGCAATTCAGCTGCCAGAGTTTATGAAAATGTAGTGCATCAAATAAAGGTGAAACTTCATGCGTGGTAATGCCAACAGTTCTGATGATCAAACTTCACTATTAATGCTATAATAATGAATACAATAACAAGTAAAATGCCTGTTGTGAAAGTACCTTCTGGTTCGTGCAAATTTTAAACATTTAGTTTTAGCAGACAAACAGTTTATTAAAGCCCACTAATATAGACTTGCTGCTGGGCGCAGGCTATTCCATAAAATTTATGATGGCCAACGCCTAGAAATGAGTCCTGGTTTACCAGTCGCTCTACATAGTGTCTTTGGGTGGGTGCTCACTGTAAAATTTGATCACAGCTGTCACCCTCCACCTGGTTTCTTCCTCGTTACTTCCAGGCTTTGAATGACGTGGTCAAGCGTTTTGGGAGGTCGAAGAACCACCGAAAACATTTATAGCGAACCCTGAAGATGTTAAATACGAAGAACTATACTCTACTCTTGTGTCACGTAAACCTGACGTTGCGTTACGTTGTTCCTTTGTTACTAGAGGCGCCTTACGGATAATCTAGGTGAATCTTTCGATATGGCAAAATCACGCTTATTCAAACTCGAAAAGCGGCAGGCGCAATGTAGAGTTAAAAGGACTATTCTGATTTTATAACTGAATATTCAGATCTGGGCCATATGCAACCCGCACGTTGGATCAGGCAAATTTGTAATTCCGTCATGTTGTACTCCGCCCTGAAGTACTACGACCGGCTTAAATCGTTTGATGCAAGTGCCAGAACGAATAACGGAAAATCGTTAAATGATATCGTAGCCCACTGGGCCTAAGCTTCAAAACGACATTGTTGATGACGAAATTCCGTCTTCACGCAATGAGTGTTCATCTCGATATTTCGAAAATGTATCATATAGATTTACGTCAGAAGATCGAGGTTGGCAACGTGTTGTGGAGAAATTCCAGCTGATCCCGTGCGTGAGTTCGAATTAAATACCGTGAGCGCATACGGTGTGACCAGTTCACCATACTTAGCCATTCGTACTCTGCATCAATGGCGGTCGATCGCCGCTGGAAGTATCCTCAAGCGGCTGACGTTATACGTCATGACACTTTTATGGACGACGTAACGACGGACACCATCTCTAAATCAGGCGCTTGAGCTCAAGATGAACTTATTAAACTACTAGGCTGTGCGCAATTTGAGGCTGCGTAAATGGAGTAGTTAATTTGTTTATTGCAGCTCTACCGTCGGAACATTGTCATACCTAGGGCCTTTTGTGACGAAAATCACGACCCTTAAAATTCTTGGTATCAGTGGACCCCGTAGAACTTCTTTACGTATTCGTTGTCCGAGTTCAATTCAATTTAACAAAGCGTGCAATATTATCAAATATACTTTGAATCTATGACCAATTGGTTGGCTCACTCCTGTTATTCTAATAGCCAAACTATTGCTTCAAGACATGTAGCGCCTTCAGCTAAGTTGGGACGAACCCGTTCCGCCTGAGGTCCTCTGGCACACTTTATCTCTGAAATGCAACATGTTAAACAGATTAAACTTACTCGTAGGTTATATGATGACGCCAAGGTTATCAATTGATTGGTTTTGTGATGGCTCTTCAAAGGCATATGGATATGTGTGTACTTGAGACAGTTTGTGCCAACCATTGTAACACCATCTGCTGATTGCAAAATCAAAGTCGCACCCTAAAACCACTAACGGTTAACCGTCTAGGCTTTGCGTGCTGTCCTTCTGAGGCGAGTTCTAGCACATGCAAAACTTACTGCAGATAAAAATCCTCTCAGTAGTGGTATTGCCTTTGTGATAGTAACACAGTTCTAGCATGGTTACACGGAACCTCATAAAATGAAGACTTTTGTTTCCATCGCGTTGCAAAAATCATCGACGATGTATCAGTTGATAGCTGGCAACGTATCGACATACGATAATCCTGCCGATCATTGCAGTCGAGGTCTTAGCGGTTCACAACTAGCGTGCTGTACACGTGGTGGTCAGGTCCAAATTGGCTCGCTAACGATTCCTCCACTGGCCAGTAAAGTGCGTGGGAATCTGAAACCCGTACCGAGTTGCGCTCTACGCTCATGCATATCTCAAACGGATATTATCTCTGCTGAGCTTGACCTTATAAGTGGACTGTTAGACCGCTACTCCACGCTATCCTGTGTCCAGCGTGTGCTAGCTTGTTGTCTGCGTGCTGTAGCTGCGTTCAAACGAAACTATAAAACTAAAATTTCCTGAGGCGTAGCAGGCTGGAGCAGTATCGTCTATATAGTTCGACATGAACAAAAACTTCATCTTACGATGAAGTCAAAGCCACGTCCGTTAAAAACTGAATCCATTTATTGATGATGCGGGATTGATGCGAGTGGGGGCCGTCTAAAGCACTCTAATCTACCGGCAACCGTAAAACATCCCGTAGTATGCCCGAGCTACGCTTATCGCTTGGTGATCATAGATCACTTTGATGTCAATTACTTACACTGTGGTCCTCGTACTCTTCAATCGATTATTCAGCGTGATATTGGATACTTGGCATCCGTAACTTAATTCGGTCGCGTTTATCTAAATACATAGCATGTTTTAAGTAAAACCGGTTGCTTGTCAGCCTTTAATGAAACCTTCCTTCACCAGAGTACAACCGACGCGGTGTTTCCGAAATGTAAGGAATCGACTTTGCCGGTCCATTCATAGTGAAGGAAGTCGTAGACAAACGCTCGTACTTATAAGGCCTACGTGTGTGTATTCGTTTGCCTCGCGGTAAGCTATCCATCTAGAGGCAGTAACCGAGCTATCGACTTCTGCCTTTCTTGCGGCATAGATCGCTTCGTATCACGTCGTAGCCTTTGTACCTTCATAGTGACCGACTGCGGCACTAACTTTATTGGTGCCAGCGTTGCTAACGAACTACAACAAATGGTTTGTAAGAATAATAATTTCGCGTCTAGAAATTGCGAAACGAAACATGCATTGTCGGCGACTGAACCCTCCTACCAGGAGTAATTTTGGTGGTATATTTGAGGCGGTGTAAAATCAATGAAGTTACATTAAAACGCGTTATAGGGTCACAGTATTGACATTCGAGGGCTCATAACGATCCTTACTAAAGTCGAGGCAGCATAACTCGCGACCGTTGTGCGGTCTATCTCGGATCCTAATAGATATCGTTCTTACACCTGGCCATTTTTGGCCCATAGATCTCTTATATCGTTACAGAACCGAACTCTCTAATGAATATGTCACCCAGGCCCGCTGGCAGATGTTACAAAAAACTTACACAGTCTTTTGGCACATGTTTGGCGACGCGATTCTTCGTACCCTGTACCTTACAGCAACGCGCGAAATGGTTTCAAGAACAACCAAATATTCATGTCGGAGATATTGTTTTGGTGTCGATAGCAATTTACCACCACTAAGTGGCGTTCAGGTGAGTTCAAGACGTACATCCAGCAAAGACAGTGTGGTGCGCGTGGTTACCCTACGCACTACTAATGGACTCCTCAAGGACAGTAAAATAAACTATGTCCTCTACCTTTAAATCAATAATATATAACAATACTTATAACAAAAAAATGTCAATTTTTTTTCTCGTGATTAATATTATAGTTTTTTGTTATTTAGCTTGTATAGTTATTTAATTTTGTTGCCTCATACCTTTCTAATAGGTATGCAATTCCAAGTGTTAATATTATAGTTAGTTAGGTACATATTATTCTAAGTTTCTATTTCATTGAAATTATTTGGTTTATATAGGAGCACTGCCATTGTTACTCATGAAATCTGAAACGATTTCAAGTGAATTGTGTACTTGCCTTGCCTTACTTTCTATCGCATCCTTCACTTTGAATTATATGCAAACCGACTTATGGCGCCATCTGTTGGCCTACGACAAAAGCGTCTGCAAAAGGAAGTTGACACAGATCGATACCACATATAATCAAGACTCAAGACGAACTGCATCGGTAATGGCTGTTCTTGTCTTAAACCTTCAAAATAAAATCAATGTAATTAAGCGTTAGTGTATGTGCAGGTCGACCAGCTGTGTGTATAGACAATATAATCACGTAGGAGTGGTCAAGGAAGACCGAAGCCTTCCACATCCGAAGATATTGTTAAGCCAACTCAAGCTGATCGCCGCTGCCGCTAATCGTGAGTTTACCTACTTCATTTACCTCTTCCTGGTGGGCCAGACAAATTTTCTCTCACTGTAGGTAAATTAAGTAGCAATTCCAAATCAAATTCTGTTTATTCTTATTTCAAGTAGAAATGTCGCGATTACTATAAAACCGGAGTTCAATCATGCATTTTCAATTCTAACTGTTTTCATAGTGGTCCGTACAGCGCGAATTTCCTGTGGTATTTTGGGTTCAATTCATTCGAAAACTCCAAAATTACAGTTCATAGCAATTCAGCTATAGATAAAAAAAATACTTTACAAGTAAACTTAGTAAGTACTTATTTCATTGCCTTAATTTTAACGATATAATACGAAGTAACTTATTTAATTTATTTGATATATAATTTTATAATTAGGGAGAATTATTCTCTGTTGATTACATGAATTTCAATTACACGTTATGTGCCGTTCATCCTAAACACGGAGGTAGTAGGTGAATAAATATACTCCACATATTCAATACTGATCGTTGTTTCAATAGGTGTAGTATATATACCCATTAATAGCGTCATTATTGCTTAGTTTGTTTAAAATTTACGGTTTTATTGTTTTTAATTTCAAACATAATGACAGACAAAACAAAGTCGAACGCTAGTGAAATTGAGAGACAACTCAAGTTGCTTACTATTCAAAGGGAATATGCATTTCGAGAAATTCAAATACTATGTGATTTATCGAAGAATATGCAAACGGATACAACTTCTGCATCTCAATTCGAGTCTAGGTTTAAGCGTATTGAGTTAGTGCGTAAAGAATTCTTGGATTATACGAATCAAATAAACGATTTAAAGTTAAAATTAAAGTCCGGACGATATTATTGATATGAGGCCCGTGATTGCGTTTGACGACATGTACTACACCGTCGATGCCGCCAGGCTGTTCTAGCGAGGGTCGCACTCGGGCCGACCCGCAATGCGACCGGATCCAGTTTGACTTCCGGATATTCATACCACAGTATGAAACCATACGCGAGCACGCTTACCGAAACTCGAGTTACCGAAATTTGATGGAAACATTGAACATTGGCAAACTTTCTTCGATACATTTTCCACACTTGTACATGAAAACAATAATATAAGGTCAATCGAAAAGTTTCATTATTTGTTGACGTGTCTCTCGGGTTCAGCGTTGTCAATCGCGAAAGGAGTGCCTGTTACCTCTGATAACTACCAAATTGTTTATGACGCTCTTATCGAGCGGTTCCAAAACAAACGAATTTTGGCCGCAATGTAAAAATTTTTAGCTTCATTCCTTTAAAGTCTGGTAATTATACCGATTTACGTAATTTAACCAATATGTTGAATGAAACCGTTAATGCTCTTAAAGCTATGAAAATTAAGAAACTAGATGAGTTTACTTTATTTTTTTTAGCTGCGCGTGTTTTAGATTCTGATACACGTAAACGTTTTGAGATGCAAAACGGGGAACAAATTCCTACCTTATCTGATTTGTTAATTTTTTTACAAAGTTATGTTAAAGTTCTAGAGGTTAGGCAATTGGGTAACTGTTCCGGGTCTGTTTTTCAATCGGGACAGTCGTATAAAAATAATGTACGTGCCACCGGGACACGAAATAGTCACAATAATAAACAATATCATAAATCTACATCGTTGCCGTCGAACACTGCTATAGCTTCAAATGCTGCAAATAAAACAGCTGATTGCCTATGTTGCGGGGCGGTACATGCGCTTTTCAAATGTCCGAAGTTTCAAGAACTTGATATTTCTGAAAGATACGGCTTAGTGTCTAATAAAATGTTTGCATGAATTGTTTACGTTTAAATCATAATGCAAATAAATGTTTTCAAAATTACATGCTCAACTTGTGGTGAGCGTCATCATTCGTTGCTCCATGATAACACTACCATTGTTGCTGTTCCGTGTTGCTCACTGACAGGACTAGCGATAAAACAGTAATTACGACTGACTTGACCGCGACTGCGAGCTCCGTGACCCAGCGCTCACGTTGGTCATAGTCGTGCTCTCGTTTTGCTCGGCATGTGTAGTGCGCGTGCGCGCAGTTGCGGTGCTCCCGCTCAGTACTACCGCCCGCGCACTTGATGGAGCTCAGGATAGTTTATGACGTTATCACTCGCTCAACGTTTAGGTTGCCCATTCTCCGCTGCAATTCAGCTGTAGCAGGTTTAGGAAAAATGTAGTGCATCAAATAAAGGGTGAAACTTCATGCGTGGTAATGCCAACGGATTCTGATAGTCCAAACTTCACTATTAATGCTATAATAATGAATACAATAACAAGTGAAATACCTGTTGTAGAAGTACCTTCTGAGGTTCGTGCAAATTTTAAACATTTAGTTTTAGCAGACAAACTAACTACACTAATATAGACTTGCTGCTGGGCGCAGAGCTATTCCATAAAATTTATGATGGCCAACGCCTAGAGATAGGTCCTGGTTTACCAGTCGCTCTATAGTGTCTTTGGGTGGGTGCTCACTGGCAATTTGATCACAGCTGTCACCCTCCACCTGGTTTCTTCCTCGTTACTTCCACCGCTTTTGAATGACGTGGTCAAGCGTTTTGGGAGGTCGAAGAACCACCGAAAACATTTATAGCGAACCCTGAAGATGTTAAATGCGAAGAACTATACTCTACTCTTGTGTCACGTAAACCTGACGGTCGTTACGTCGTTCCTTTGTTACTGAGAAGCCTTGTGATAATCTAGGTGAATCTTTCGATATGGCAAAATCACGCTTATTCAAACTCAGCGGCAGGCGCAATGTAGAGTTAAAAAAGGACTATTCTGATTTTATAACTGAATATTCAGATCTGGGCCATATGCAACCCGCAGACGTTGGATCAGGCAAATTTGTAATTCCGCATCATGTTGTACTCCGCCCTGAGAGTACTACGACAAAACTACGCGTCGTTTTTGATGCAAGTGCCAGAACGAATAACGGAAAATCGTTAAATGATATCGTGTACACTGGGCCTAAGCTTCAAAACGACATTGTTGATGTACTGACAAAATTCCGTCTTCACGCAATAGTGTTCACCTCCGATATTTCGAAAATGTATCGCAATATAGATTTACGTCCAGAAGATCGAGGTTGGCAACACGTGTTGTGGAGAAATTCTCCAGCTGATCCCGTGCGTGAGTTCGAATTAAATACCGTGACATACGGTGTGACCAGTTCACCATACTTAGCCATTCGTACTCTGCATCAATTAGCGGTCGATCATGCTTCTGAGTATCCTCAAGCGGCTGACGTTATACGTCATGACACTTTTATGGACGACGTAACGACCGGAGCACCATCTCGTCAGGCGCTTGAGCTCAAGATGAACTTATTAAACTACTGAGCTGTGCGCAATTTGAGCTGCGTAAATGGGTAGTAATTCAGCCGAGTTTATTGCAGCTCTACCGTCGGAACATTGTCAAGTACCTAGGGCCTTTTGACGAAAATCACGACCATATCCTTAAAATTCTTGGTATCAGTGGGACCCCGTAGAAGACTTCTTTACGTATTCGTTGTCCGAGTTCAATTCAATTTAACAAAGCGTGCAATATTATCAAATATCGCTCGAATCTATGACAATGGTTGGCTCACTCCTGTTATTCTAATAGCCAAACTATTGCTTCAAGACATGTAGCGCCTTCAGCTAAGTTGGGACGAACCCGTTCCGCCTGAGGTCGCTCACCAATGGCACAACTTTATCTCTGAAATGCAACATGTTAAACAAATTAAACTTACTCGTAGAACATATGATGACGCCAAGAGTTATCAATTGATTGGTTTTGTGATGGCTCTTCAAAGGCATATGGATGTTGTGTGTACGAGGACAGTTGTGCCAACCATTGTAACACCCATCTGCTGATTGCAAAATCAAAGTCGCACCCTAAAACCACTAACGGTTAACCGTCTAGGCTTTGCGGTGCTGTCCTTCTAGGGCGAGTTCTTAGCACATGCAAAACTTACTGCGAGATAAAATCCCTCTCAGTAAAGTGATTGCCTTTACTGATAGTAACACAGTTCTAGCATGGTTACACACGGAACCTCATAAAATGAAGACTTTTGTTTCCCATCGCGTTGCAAAAATCATCGACGATGTATCAGTTGATAGCTGGCAACACGTATCGACATACGATAATCCTGCCGATCATTGCAGTCGAGGTCTTAGCGGTTCACAACTAGCGACATGCTGTACGTGGTGGTCAGGTCCAAATTGGCTCGCTAACGATTCCTCCACTTGGCCAGTAAAGTGCAAGTGGGAATCACAAGATACCGTACCCGAGTTGCGCTCTACTGCTCATGTATCTCAAACGGATATTATCTCTGCTGAGCTTGACCTTATAAGTGGACTGTTAGACCGCTACTCCACGCTATCCTGTGTCCAGCGTGTGCTAGCTTGTTGTCTGCGTGCTGTAGCTGCGTTCAAACGAAACTATAAAACTAAGAATTTCCTGAGCGTATCAGAGCTGGAGCAGTCTATCGTCTATATAGTTCGACATGAACAAAAACTTCATCTTACAGATGAAGTCAAAGCCACCAAATCCGTTAAAAAACTGAATCCATTTATTGATGATGCGGGATTGTGGGGGCCGTCTAAAGCACTCTAATCTACCGGCAACCGTAAAACATCCCGTATAGTTGCCAAAGGCTTCACGCTTATCCTTGTTGATCATAGATCACTTTGATGTCAATTACTTACACTGTGGTCCTAGTACTCTTCAATCGATTATTCAGCGTAGATATTGGATACTTGGCATCCGTAACTTAATTCGGTCGCGTTTATCTAAATGCATAGCATGTTTTAAGTAAAACCGGTTTTGTCAGCCTTTAATGGAAACCTTCCTTCACCAAGAGTACAACCGACGCGGTGTTTCCGAAATGTAGGAATCGACTTTGCCGGTCCATTCATAGTGAAGGAAAGTCGTAGACGAAACGCTCGTACTTATAAGGCCTACGTGTGTGTATTCGTTTGCCTCGCGGTAAAGGCTATCCATCTAGAGGCAGTAACCGAGCTATCGACTTCTGCCTTTCTTGCGGCATTAGATCGCTTCGTATCACGTCGTGGCCTTTGTACCTTCATAGTGACCGACTGCGGCACTAACTTTATTGGTGCCCGGCGTTACTTTAACGAACTACAACAAATGGTTTGTAAGAATAGTAATTCGCTTGAGTCTAGAAATTGCGAAACGAAACATTGTCTGGCGACTGAACCCTCCTACCGGGAGTAATTTTGGTGGTATATTTGAGAGCGGTGTAAAATCAATGAAGTTACACTTAAAACGCGTTATAGGGTCACAAGTATTGACATTCGAGGAGCTCATAACGATCCTTACTAAAGTCGAAGCCGTACTTAACTCGCGACCGTTGTGCGGTCTATCTCCGGATCCTAATGAGGTCGATATTCTTACACCTGGCCATTTTTTGGCCCATGGTCTCTTATATCGTTACCAGAACCTGAACTCTCTAATGAATATGTCACCCAGGCCCGCTGGCAGATGTTACAAAACTTACACAGTCTTTTGGCATATTTGGCAACGCGATTCTTCGTACTTTACCTTACAGCAACGCGAAATGGTTTCGAGAACAACCAAATATTCATGTCGGAGATATTGTTTTAATTGTCGATAGCAATTTACCACCACTAGAGTGGCGTTCAGGTAGAGTTCGAACATCGGCAAAGACAGCGGTGTGGTGCGCGTGGTTACCCTACGCTACTAATGGACTCCTCAAGAGACCAGTAAATAAACTATGTCTCTACCTTTAAATCAATAATATATAACTATACTTATAACAAAAAAATGTCAATTTTTTTTCTCGTGATTAATATTATAGTTTTTTGTTATTTAGCTTGTATAGTTATTTAATTTGTTTTACATACATACCTTTCTAATAGGTATGCAATTCGAAGTGTTAATATTATAGTTAGTTAGGTACATATTATTCTAAGTTAGTTTCTATTTCGTGAGTATTTAGTTTTATAGGAGCACTGCCATTATTACTCATGAAATCTGAAACGATTTCGTGGGGAATTATGTACTGGCCTTCCTTACTTTTCTATCGCATCCTTCCTTCCAATTATATGCAAAAAACAAAAACTTATGGCGCCATCTGTTGGCCTACGACAAAAGCGTCTGCAAAAGGAAGTTGACACGATCGATACCCACATAATAATCAAGACTCAAGACGAACTGCATCGGTAATGGCTGTTCTTGTCTAAACCTTCAAAATAAAATCAATGTAATTAAGCGTTAGTGTATGGCCGGTCGACCCAGCTGTGTGTATAGACAATATAATCACGTAAGTGTGGTCAAGGAAGACCGAAGCCTTCCACATCCGAAGATATTGTTAAGCCAACTCGAAGCTGATCGCCGCTGCCGCTAATCGTGAGTTTACCTACTTCATTTACCCTTCCTGGTGGGCCAGACTAATTTTCTCTCACTGTAGGTAAATTAAGTAGCAATTCCAAATCAAATTCTGTTTATTCTTATTTCAAGTAGAAGTGTCGCGATTACTATAAAAACGGAGTTCAATCCGCGCATTTTCAATTCTAACTGTTTTCACGAGCCATTCGGCGTGGTGGGCGTTAAAATCGCCAAGGATCACGATCTCTGCGGATGGGACCTGTTGTAGCAAGGAATCTGCAGCCTTGACGTGGTCGATGAGTCGGTCTGTTTCGGCATTACCGCTATGGGACCTATAGAGGCGCACCCGCAGACGCGCGGATGGTCGTCGTCTACGCGTAGCCAAAGGACGACAGCTCCAAACCTTCAAGACTGCCGAGGCGTCGAGAATGTGTCCTCTCTGACGCATACGCAAACTCCAGCCCGAGGCACAACGGAATGTTCCATTTGTACCTCCGGGAGAGATACGGAAGTATCAGTCGGAGAGGACACCTGCGTCTCGGTCAGAAAGAGCAAGGCCGGCTTCGCTGTCTCGAGATGGATCGGGGCTTTCCATCTTTTTCCAACACCCGGAAAAAGCATCCAAATGCCTTTTCCGGGTGTTGGAAAAAAATGGAAAGCCCCGTTATAAGTAAAATGGGTATACGGTTTTCACTCACCATACGAAGCATTAAGTTGCTATTTTGCGCTGGTATTCTGTAAGACCGTGATCCTTCCCCGGGCGAACCGTCTCATTTGTGCTGCAAGAATAAATAGTTGCAGCGTGGCTTTACCATGTATTATATCTATTTAAGAATTTATATAGTTAAATTACTTAATAATAATATTTGTTGTAGATATTAAATACCAGTTTCTAAGAACTTAACTATTTTGAAATTAAGTGCACAGTAGCCGGTGCCTGAGGAATTCTATGAGTGAGGCCTATGTTCAGCAGTTGAATTTTGAAGCTCTGTAGTGATCAAAATTACGTATTATAAAAGTTATTGAATACCCTACACTACTAAAATATTAAATAAATTTTAGTCAATTGCAACGTAAAAAACTGTTATTCATGGACGTAAACTCTAAAATAAACTGTTAAAACTTTTCCTTTCGCACACTTTCCAATTCAATTTTGCGGGATTTGTGAATGGATTGACTAAGCAGTCACGTACTGATTTTATTGCATGCAACTGTAATTTCTATGATGTTTTTTCAACCAAAAATACGTTCATAAAAGTACACTCAACACTTCCGAAAATTATATGTTATTTTTTTTGTAGAACAAAGGTCACAAGAGAGTACACACTACACAGTCCATCTGATGGTAAATAAATGCTGCAATTTTTAGACATCTACATCAATTACCGATTGCAGATGCGTAACATTATATAGTGGCAGCATGATTCTACCCCGTATAGAAATATTAACGATGTTGCTAAATAGGAGCTTAATGCTGCTTTTTTTCGTATGGTGAGTGTAGAGAACCGGAGACACTTTTTACTGCAAACGGGGCATTCCATGTTAGTCCCTGCTAATGTACCTGCATTTTCATTTCTAATGGAGGACAGATGTAGATGTATATGGGACACTGCATTCACTTATCATCTGATGGACATTAGTGTGTGCTCATTTGTCATACTTATTCTATATAATATATAAGCGAAATACCAATGACTGACTGACTTATCTTCAGATCTCTTAATATATACCCGATTGACTTGAAATTTAGTATAGTTACTCATTTTGCAATATTGAGGCTCACTAAGAAAGGATTTTACGATAATGCCATCAAACAAATTTATTCTTGATATTTTAAATCTACGTTCCGCAATAAAATATTATCGTGCGCCCAGCGAAGCGAGCGGGTATCAGCTAGTTCTATAAAAGGAGCTTAAAATAATTAAAAATTTAGTTTTAGTAGAAATTGGTTCGCCTTCCTTCGGGAACCCGTGCATTCTGGTCTCTCGGCAAGGCTGTACAAGGGAATTTATGTTAGCCATCACTAACGTCTTTGCTCAGGGAGAACGACTCACTCGCCCACGTCGCAAAGAGAAAGCCGAACTTTTAGACTCCCTTTTTGCGTCCAATTTGACTCTCGATGACGGGGGGAACACACCGCCGACCATCCCGCAACGTGAGTGCTCTAAGCTTGATGAGCGATTCACACAGTGCTCAGTACTCAAAGCACTCTCCTCCCTGGAGATCCACAAGTCGAGTGGGCCAGACGGAATCACGCCAATTGTGCTGAGGACGTGCGCTCCAGAGTTGGCACCGGTGCTAACGCGTCTTTTCCGGTACTTCTACTCCCTAGGCCTTGTCCCGCATTCATGGAAGACAGCTTTCGTGCACCCGATCCCTAAAAAAGGTAACCACTCTGATCCGTCCAAATACAGGCCTATCGCCCTCACTGCCTTGTTTTAGAAAATAATGGAGTCCATTATTTCTATCTAAAGTCGAGACTCGACAAAGACAAAGTCTCGGATTGGGGGCGACTAAATCTAGTCCAGTTCAATCCCTAGAAGACACAAATTTGCGCGTTTACCGCTAAAAGGAACCTTTTTGTAGTGTCTCCTCTGTTTCAGGGCACTCCCCTTGTTGCATCAGCCAGTATTGGAATCCTCGGTGTCGACATATCGAATGACGTGCAGTTTCGTGGTCACTTGGAAGAGAAGGCCAAATTGGCCTCTAAAAAGCTTGGCGTGCTCAGCAGAGCGGGACAGTATCTCATGCCGGCACACCGCCTGCAACTTAACAAGACACAGGTTCGGCCGCACATGGAATACTGTTCCCATTTCTGGGCCGGGGCTCCCCAGTGCCAGCTCCTTCCATTTGATCGCATCTAGCGCAGAGCGGTTCGTATCGTCGGTGATCGAGCTCTTTCTGATCGGCTTGTCTCACTGGCGCTGCAAAGAGATGTTGCATCTGATTCCAGTTGCTCAATTTTACCACCGTACATCGCAACAGAACTCGAAATACCATCCGTACCATCTGAATGATTTTGCGGTGCACTACTGCGTGATTTAGAAGAAGTTTTCTTCCTCGCACAACTTCCTTGTGGAATCGAATACCACCGGCGATTTTTCCGGACCATAACCGGATTAATTAATAATATCCATAAAAAGATTTTAATAAATAAACGTCAAATAATAGTAAACTAAACGCAGTTATGTTTTTAGAAGTTGCCATATGTAAAATAACACAAATATCAAAATTATAATTAATTATTTAGAAATATAAATGACACTATTATACATATATATTTAAACACATATATTATACCTAAGAATGCATAATTGTTGCATAAGATCATAATGTTTAACGATTTAATTATAGAAATGATTTTCGTCATCAATATTTTTTTGTTCATATGGCTATTATTTATTGACAGGTAAAGAAAATCTGTCTTTCAGTTCATTTCAGTTCTTTGCAGTTGTTTTGGATTGTGGTTTGTGACTACAATTACAAAAACAAAGTATTGTTTCATTTACCTACACTTAAAACCTCATCAAAACTTCATCAACAGAATAAATCTGAAATTGGTAACTATTGCCCAGTTACATTAATACCGATGTTACCAAAGGTATTTGAAAAGACCATGCAAAAACGACTGCTCGACTATTTAACAAAATTCAAAATCATTACACCGGAGCAAAATGGTTTCCAAAAGGTAAAATCAACTACTCTCGCGTGCTTTAATTTAATACATAACGTTATTCTTGGACTCGATGATAAACAGCGTACTATTGTACTTTTTTCGATGTCTAAGGCGTTCGATTTTGTAGTTCACGATGTCCTGTTAGATAAACTGGAAAAGTATGGGATCAGAGATCTTTCTCACTCTTGGCTTAAAACATATCTGGAAAATAGACACCAGCGCGTCGAAATAAATAGGATAAGCGAGAGAAATACAACTACATCCGATCGTTCTAATTATAAAATAAATAAGTTTAGAGTATCACAGGGTAGCGTTCTAGGTTCCATATTATTTTTATTATATATAAATGACTTACCGAGAGTGAATGAACATCAATGCATAATGTTTGCTGATGAAATTTCCATTAATGTTAAATCGTAGTATAATGACAATTTAAATGGTTATGAAAATGATATTATTAACACAATTAATAAATAAATTAATCTAAATGTAAATCTGAATAAGACTAATTTTATAAATTTTAACATAAAAGGACGAGCAGTAAATAAACTTAACGTGCTATACAAAAATATAACTATTGAAAGGGCTACCATGGTTTCATTTTGGGTATGGTAGTTAACGAGAACTTAAATTTCACAGGCCACATTGACAAAATTTGTAATAAAATTAATAGGCTTGCTGTCGTTTTAAGGCGTTTAACTAAGATAACGACTCTCAGCATAACCATGTCTGCTTATTATGGTTACGTCGCGTCTAATATTAATCATGGTCTGGTTCTGTGGGGCAACAGCATTGAAGTAAATAGAGTTCTCATAGCACAAATAATGTATACGTGATATATGCGGTAAAGGTTCATTTGATACATGCAAGCCCCTATTCATTAAGCTGGGTATATTAACAGTCCCTGGCATGTACATATTAGAAATATATAAATTTGTCAAACAACATACAGAGTTATTTAAGTCAGCTTGTGATATATATCCACGAAGCACTAGAGATAGTGAACGGCTTGTATTAGACCATAAACCAAAAACTTCTGTCTATCAAAAAGGTTGTTACTGCATGTGTGTAAAAATATTTAATAAAATTAGACCAAAAACTTACGTGAATGGCTAGTAAAAAAATGTTATTATAGTGTTAAGGAATTTCAAAATGATAATAATATGCATGTTGACATGTGATGGACGTAATTGCTGTGTATCACTGCGTATCATTATTTTAGGCGCAAACTACACTCGATAATTATCACGATATTTAACGTGATTTTTATCTGGCAATATTTTGGATCGAATCTACATACTACACATTCCATACTCATCGCGTCAGTACAACAGTAGATTTCATTCACTAAAGACGTGTACGTTACATACTCCGAAGCCAATAACGTAATGAGTGACTATAAAAGTAAAGCTTGCGTTGCTTTTATATTAGCGATAGCATTAAAAAGACGTGTAAAGAGAAAAAAATGGATGAAGCATTGGCTTCAAGACAGAGATCAATATACACACCTGAATTTATTAAATTAGATTCGGGAATACCAGAAATGGATGATTATGAAAATTATTTTCGCGTGTCCATCGCTGACAGAATGAATACTAACCAATACTGACACGATAAATATCGACCAGAGACTAGAAACTCGATATTTATCGACGATACTTGATACAGATCGTCGGATTTCTGGATTTTTAGAAATCAAGCGATCCGTATCACGATCCGTGATATGCTATACTACACACTCGATAAATATCGTGATCCTAGATTACGATCCAAATATCGTGATAATTATCTAGTGTGTAGCATACGCCTTATCTGACCTTTAATTAATGTTTGAATGTATTTAAATTTATGTATCATGTAAGTACAGGTTAAGTAATAGTATGATTAATGCTAATTTTTTTTATTTTAACACATCTATTATATTTTGTAAATTTTAATTATGACATTGAAATTGTAAATTATGACATTTTGAATTGTATAAGTTACATTTAATAAGATGACATTTTAGAATTTTCTACCACCCATATTTGGTAATTTTAAAAAGTTTGCATGCCGTATCTCATGGCTAAATAGGTCTTTAAGCAACTTATTTTTATTGTAAAAACCTATCACTTACCCTTAAATGGAACTAATTTCTACGGATTATATCGCGTTTAATAAAGTTATTAAACGCGATATAATTAATAATCCGTAAAAATTAGTTTCATTTAATGTGTAGTCTTCGCGTAAATATAAGAAAACATTATCACTTACCCTATTTATGGCAAATAAAGAAATTTGAATTTGAGTTTGAATCATTATCCAACTGTTACAGTCCGCTGCTGGATGTATCTCCTAATCCACCCCGCTGAATAGGTACGATCCTCATCTCAATCTACCTACTTAATGGTAAGTAAAACTTTACAAAGATAGCGACAAGCAATCTAAAACATTTACTTTATCACCATAATAATGTTTATGTGCCTATATGTAACAATCTACATTGGTACACTAGTACATAACCTTAAAAAATAAAACTGGTTATAACTTTTACGTCCCAAGTTTTAAAAATGTAAGAGTTTGTCTATCCTACTAACTAACAATTAAAGCAAAAAATATCCCAAAACATGAAATTTTATTAGCTGTACGAAAGCCTGCCTGTTTGTCTTTATTACTAGGTCGCTATTCTAAGCATAAATTAAATACTTTTAACACATCACTTATCTTGTTATTCTATACAATTATCCTAAAACATTTATTGCCTATTTTTCACACATTACTGAAATTTTCATAAATTGATTAAGCCTGTTAAGCAATATTATTGTTTATATTTTAGTACATTATTTAAACGCTGTTCAAGTCCCATACAAAATGAACAACCAATTTCTGCACGACACCACGGTAGGAGGCTAGTGCTTTCTCTGTCTAAATTACAGCTATCTCTGTCCATTATAAAACATATTTATTTACATATGCTATTCTTATCTAGCCATTATGTAACGTATCTCTTTTCACAAGGACATAACATATTTTTAACTAAAACAAGTATCTAATTTAATGTAAAACTTTTATTCGTATACATAGCCGATTACTATATAACACATGACCCTAAGTTAATCTTTAAACAAACTTTTCTGGAATTAACTCTCGACTGGGGAATTGAACCCCGAACTTTCGCTCGACAATCGAATGTTCTTATCATTAAATTGAATCTATTTACTTTTAAGATAGATTATTCTTTAATTTGGAATATATTTACTTTTATTCATAAGCGATTATTAATGCAAATATGCTTGTTTCTACAAAATAGAAAATTATATAAATAATATTTTAAGCGCGTCGCCAACAATCTCCCCTCTGTGCGTCAGCAAGCACCATCATCTGGGAGACGTCGCGGGTACCAGGTCTATTAATCTGGAGGTAGGTCTCCTTAAGATACCTGTGTTAGTAATGACGTCAACCACCCTAGTGTGACCTTCTTTTCCTGGCAAAGTCCTGCGGATCTTGCCTTCTGGCCATGTGTTACGTGGTAACGAACAAGATAATATCGCCCACTTTCGGTTCTATAAACTTTTCGTTATCGCCTGTTCGAGATATAAAAGTAGGCATGTACTCCTTCAACCATCTCGTCCAAAAATGGTCGGCTAATCTCTGAGCAGTTTTCCAGTTGGAATGCCGTTCCATAAATAACCCAAGTGGACGAACCCCATATGAGCGCCCGAGAAGAAAATGATTGGGTGTCAAACCTTCTTCAGGACTATCCATATTAACCGTGACTAAAGGTCTTGAATTTACGGTGTTCTCTGTTTCTAAGAGCAACGTATGCAGAACCTCCTCTCGAGTACTTCTTTCTTTGAGCGTTGCGGTCAACGCAGTCTTCATCGATCTTATCAACCTTTCCCAAGCACCCCTCATATGTGGTGTTTCGGGTGGTATGAATTTCCAATTAATATATTTTTTACACGACTGATTTTTCATGCTATTATAGCACTCTTCCCATGCTTGAGCTAATTCCTTATTCGCAGCTTTGAAATTTGTTCCGTTATCACTATATATAACGGCTGGTTTTCCTCTTCTGGCGATAAATCGCCTTAACGCCATTATCATTGACGCTGGTGTCAATGATGCCGCTAACTCCAGATGTACTGCTCTGGTGGTCAAACACGTAAATAAAACACCCCAACGTTTTTCATGTCGCCTTCCTACAGACACACTCATAGGTCCGAAATAATCTACAGCTGAACACGTGAAGGGTGGCTCATGGTGAGCTATTTTTTCCAATGGAAGATTTCCTTGTGGCACTATCTGCGGCTTTGACTTGTATGTTTTACACCACTGAAAGTTGTGTGATACACTACGAACTGTATTACGTAAATTCAATACATAAAATTTCTGGTTCACCTCATTCATCACCGTTTGGTGATTGGCATGTCCGAAATGATGATGAACTTCTCTAATCATCGTTTTAACGATTTCATGTTTACTATCTAAGACGACAGGTTTTCTACTTTCCTCTGTCAAATTAGACTTCTTAAAAGGCAAACGTCCGTTCAAACGAAGGAGGTTATCTTCTCCTAGTTCTAAAGCCAATTTGCTTAAACGTGAACTTCTTTCAATGACGGTTTTGAGCAGTTTATTTCCGACTGGAAACACTCGTCTTGAACGAACTTCAAAATAAACGATTCTGCCTTTTTTAAAAGCGCTATTTCCAACGCATCGTCAGGTCCTTTAACCGACTTTGATAAGAAATCTTCGGAAACAACCGACTTTTTCGGCGGATTGTCGGGTCCTTTAACCAACAGTCCTAACCTTTTAAATTTCTCTACTGCTTGTAAAGTACGTGCAGTTGCCCCAAGGAATCTCCTAAAGCTGCTAAATCGTCCGTAGTCGGGTAGATTTAACGATTCTCCCCTCCTTAGCGTATTTACGCTTTTCGGTGACTATTCTTGACCCGTTTATAAACTTTCTTTGTTTGTCCACTGGCGTGAGTCATAAACCAGAACTTAGCCTGAGGAAATCAGGTCCTTGAAACCAGCGATGATTCTCATCGAAGGTGGAAGGAAAGCTTCTAGTGGTGTCGTCTGCCACGTTTTGTGATGTCGGTACTAATCGCCATTCACATGGCCTATTGTGATCTTCGATCTCAGCCAGTCGATGAGCAACGAATGGTTTGAAAGTACGAGGATCTGACTCAATCCATGCTAACACTGTACGTGAGTCTGTCCAGAATATTCGTTCGGATATTTCATATCTAATTTCTTCTTTAACCGATGCAGCTAGTCGGCTGCCCATAAGAGCTACTTGTGATTCAAGCCTTGGAATGGAAATCGACTTTAACGGTGCTATTCGTGCCTTAGCGGCGAGTAATGTAATTCGCCTTTCTTTTTTCTCGTCCGTGGTGACATAATACATCGCGGCAGCGTACGCTCTCTCACTAGCGTCCGTAAACGTATGTAGTTAACCATGTGCATCATAACACGTCCAATTCGTGTGAAACTTGATTATCCCATGAGATGCCTAATCGCCATGCTTGCTGAATCAGCGACTTCCCTTGCACCGTTATGGGTGATGTGAGCCCTAATGGATCGAAAACTGACATTCCAGCGCTCGTTATCTCCCTTTTCGTATGCGGTCGTAAGCTTACGATCACTTCCGTAGGTGTATTACGGAGACTTATGGAGAAACTTAACGTATCTCGTTTGATATTCCAAATCAAACCTAACGTGCGCTCAGCGTGCTCCGTATTGCCTAGCAAAGCGCAATCGCTCTTATATTTATCTTCCATTTTACATAAAACTTCGGGTCGGTTACTGGCCCATCCCCTCAGTTGGAAAGAAGCATGTTTATGAAATTCATATATATCGTTTACTATCCTTTCGGCCGTCGTCACGTAGGGAAATGCCTGTAGATAGTCATCCATATAAAAATTGCTTTCCGTTGCTGAAGCTGCTTCTGGATAAATAGCGGTGCACGGAGATGACGCCGCTCCGAATATAAGTGACGTCATCCTATACTCTTCTGGTGGCGCGTCACGATTGTGTCGCCACAGAAATCGGAGACTGTACCTGTCTTCCTCGTGAATTTTCAGTTGCTGGAACATCTCTTTAATTTCTGCCATTACTGCCACGCTTACTTCTCTGAATCGCAGCAGTGCATCATTAAGACAGCGTCTGCCTGTCCTTGCGGCTGCGTCGAAAACAAGTCTTATTTTCTTCTTTTGCGGATGCGCACCGCAAAATGAGGAAGATACCAGGTTCGTGGGGAAATGGAAATTCGATATTTTTATCGAGCTGCTTTTCGATATTAATCAGGCGACTTTCAGCCTGCGCCTTATTTGACGGCATGCGTTCTTTATCCGTACGCCATAACATACCAGCTTCGTATCTGTTGTCAGGTATTCGACGTACAGTTTTATTCAAAACACTTAACGCTCGTTCTTCGGGGTCATTTACTGGCTTACGCGCCTATACACTCAAAGACTCCAAGCTAAAATAGTCCTTAATTAACCTTTCCATATCCTCTTCCCTCCTGGTGGAAATATGGTTAACGATTTTAACCGGTTTATTGCCACATGTCATGTGACCATGTAAAACCCAGCCAAGCTTGGTGAGCGATGCCACAGGTAGGTTCTTACCTCCTGAAATTAATTCACGAGTAACTATGAGATGCCAATTATCCTGACCAATTAATATGGTAGGTCTGGACCTTTCATAAATTAACTCGTTCTCTATGGTCAAATGAGGATAACGTCTTAACAATTCTCGGTTCACTGATTGCGGGGATAGATTAAGTGTCTTAATTGTTTGCGCACTTATATCCTGTAAGTCACTTATGAAAATTCCCAAAATAATCTGGATGTTCAAGCGATACGAACTACTATGCCCTCAATTCGTAATTCTTCTTTGGGCCCACGGGTGCTAACTTCTGAGCCATCTGCTCCTCTATGAGCGTCATGGTTGAACCTTCATCCAGAAGAACTGTGGTCTTAAACTTTCCTTTAGGTCCATTTATACCAGTCTGGGGTATCGGTGCAGAATACGATGATGTCTAATTTGACATCCATCTACACCACATTTTTTTGCCCTACACTCCGACCTCCTATGGTAGCGTGTTAGACATTGAAAGCATATATTCGCTTTCTTAACCGCTTCCCATTTTTCATAGTTATCCAAATTTTTTAATTCATAACAACTCTCTATAGAGTGCCCTTTGTTACATATAACACAGTTACGTGTTGCCCAATTTGTAGGTTTATTCTGAGTTGTCATAACCGCTTGTCGGCCGTGCCTCTTATTATCTCGGCGTTCATAACACTTACTATTAACATGGTTGCGTACAGACCCCTTTGCAGTTTGCACGGTTCGCTTCCCGTTTTCAGGACGTTTCCGTTTTTCAGGCACGTTATTAGTGTTGAATGACGCACCAAATTGTTCACTCAACGAGTTCAAACATTTCGCCATCTTCTGTAGCTCTGGCTCCATGGTATGTCGAGGTCGATACTCAAACCATTTAAATTTAATTATAATTCCAAGCTTTTCCGCTTCACGACTTACCAACTTGGGCGAGTATAAATACTGTGATTGATTCAATGCTTGTATCGATGCAACCATTCGTTACGCGACTAGCAAAAGTGCCCATGTTTCTGCCACCTTCTGTCAGTCTTGGCATTTGCTTCACAATCTTGATTTCAGATATAATGAGCATCTCAACCCTACCGAATCTTCTTTCGAGAGTGTTCATTATTTCTTCTTGTTCACATAAAGTAAACAAAAATACTTACCTGGTGCCTTTTAATGCCCTTCTAAGGCGTTCTACATTTTGCACTCTTGAAAAATGTCCACGTGTGTCTTCAAACACCGTTTTGAAAGTTATCCATTCATCCGCGTCTCCATCGAAGACCGGTAGATCCTGGCGGAAATGAGGCGGAGAAGTCTTATCTTTACCCGCTATCTTTGTTGCATTCACAATCGCGTCGGTCAATTCTGACACCTCTATCGCGTGTGCCTTCTGTGCATTTCCTGGGTTGCGCTCGACCTCCGCCTCCTTATGACGTGACTCCTTGGACGCTTCCTTATCTGCAGTGTTGGGCTGCATTAAACTAATCGGCGCGCTCATTATGGTATATCGAACCCAACTCCTTACGAAAGGTTCCACCTCAATATTCCACTCTTCATCATCCTCGCTCAAGTCAATCTCCTCTTCCCGGTAGAGACGTGCTAACTACAATTGTGACTTAGCCAAAGCAGCTTCTGCTCGTTCAAGCTCTGAGCGTTCGTGTTTGTGATGCCTTACACTCACATCACGTCTGCAGGAGCGGCGGTATGGCGGGTGGTGGTGCTCACGGCGGGCTTTTCAATGGTCAGTGTGCCTATTATTCGACGTGTAGCCTAAACCGTGTGACGTACATTCACTGTGTCTGGATTTGATCAGAAACAGAAACAGAAACTTTTTTATTCAATATAGATTATAAATAATACTTATTGAAAATCACTCTATTGTTTAATTACCACTGGTTCGAAAAAAATCCTATACCCTGGGAAAAACCAGCAAGAAACCAACGGGACATTTTTTAAAAAATATCAGCTTACAATCAAGTATGTTACACAATTAACAACAAAAAACAAATTAGAAATAGCCATGTAGCAATCACCTCATTCCCAGGGGTTATTATTATCCATAAATTACTTAATACTATAATAACCCTTTTTATACAAACTTAGTTTAATAAAGTTTTTGAACTTTGAGCAGGTCAAATTTTGTATATTTTCTGGAATTTATTGTAAAAGCGTATATATCGCCCTAAGAATGAATTACTGACTTGGTGGAGTCGAGTAACTGGTACTACTAGCTTGTGTCTGTTCCTAATATTTACAGAATGAATGTCTCTTATTTTTGTATAACTACTTTTATCTTTGTGTACGTACATTACATTTTCATAAAAGTATATATATAAGAGGCCAAGTTCATAAATTGTAAAAAACTATTCCACTTCTGATGTTAGAAATTATTCTCAACAGTATTTAAATAAATAATAAAGAACACTACTCGGTAACAAACCCTGCTTACTTTCAGGACCCCAATTACATGATAACACCAAAGTATGCAAACCAACAGCATCACTACCTATCTCAATGTAACACAGGGCAGTCTCTCAGCAACACGACCTTCCTTGCCTACACTAGGAGAATACCCCAACGGGCATAGTAACGACAGTGGGACTTTTAGAATTAGAGACTGATGCCTCTTAGTCGCCTGTGCGATACTTTATACTGCCAAAACAAGTGGGAGATAACCATTCTACCTTCATTTGTTCGAATTTCCTTTTATTTTTTTACGCTCATTCACAACAATATTAAGTTCCTTAAATTCGACTCTTTAGGCTTTAAATCATAAATTGCTCTTATGGCCCTCTTCTGTAAAACAAATATAATTTCAGTGTCAGCCGCGTGTCCCCATAGCAAAATACCATACGACATTATGCTATGGAAATAGCTAAAGTAAACTAGTCTAGCTGTTTCAACACTGGTAAGATTTCTAATCTTTTTTACAGCATATGCTGCAGAATTAAGTCTGCTTGCCAGTTTTGATATATGGGGGCTCCATTGAAGCTTCGCGTCTAGTGTGACTCCAAGTGATTTGCGTATTCTGTATGGCGTTTACACGCATTGACACGCGCGACTTCGGTCGATGTTTGTGCTTACGTACTACCAAGGGGACAAGCCCCCTTTTACTAAAAAGTAAATTTTAGTAAAAATTTTTTTTTAAGTAAATTTTACATTAATGGTTGTACAAACTATTTAAGTACAAAATTTATTTTAGAAACTACTTGGAAGCGACCACCTCATTCCCAGGGATTATTATCAACCATGTATTCATTTATACTATAATAACCCTGATACAAGTGGAATAGGGACGATTTAATGTTCTTAACCTTTTTGAGCCCTGTCTTCGTGGACGGAGATCTTTAGTTTAAATATAATTATAAGGCACTACTAACAGCTTTCGATTACTCTAATATTCATTAGATAGTAAATATTCATTCTATATATTCTTCCAAGAGACACCTAAAAGAACTAAGTTATTAAACAAACACAACGTAAATAAGGATCCGAACTAAGACGATCACGCCATAAATTTAGTAAGCGGCCTATAACTAAACATTTAGAAAAATCCTTGAGAAAGATCATTATATGGTTATTATACCGGTCACCTAAATTTTATATATTTTATAGATATAAAGAAATGGGGGTCTTACAATATGAATGATATAAACCTCAGAACTCTGGGAATAATAAAACTCATAAACATAATGATTGAAAGTTCATTAACTACAAACGTTTTTTTTTTTTTTTATAAGATCGGGTGACAAACGAGCACACAGTCCACCTGATGGTAAGTGGTTGCTGTGACCCATAGACATCTACATCTATCTTCAATAAAGAATCAAATGCAGATGCGTTGTCACCGTGAGGACTAAGATGGATTGCCTCTTTCCAGTAAAAGGGTCCCGGTTCTCTACACTCACCATACGAAACACAGCAGCATTAAGCTGCTATTTTACGCTGGTATTCTGTGAGCGTGGTCCTTCCCCGGTCGAGCTGCCCCATTCGTGCTACAACTATACCAGTAATATAGCTGAAGCATGGCTCTACCACGTAAAATGTTATAAAATAACTGAACTTACAATATATAATAAAGATATTAAAGTATAGCTATATGTTATATGATAATAAAAATGTTATATTGTGTCTATTTTAATTGAATTAGTTCTCAAATCAATATTTAAAAGCAAATAAATTTTTGTACGAAATTACTAATACTAAAAAAAAAGTATACTAAACTTATTAGCATCGTTTGTTTTTAAAAACGAATAAAAGAAATCTAGTTTTCCTAAACTTTTTTTGCATTTGTAAGAAGAGTTTAACAAACACTACAAACATATGAATTCTTCCATATTGTTTGTAGTTTTTGAGTCAGTGTCTTTTTTTTCATAGCTCTGTTATTTTAGAATTCATACGGTATTTCTTAAAAGAAGGGCGTTTAAAAACTTTTCTTTGTCACTACAATAAACTACAAATAATTCAGCACCCATTTCAAAACTTTTTATCGAATTGTTTATTCTCTCCTGATTTGCGCGGTATTTATTATTTTTGTAAGGAATAATTAATATTACAAAATATTAAGTATACTGCAATAAACTACAAACAACTTAGCACCTATTTCAAAACTTTTTATCAAATTATTTATAATATTTCCTGCTTTGCGCGGTATTTATTAGTTTTTTGTACGGAATTATTAATACTACAAAAAATAAAGTAGTATCGTTTGTAGGTAAAAGTTAATAAAAAAAGTCAAGTTTTTCCTAAAGCGGGTTTCGGCGTGATGGAGTAAAAGACAGTTATTTCAATATTACGGATACACAATTTTATTTAAATGTATAGATATAAAATATTTGTCTCTTTAGCCCATAATGAGTTCTTATATTAAAGCAAATACTACACATTGAATAAAACTACTGTTAATAAAAGCTGAACGTACTTCGTGCTAACTATGAAATCGGGACGTCAAACAACCCAGTCCGCCCGTGATTATGGGTGCTGCAAAACACTCGTCTGAACGTCTGAAATTAAAAATTAAATTAAACGCTATAAAATCCGTAAAAGTAGTTTCATTAAATCCCGTGACTAATTACGTGATTGGCCGTATGGTCCCCGAAAGCAATATGAGAAACTACGTAAGTTGTCCAGAACTCCTCCCAAGGTTTTGTTGTAGGGATGCACTGTTGTGACTATCAAAAAATCCTTGATGTGCTGTAATTTCCAAACGCTGCCCAGCCGAGTTGAATCCGTCGATTGACCTATCGGTCGAAGTTGGACTTACCTAGTCGGAAGTTGGACTTACCTAGTCGGAAGTTGGACTTACCTATTCGGACGAATATACTTTAATAATTAAAAATATACATGAATCTAATTTAATAATTAAAAATATACATAGGGAGCAACCTGAACTGTTTGTTGGTAGATATACTTAGGCTAGAGTAAAAGTAACTGTGAAGCACAAATACTTAAATTAATCAAATTAAAACTTAGTGGAGTCTTTCTGTACTCTAGGATTTTAAAAACCGCATGCGACTGATAGCGGAGTAAAATAATTTGTTATGTAAGCTGAGTTGAACTGAAAAGGCAGTTAGGTAGTGACATACTGCTTTATATTATAATTTCTTATGTTTACGCGAACACGACACATTTAAATAAAACTATTTTATCTTTTTTTTTTTAATGTTACCTCCACACTTGGATTTTCTTCTGTATCGTGGGGACAGTTTACATACATTAATATCACAAGGACAAACATTCAGACCCATAAAAATTGTTTGTAGGCCATACAAATACTTATTCCATGCGGGATTCAAACTCGCAACCCTTAGCGCTGCAACTTATTACAAAGCCACTGCGCCACGGAGCCATAAAATTCTGTTTAATGAGTTGCGGACACAGCTAAATATTTGTAAACAAGTTATACCTTACATTTAGGCACTCTATTACAGATGCAAATAGAAAAACCAGCTATCTTCTTTTTGGAATAGGGATGTCTTTTGTATTTCAATAGCCACACGAATCATCCTTGGTAGGTATCGATGTTATGGCGGGGACGATCCTGAATATGGGTACAGACTTCAGACTTTCCGGAGTGTCAGTGATTTACATAAGCTAAAATATATCCTAGTTTTTTTAGTAGTTTATGTTGTTCGCAGTGTTTTCGAAGAATTAAAAATGTTGAAATCTCAACGGAGATAATTTTAGTTTGCCTCTGCCAACATAAAAAAATCTATGTGTTTTCAATAGTTCGACTGCTGCCGGCGAAGAGGTTACGCTTGTTTGTGTAAATTTTAATGTAAATAGATTAAAATATTTTTTTCTGATTACAATTAAAAGTTTTTGAACATAGTGGAATTGTTATTTCGTGCCAAAGTTCATTGAAGGCGCATAAGTGACGATTCCAACATTGGTTCTTTGAGCCGGATATGTACCAGCAACCTATGAAAGTAAGAGTTAAAAGAAGTTGAAAGTAGCGAAATCTGACGTGAATGAAATGGTTTTACCGCCATCTATCGCAGGACATAGGATTTTTCTTGATTGTCATATAGTCGCCTCTTACGACACTAAAGCTGCGTTTCTACCAGAGATGTGCGAGGATGCGTATCGAGGGATGTGTTTGTTAAGAACCAATAGAATCACTTGATTTACCTAGACTCGCTCAGCGCAGCTCTGGTGGATATAGCTCAGCGGAGCGAGGTTTTTGTATATACAAAACAAGGGAAGGATGTGTGCGAGGGATGTGTTGCGAGGAATGTGTGCGAGGGTTGTTTTGCGAGGAATGTGTGCTAGGGAAGGACTCAAGAAGCAGCGGGCAGTGGCGCGCGTGCCTCGCTTCCACCACACATCACCCCACTCACATCTGAATCAAGCCCGCTACACATCCTCGCACATGCACTACCACCAGCGAGCGACCCCTTAGAGACTGTGACAGTCGACAAAATCACAGAAGCAATAAAAAACCTCAAAAAGAAATCAGCACTCGGCCCCGATGGCATAGCAACAGGGTGCTGAAATCTCTCTTCGCACCACTGGTATGCCTCCTAGTGGGCATATTCAACGCTCTTCTGTCCAGCTGCTCCTTCCCGGATGCCTGGAAAGAGACAGATGTAATAGGAATCCCGAAACCAGGGAAACGCGCAACTTAGCCACTAGTTACAGACCAATCAGCCTTCTCAGCACACTGGGGAAAGTTTACGAGCGTCTCATGTTGAATCGCCTTCGTAAACACATCATCGCTAATAAACTTCTTTCAACAGTTCGGTTTCAGACCCGAACACTCGTGTACCGACCAGCTACATTGCCTTACAGAATACATTCTGAAAGGGTTTAACCGCCCAAGAAGAAGTCGTAGAACCACTTCGACCGCTGCCCAAAAAGCGCTTGACAAAGTATGGCACGACGGCTTGCTTTTCAAGCTGTACAAACTCAACGTGCCGGACAGGCTCATCCACATCATAGGAGCTTTTCTTGCCAATTGCCACTTTCGGTATCGAATAAAGGGCACTCGCTCCACGAAACGTCCCCTCAAGGCCGGAGTCCCGCAGGGCTCCGTTCTCTCCCCAATACTCTTCACACTCTTCACGAGTGACATCCCTAAGGACCCGTAGTGAATACTGCTCTTTTCGCCGATAACACGGCACTTTACGTGGCTCATCATAATAAAAGAATCCTCACCAAGATGCTCCATACAGCAGACAACCGCATAGGCGATTGGTTCCGCTAATGGAGAATTGAAGTAAATCCTGAAAAAAGTGTATCAATACACTTTCAAACCACGCCCACTCTCAATCGACAATACAAAAATCCCAAGAAATCGTTAGGTACGATTTCCCTGTACGGCCGCCAAATCCCCTGGCAATCAACAGCCAAATACCTAGGGGTCACATTTGACCACGGTATGACATTCGCGAAGCACATTTGCGATGTCCGAAACCGCGTAAAATTCGTCACTAGTCGCCTCCACCCGCTAGTTAACAAGAGCAAACTATCCTTAAGACACAATCTCCACCTTTATAAAGCGTGCGTAAGACTTATCATGTCTTACGCAAGCGTAGTTTTCGCGCACACGGCACATAGACATTTGTACGACCTCCAAATCGTCCAAAATAGATTTATTCGCATAGCATTTCGCATAGGAGTTTAAAGTAATATGGTACTTGTAATTTTAGCCATGGTAGCTCAGGGATTAGACTTTCGAGTGAAATATGTACAGTACGCGAATAAACAGAGTTCGATCCTCGTGGCATCAGTGAAATTGTCCATTGCACTATTTAGTGGGCTGATTAACCATGCGCTAGATAGTAAAGGAAAACCTTGTGAAGAAACTCTTCTGATAATTTGATAGATTTCAAAAATTTTTTCAACGGTGCTTTGAGGCAGCAAGTTCAAATCGCTCAAAGAAGAAGTTTTCGCATGACTTACAGCACTTTGTTTTTTATAAAATATAAGTGACAAACGAATAAGTTCGTTCTAAGTGGCTACTGCAGCTTATACTTGCTATCTACCTGCAGCCGAGTGCAAACAGAAAGCTTCGGATGAGTCAACCCTTAAAACTAATATGGAATGCCTCACAGCCAGTATCTATACCGGCTCTCTACACACTTCAGACCGGAAAGCAGAAGTTTAAGCACTGCTATTTATCGGCACCAGAAATAGTTAAGATGGTGTTACCTACCCAGAATAATTCTACTATGACGAATTTTATACGTGGTAGAGCCATGCTTCAGCTATATTAGTAGTATAGTTTTAGCACGAATGGGTCGGCTCGACCGGGGAAGGACCACGCTCTCGCAGAAAACCAGCGTAAAATAGCAGCTTAATGCTGCTGCTGTGTTTCGTATGGTGAGTGTAGAGAACCGGAGACCATTATTACTGGAAACGAGGCATTCCATCTTAGTCCTCACGGGTGACAACGCATCTGCATTTTAATTATTTATTGAGGATAGATGTAGATGTCTATGGTTCACAGCAACCATTTACCATCCGGCGGACTATGTGCTCGTTTATCACCCTATCCTATAAAAAAATCATAGGCAAAAAAGGAGTCCTACCAGCTACTACAAAAATAAAACAATATATATTAACAAATACCAATTGTTTTTCTTCATAGGAGCTAATTATTTTAAGTCGCTATAAAAATAAGCAAATATATTAGCACAAGTTTTTATGTCTCAGAATACGAAAACAAATAAAACGTGTGTATTTCAAAAACATTTTATCTTCAATCAGGCGTCAGAATTCACTTACGACTTTCGGGAAAAACATTCTCTAAGGTGTTACCAAAGTAGCACATTTTATACGTCACTTCAGTGTTTGTGCAAACAACAAGGCTATTACTCTTCTACGTATTTTCAAGTTCGTAAAGATAAGACCTTGTCGTGATATTATGTAGGTTACACAATTTTTACGCCGACACAAAATAATTCATTTCAAAATCGACTGTTCTCTCTCTCTGCCTGTGTGTGTAGGTGTGTCTGCGTGTCTATTTCTTTCTCTCCGTCTGTGTGTCTGCGTCTCTTTTTAACTCAATCTGTGTGTGTGTCTGTGCGTTAAAGCCTGCAAAATCATGTTCCTGACAACGCTTATAACTGCAGTTGCCAACCCGCCTGCTATTTTATTTTATTTATTTATTTATTTAAAAAAAATCTACCTACAATTGTTACAATTTAACATACTAAAACTAAATGTATAATAGTCTTATACTAATTGCACAATTACTTACAGGTAAACACCGCTAAACCATCATTAAAATCTTAATTTACATATTATGTTAAAAAAAATGAGTGTCAACTATGGAAAATATCCCCCTATGAATCAATCTATGGGGAAGGTCTATGTTCAGCAGTGGGCTTTCGATAGGCAGTAATGAATAAAAGACAAAAATGATTGGCCGTAAGAATAAATTTTTAACAACTGGTTATCAACCCGGCTTCGCAGCCATATGGCTTCGTATACATGCGGAAGTGGTTTTATTTAGACATAGACATAGACATAGACATAGACATGCATTTATTCAGCAACTTACACTCATACAGTTTTGATACAGAAAATAAAATGATACATAAAAACATCAAAGATAAAAGTAAATAAGAAAAACAGACATAAAATTATCCGATTGCAGGTGATGTGATGCTGAAAGGGCACTGACTCAACATAATGCTATCGCAGAATTTTAGAAATTTTATACTTAGATATAAATATTAATCAAATCGTACAACAATTTCTAGTCATTTTCCATTTTTCAATTCGAATGCCAATATTTGCTAGCTCTTATCCGTACTAATAGAACATATGTTTTACACGGTTACGTTCACTTTAATATTCTAAAACTTTTAGTTGAAAATAGATATCAACAGTACTTCACAGTAGTTCGCACCGTTTAGTTTAAATATAACGTAACAAAAATACTTAGTTTCTTCCAAAGTTGACACAGTTTTGTTGCGCCATAAAATTTATATTTCTGCCGCTGAATAGCAGAGCTTGTTTTTCTGTGTTCCGGTCTGAAAGTTATAGAGAGCCAGTATTACAGTAAAGTACTTAGTCCTTAAGCCGTGGTAGCTCAGAGGCGAAGCACTCGCTGTAAATTTCATAGTACGCGAGCAGCCACCAGCACCAATGAAATTGTTAATTGCAATTTTAAGTGCTAATTTATCACGTGTTCAGCAGTGAAGGAAAACATCGTGAGGAAACCTGCAAGTCTGAAAAATAAGAAAAAATATATTTCGAAGACATGTGAAGTCCGCCAACATGCAATGGGGCAGCGCCGCGGACACTTCCTTGCCCTAAAACCCTCAGAAATGAGAGGAGGCCTGTGATCAGCAGTGGGGCGTATATAGGCTGTTCTTTAACTTTTAACTTAGTCCTTAAAGGTTACGATGCATAATATATAATAGCATCTTAATGCTGCTGAGTATCATATGATGAGTGTGGAGAAGCGGATACGCTTTGTATTGGGCACGAGGTATTCCATCTTAGTCCTCAGGGGTACATTTTGATTCCTAATCGAAGATAGATGTAGATGTCTATGGGCTATACATCCACTTACTATCAGTTTGACTGTGTGCTCGTTTGCCACACTTATTTTATTTAAAACAATCTATGGCCTTCTTTGTTTAAAGTTGACTGCAAGTGTCCATGTCCATTAAGACCAGGTGGATTGTAAGTTCATTTGTAAAAAAATATAACTAACAAGACGTTATCTTTGATGTTCTAATAAAATTATAATACTCCTATAGGAAGTTGAAAGATACAATCGAAGCAATTCGGTCACTAAACGTAAATAAGGAAATCCTCGACGAAATGGTGACGTAACTCAAGTTGATATCACATAGAATCTTGCGTACGTAATAAAGTTTGCTGGAATTACTATTTGTGTGACATTTATCCAAGGAATATACTTTTTTCTTTTTCTCTAGCCTACTCTATATTACGTAATAGCAACCATTCAGACTAATTAAAATGACGTTTAATTAGAAGATATAAAAATAGTTATTTAAGAAAGCTTATTAAAGTATACGAAACTGTGGTGGCAGTGATAGTACACGAAAGAAAAGACACCATTTTATTTTCCTATATTAATTTTTACAACTTGTATATTAAGGAATCCCGACTTCGGCCAAAAACGTCCTGTGCTGGATATTTCTCCGGTCCATTCTATCGGAATAAAAAAGCGAGGAATAGAGAATGCACCAGTAATTCTTTTTTTTTTTTTTATAGCAGAGGGCAAACAGGCCTGCGGTTCACCTGATGTTAAGTTACTACCGCCGCCCATGACCAACTGCAACACCAGGGGAATTGCAGATGCATTGCCGACCTTTTAAAAAGGAGTAGGCTCTTTTCTTGAAGGTCCCTAAGTCGTATCGGTCCGGAAAAATCGCTGGTGGTAATCGGTTCCATAAGGAAGTTGTGCGAGGAAGAAAACATCTTCTAAATCGCACAGTGGTGGACCGCCAATCATCCAGATGGTATGGATGGTATCGCGAGTTTTGTCGCGATGTGCGATGGTGAAATTGAGCGGCTGGAATTAGTCCGAACAATTCCTCAGAGCACTCCCCGTGGTACATGCGATAAAATACGCAAAGAGATGAAACATCTCTACGCAGTGCTAGTAAATCAAGCCGATCGGAAAGAACTCGGTCGTCGATGATTCGATCCGCTCTGCGCTGAATGCGGTCAAGTGGAAGGAGCTGGCACTGGGGAGCCCTGCCAGAGATGGGAACAGTATTCCATGTGAGGCCGAACCTGCGCCTTGTAAAGTTGCAGGCGGTGTGCCGGCATGAAATACTGCCCGCTCTACTGAGCACGCCAAGCTTTTAGAGGCTAATTTTGCCTTCTCTTCAAGTGACCACGGAACTGCACGTCACTCGATATGTCAACGCCGAGGATTCCGATACTGGCTGAGGCAACAAGGGAGTGCCTTGAAACTGAGGTGATACGACAAAGGGTTCCTTTTAGCGCAATTCCGCAAACACTCCTAAACCATAATCCTATCCTGCATAAATGGCTAGTCCCGTTAATACTGGCCGCCTTAACCAAAATTCGGTCTAGAGGACATGATTATTATTATGGGATATTTTAGTAGTATTATCGTCTTATTGGGATATATAACTATTCAAGTTGGTAGAGAAAGGAATACCAAATACTACTTTACTAGGTAGTAGAACTCACTTTCTCCATTTCTATTTAGGAGTCCGTCTTATTAGTCACTACGCTCTTATCTATTTCTGCCACCAAATGTCACTGCCTGCATTGCTGTGTTCCGGACTGAAGGTTAAATAACAGACCAATATAATAACAGGTCATGAGGCACTCCAAATTAATTCTTTTTTTTTTAAATACAAAATATTTATAGTATGTTAAGTGTTATAAAAAAATGAACATTTACAAATTAACACAAATGTTCCCATTTGGTGTTAATTTGTAATATGACGTGTCTCACAAATTAACCACCCTTTTCGGGTATTACAATATTTATTTGTATTTAATAGGCCTGTGTATAACGTAAGTTACATAGTAAATAAAGTTGTAGTTATAATAGTTTATTATTAAAGAATTAATCCTTAAACGTGACAACGCATCTGTAGCCTTCTTTGTTTGAAGCACCAGGTGGACTGTAAGTTAATTTGTCACTCAAATTTTATAAAATATAGCAATTAGATTTATAAGGTATAATAATTTAATACGTGGTTGAGCCATGTTGCAGCTATGTTATGGTAGTAGCATGAATGGGTTGGCTCGACCGGGGAAGGATTACGCTCTCACAGAACACCAGCATATTATAGCAGCTTAATGCTACTAAGTATCGTATGATGGACGTAGGTGTGGCGGCGCTGTCGTCACCACAAGCGAAATACATCAAAGCCTAAATCGCGCTATCAAAGTTCCGAATTAAAAACAGTATATATAGAATAGCTCTGGAGCGTTGGCCGCCCCGGGCAGAACACCTTGCTCGGCGGAGATCTCCTTTTCCTTCTACGGCCACAATGGTGACCAACCCACCTGATGTGAACACGCAACCAACAACCTTCGGAAACTACAACTTCAAACCTTCGTCATCGTCCTCAATTACCCCAATCATTCGCTCTCGAGCAGATATTGTCTGCAGTCTTCACATCCTGCAAAGCCATCTAGCTTTACAAAGGTTCATCGCAGCACTGGAATAATGTTTCCTATTCCTTCAAGCTACTCTCTGCGCTATAGTGTTCGGCAATGCTCTGAGCCTTACTGCTCACCCCTGCTTCTCGACATTCGCAGATTACTTGCCTTTTTCTCGACTCACCGCAGACTACAAGGCAATTCCCTGGCACTTGCACATTCGTCGACATCTAGACTGCAATATCGACCTCCGGTCTGAGCAGGTGATGTAGCGGCGCTGTCGCCGCACCACAAGCGAAAACGCACCAAAGCCTAAATCGCGCTATGAAAATTCCGAATCAAAATAGTATATAGAATAGCTCCGAACTACCTCGGGCGTTGGCCGCTCCGGGCAGAACACCTTGCCCGGCGGGAGATCTCCCCTTTCCTTCCACCCGCCACATAGGGAACTGGAGACACTTTTTAGTGGAAACGAGGCATTCAGTCTTAGTCTGCATTTTAATACTTAATCGAGGATAGGTGTAGATGTCTATGGCCCTCAGCATCTACTTACCTTCTAGAAGACTATGTGCTCGTTTGTGACCCTTATTAAAGAGAAGACAGATTTATGAGTTATCGATTGGCCGTTCCAACATTGTTCCAATCCCTTTTATTCACTTCTCTTTGTCATCCCTCACGATATCCATAGCACACACAGAATTATAAATTCTTATAAGCCGCAGAACAAAAAATATTAGGGTAAAGTTACCGGGATTTGAGCCTCAGGCTCATTAAACTTCAAAGAGGCACATTCTCACATTATTCGCAAAGGGAATGCTCACGAAAGTGTTTATATACTTAATGGATGATCGCTGTAGGAATTTTGTTCCCTACATTGTTTTGCGTACGCGGTACAAATGTATTTATTATTTGTTAGCAACTTGTTTCAACATGAGTGGTGATTTAAAATTATAACGCGTAATTTATATGCCTTTATAATTCTAAAATCAGTTTTTAGTTACTATTTCATTCAATAATTCAATATAGATCTTCAAAAGTCCACTGCTGAACATAAGTGATACCAAAGAAGGCCGCAAAACACCATCCTGAGCCACCTCCGATTATCATCCGAGCATTCATCGACCTCCTGTATGACTTACCAAGTGGTCATTCCATCTAGTTTTTTTTTGTACGTTTTTATAAGTGACTACCGCCGCCCATGAATAATTACAACACCAGGGGAATTGCAGATGTGTTGCCGGCCTTTTAAAAATAGAAGGCTGTTTTCTTAAAGAGCCCTAAGTCGTATCGGTCCGAAAAAATCGCCGGTGGTAAGCTATTCCACAGAAAGGTCGTACGGAAGAAAACTCCTAGTAAACGTACAGTGGTGGACCGCCAATCATCCAGATGGTATAGATGGTATCTGGAATTTTGCCACGATGTGCGTTCGTGAAACTTGGCGCCTGGGATTAATTCCAACAATTCCTCAGAGCACTCCCCGTGGTAGATGCAAAAGAAAATGCAAATGAATGCAACATCTCTTCGCAGCGCCAGTGAAACGAGCCGATCGGAAATGACTCGGTCGTTGTCGATTCGAGCCAATCTGCGCTAGATGCGGTCAAGCTGAAGGAGCTGGCACTGGGGAGCCCCAGCCAAGAGATGGGAACGGTATTCCACGTGAGGCCGAACCTGCGCCTTGTAAAGTTGCAGGCGGTGTGCCGGCATGAAATACTGTCCCGCTCTGCTGAGCACGCCAAGTTTTTTAGAGGCCAATTTGGCCTTCTCCTCTAAGTGACCACGAAACTGCACGTCACTCGATATGTCGACGCCGAGGATTCCGATACTGGCTGAGGTAACAAGGAGAGTACCTTGAAACTGAGGAGATACAACAAAGGGTTTCTTTTTAGCGGTAAACGCGCAAACTTGTGTCTTCTGAGGATTAAACTGGAATAGGTTTAGTCGCCCCCAATACCGAGACTTTGTTCAGCAAAGAGATTCGATTTCAGACACAAGTTTTTCCGGTACTCGGCAACGTTTAAGAGAATATATTGAAGAAATATTGGCACGGCCGGTGTATGGAACATCACCAGTGCTGTCATCCGCACAGCAATGAATGTTACCGGTTTGCAACATATCATTGATATGCAGAAGAAACAGCTTTGGTTGGATAGCACGAAGCCTTGTGGAACATCACCGTTAATAGGCTTATAATCTGAGCATGCAACGCTACTACGACCTTGATGCTCCGATCAGCCAGAAACCTGTTGATCCAATGCACAATTTCTCGGGAAGCTCATTGGAAGGGCTTCGAAAGAAGCGTTTTGTGCCAGACCCGATCGAAGGCCTTCGATATGTCCAAACTAACCGCCAAAGCCTCCCCTTGGACTCGATCGCCTGCACCCATCTGTGTGTTAAGTAAAGAAGATCACCAACTGGCGACCCGACGGAAACCGTACTGGCGGTCATTAATCAGCTGGTGCTCCTCAAGGTACCGCATGAGCTGGCAGTTTAATAATGGACTCCATTATTTTCGAGAACAAGGAGGTAATGGCGATAGAATTTAAGTTGGGCGGATCAGAGCGGTTACCTTTTTGGGATCGGGTGCACGCTGTCTTCCATGAATTCAGGACTCCGCCTTCGGAGTAGGAGTACCGGAAAGATGCGTTAGAACCGGTACCAACTCTGGAGCGCACGTTCTCAGCACAATTGGCGGCATTCCGTCCGTCCGGTGATTTGCGTACTGAGTACTGTGTGAATCGCACGTCAGGCATAGAGCACTCACACTGAGGGGTGGTCGGCGTTGTGTTCCCCCCGTCATCGAGAGTCGAGTTGGATGCAAAAAGGGAGGCTTTCTCTTTTGCGGCGTGGTCTAGTGAGTCGTCCTCCCCGTGCAGAGATGGTAGTGATGGCTTATAGGAATTCCCTTGGATAGCCTTGGCGAGAGACCAGAATGCACGCGTTCCCGAAGGAAAGCGAACTAATTTCTCGCCAATTCTGCGAATGTGCTCATACTTTGCCTTATAACCATGTTGATGTGTTATGATAATTTAAATACTTTTAATACTTTATTAGAACTCAAATAAATGTTACACTTGTTCCGATTGAAGCCGTGCTCCTGAACTAGGAATCCTGTATGCCAGGAGCTAGTCCCTTCAAACATTATGCACAAATAATAACAATAATTATAAATTTTGATTCAATTTAATTATACTTAATAATATTCTACTTTATTTTGTTTAAAATTAACAAAAATCACTTTAAATAAGTTATTTAATTAAAATTTAAGATAAACGTTAAATTAAATATTAAAACAATATATAATAATATTTTCAATTAAAAAAGACTAAGTAATATGACAAATGTGTGCGTGCATATATGTGGCTTTATGTATGTAAATGCTATGTGTATGTTAGAATTTGTGAAATAGTGTCGTTAACGCGTGAAAGTGACTGTAAGAGCTAAAAAATATAAAATATGTTTAATCAATTATTAAGTATTTACATTCAATAGATTTTCGCAGCTATCATAATCGTGTTAATTCAGCCACGACAAAAGTAAATCTTTTATTTGTTTTGGTTAAGTTTCCTTATTTTATTATTTAGTTTAACTTATATATAAGTATGGGGCCAAAAATCATAAAATTTACTAGCTTAGGGCGTTCTAAAAGTGGGAATGGGATAGTTAACAACCCTCTTTTCTGTGGCTGGAATGGTTGGCAGTAACACAATGATAATTCATTATGCTGTGAAAACATAGGTCTTACGTATACTTAAGCTTGTCGCAAACAAGAAATGAATCAAAATTACAATTAACACTACGGATGTTCACTGTAAGGACACAGTGATACACAATTTTCTCCTATTGAGCAGAATACTTACAGGAATAATCATTAGTGTTATCTATATCACCGCAAACATTATCCCTTATCCGATATATTATATTTAATTAATTAATTTATACTTTTGTTCATTGCAACTCCCAAACAAAAAAATGTGTAATTAAAATATGTGACGATGCCTGCGCCAGCGGCGTGCACAGGTGTAGACAAAATTCTTGTAAACAACGTGCTGCACACCTGCGCCATTACACCTGCAGTGGCGCCCGTGTGTAACTACTTGTTTTGCTTGTATAAAACTGACGGAGCGGCCGCCGTTAAGGCAGTCTTGGCTCTGGCGTGGAACGCTGCACTTGTCGTATTCCGTTACTAACTCATCCTTGACACATTGGATAATTAATTCGTGCAAGAATTAATTATTATTCTCAACTACAAAATTAGTCTCGACAATTTTTAGTTTATATTAATAATATTTGTAAATTAACCTTATTTAAAAGAAAGTCCTTATTTAAAAAGGTTTCTTGCTGGTTCTTCCCAGGACTGAGGTTTTATCCGAACCGGTGGTAGTAGTACTATATTGAATAAAAGTGATTGTATTCTATTCAAAAGCCTTCTCATGTGACTCTATATATCATAATACCATCCTTCAACAGAAGTGGGAATAAAGCTTTCCATTTAAGTTCTCTATATTCTTAATGACCTTTCTACATAATATGTATAAAAAAGTAAACAAAATGTGCAGTAATCTTCACGCAAAATGTAACCAAAAATACTGTAAATACTCAAAACTACTCTGTAATGATATATATTGTTATATTAAATATCCTAGTAAAAGTTTATAATATTATACCTAAAAGGCACAGAAAGAGATTGTTTGATGTACAGTAAAATATATAGTGTAAGTGTTCGTGCATGCGTGTTTTTTTGTGTTTTGTGTGAATGACAAAATTATTAATATTCTAACAATTTTATTGATTATTACAACTAATACAACTATCAATAACTTACAAGATATTTGATTTATACATAAATGTAGTCATTGCTTTTTTCTCAACTTCACAATGTCTTCCCGCAGTTAACTCGTAAGAATTGAGCATCATCAGTTTTCCTTAAGAAAATTCTTCCATGCGCAGTTCAGCAATATTTTTATTTATATGTAGTTGCAAATTATCGTGCCAGGAAGAATAACCTTCTTGTCCGTGGTGAAAGATTTTCTGTGACATATACAGGCACTTTTGGCCCGTTGATTTGTAAATGTCCTGTATTAAGTTTTTCATTTTTATATTTCTTAATATCTTTATATTTTTCTCTATTTTTTCTTTCAACAAAACCGAGGTAAACTCGACAATAATCGATTTATTTTGTGATTTCCCATTGATACGGAACACATACATCATATACGTCATGATATTGAATTGGTAGACTAGCCGCTTTGCTTAATTTAGATACTATGTTAAATAAATAATTTTTTGTTTCACCTGAATGTTTATGAACATTGCGAATTTCTAAACTAGATGACTTGGTAAGGCGCTCCAACTGCAAAAATTTTTCATCTAACAATATCAACTGCTTTTGATCATTTTACCTTTCTTCTTCCATTTGTTTAATTTTTTGTATCGCTTCATCATATTTTGCCGCTACAAATTCAACTGATTCCCGCAATTTAATACTTTGTTCGTTTAATTCTTCAAACGGCGATCGTAAAATATTAAAGTTAGCTTGTTGTTCCTTTCTAAATTCTTCAAAGGATTGTGAAAATTTACAGTCGCATTCTTGCTGTTTTTCTCCTTTCTACCTCTTTTCCTTTTAGTTCTACATATAATTTTACTTGTTTGTGCTTCGGTGCCCGAGGAGTCATTTAAATAATTTTTCTGTTGGACGCTGGGTGTTAGTAACAAATGACATTGTGTTTGGTGGAGTGCGATTAAGAGGAATAGTACACTTACCAGGGAAACAGTAATTTGTATTTTATATTTATAATTTTGAGTGACTAACTGCTTTTATAAGCTTAAATTACGGCTAAGATTTGTGTAGTCGAACAAAATATTTGTTATCAGAGCTCAGCTAAATTGGCCATTTATCGAGCCGGTCAATCAAATTTTCCACTCCGTCCACTTATAGTAGACCCTTGTTTCTACTAAGGCGTCAGCTATAGCTTCTATCCTTTTCTAATATGAATTTTAAGCGTACAAATGTTTGTACCTTTTATGTACGCAAGAATAAATCAGTTTAAAAAGTTCACTTTACAACACAACTACTGATTTTCCACTACTGCCTATTAGTAGTAGTAGTAGTTAGTAGTAGACATCTACATTGATCCTCAATAAAGAATCAAAATGCAGATGAGTTTTCACCCATGAGAACTAAGGTGGAATGCCTCGTATCACGTCTGCTCACGTCTGGCACTGTGATAGTTAATCTGCCTGCCAAGCGTGATAATTAAGGCAAATCCTCTTCGCAACGGCCCTCCCGTTGCGAAGAGGATTTGCCTTAAAGTCCAGTAGTGGACTTTTACGAGCAAGCAGAAAGATGCTATTAGTCTTGCCGTTATGTCAAATTAATCCCAACCGGCTGATTTAAGGCTCGAATTGAGAACTGATAAGGAAAAGATGTTCTTGAGAGGAAGAGCCACGATGCAGCTTATTATAGCAAAGAATGGACTGGGATGGGTCACGCTCACACAGAATCTTTAGTCTACTGTTGCCCATCACAAGTGAAATGTTGAACGTAGTCATCCCTTCTAATTAAAGTGACAACCATGAGACTCGGTTTGTCGCAAGGCCTGCAAAAGTTACAACAGACATCGATCAATCACCATGTTCTGGTAACAAATTATGGGAGTGCAGCGTCGATGAATAAATATGGTTCAGGACCCTGTTTTAGTCAATTCGTTGGGAATCTTTCTGATCTTTGTTTAGTATAAAAGTTACGGGTTGATGTATTGCTAGTGATGATGAACCTTTTAGAATTATGTAGTAGAGCACCGCTGCAGCTATATTATGGTTGTAGCACGAATGGGTTGGCTCGACCGGGGAAGGACCACGCTCTGACAGAATACCAGTGTAAAATAGAAGCTTAATGCTGGTGTGTTTTGTATGATGAGTGTAGAGAACTGGAGACCCTATTTACAGGAAACGAGGCATTCCATCGTAGTCCTTAGGGGTGACAACGCATCTGCATTTTGATTCTTATTCGAAGATGAATGTGGATGTCTATGGGCCACAGCAACCACTTACCATCAGGTGGACTGTGTGCTCGTTTGTCACCCCATTCTATTAAAAAAAAAAACCTAAGCCTGTTTCATGGGTTCGTTGCTTGTTTCATTTTTTATTTAATACCTTCCCCTCTCCTGGTGTTGTATAGCACTCCACACGCCAATATAAGTAAAGCAAACGTGCTAGAGCCCTGCTGCAGCTATATTATAGTGAAAGCATGGTAGGGACGTGTAGTGGTGGTGTAACAATAACAAATATCCCATATCATCACGTGGGTGTCGTTAGAGGTGACAGAGGGAAACAAATCAGGAGATGGGAAGCAGCATCTTCCTAATAACGACTAAAAATAAAAATAAACTGCGGTTGCCAACCCGCTTGCGAAGCGTGGCAACTATGGCAAATATCCCGTGGTTATGGCGCGAATTGGTCGTGTCGACCGAAAACGGACCACGCTCTCTCAGAATACCATCGTGAAATAGTAGCTTAACAACATTAAGCAGTGTTTCGTATGGTGAGTGTAGACAAACGGAGAACCCTTTTATTGGTAACGAGGAAATTCATCTTAGTTCTCAGGGGAGACAACGTATCTGAATTTTAATTTTTGATTGAGTCCATGTCTACGGGCCATAGCATCCACTTACCATCAGGTAGACTCTTTGCTCATTTGTTACCCGTACTCTATAAAAAGTTGCATTAAATGCGATAAAACATGTAAGAATTAGTTTCATTCAATTCGTTTAATTTATTTGTTTAAACAAACTATGTAGTTTGTTTAAACAAATAAACAAACTATGTAGTATTTATTGTTACTTTGCAAACTTCATTTCGATTAAAGCAATATTTAAATTATTTGAAACATTGCAGTATTGTTGCTGAAATTGAACGTTATCTGTGTGCGCTGGGCACGCATGAGCCATGTTAATTGTTTTTTGAATTTGCATTTCTTGTTTATTCAGATTTCAATAAAAAAATTGTATGTTTTCTGTTGAAATTAAAAATTAAAAATGTTATCTCTACTTGAAATTCGAGAGATTTTTTAATTATGTTAATACATATCTCTAGATGGCAAGAGAGAATTAAAAATAATAATGAGGTCTCTCAGAAAACATGAAAAATAATACATGATTTACTAATAATACACTCTTTTTCTCCCTCCCACAACTAGATAACGCAACTTCAATGTCTTCCTTCTTTTTATAATAATCTGAATCTGATAATAATAGTAAATAAAACAATTTTCCTATTAAGTTTTCATTAAAATCGATTCTGTCGTTATTTAAGCAAAAAAGTCAATGCTCGACTTAAAACCCATTTAGTGGTAAACGGTGATGAAACTCTCGATGATAATTCACATTGTCTTAGCATCACATAAGCCTATACACTCCTGCTTTGAAGACATGCAAGCCTTTTTTAATTTTTTAGACATCACAAGTGTTATTACGATTTTTTTGTCACCGCGTCACGTGGTAAGTTAGCACTTAATATTTTTAGTGCTAACTACCATATAACAATAAAATGTTGGCCAGTGAGGGCTAGGGTTACTCTCGTACTGTAAAACTTACAGCCCCTTTTTTATAGAAAGAAATAGAATAAGGTTGAAATATGTCACACAGTCCACCTGAGGGTAAGTAGATGCTGTGGCCTATAGACATCTACGTTTATTACCGATTAAGAATCAAAATGCAGATGCGTTGTCACCCCTGAGGACTGCGATGGAATGCCTTGTTTCCAGTAAATAGGTTCTCCGGTTTTCTACACTCACCATACGAGACACAGCAGCATTAAGCTGCTTTTTTACGCTGGTATTCTGTGAGAGCATGGTCCTTCCCCAGCCGAACAATTCGTGCTACAATTATAATATAGCTGCAGCTTGGCTCTACCACGTGTGAAACCCTGAGCTTCTACGGCTCTTTAACATATAATAATTATTTGTAAAAAAATTGTGAATTGTGAAAAAATTGTGTCTAATTATCATAATATTACATGATACATACATAGTTACGTCTATTATTCCCGACAAGGTAGGCATAGTCCAAAGTACTACTAACAATCGGACCACGTTTCTTTAAAAATGGTTTAAGATGAAAAGTTGTGAAAGAAGTGATAAGTGGCTAGCCCATTGCTTCCACGTACAGAAACTTAATTTCCTATTATCTTTTAAACTTAATATCCTTAATTTACGATATGCTTAGCAAGTAACACAGTTGGCACATTAATTTTTCTTATAATGTCCTTCAGACCGAATTTCGGTCATGGTGAGCAATCTCAACAGAGACTAGCCATCGGCGCAGGGCATGATTATAATGCCTAAGAGTATGCGCATGCACAAGTGTTCACTTTACACATTCAGCTCATAGTCCGATAGGAAGGCAATCGGACACGACCGGAAAGAGGTCAGGCGCTGGTAAAACTGCTTTACGTGCTTTCCAAGGCACGGGGGTGAATTACCAACAACTTTCTAACTCGATCTGCTAATGAGAATTCTAAACAGAAAACCGAATAACTGACTTCTAACCCGACCCGGGATTCGAACCCAGATCAAGAGTCGCGTTTACGACCACTTGACGTCTGGTCGAGGCGGTCTCTTTTTTGTAATCAGTCCTTCATAAACATGGAACCAATAAGTCCCAGATCAACATAGGACATTATACTCGTAAATATCATTAAATTGAAAATTTTGTTTATACTGTTACAACAAACATTGTTCTAAATGCTTGCATTACTGATTCCCGTTTCCCCTGGGATAAAATTAATTATATTCCTTAAATTTGTGAGCCACAAAATTAAATCAACTGTTTACCGATGGGTTTAATTATCTAACGAAAACACTAAATCAACTTACATAGCAATTTAAATTATTCATGCCTGTGCCTTCTAAATGATATATTAAAAGTAACTATTTCATCACGTAATAACCGATTCTGATCTCAAAATTTATTTTATTATAAATACGTAAATATTTAAGTGTAGTGATGGTGTGAGAATATCAGCCATACATTTTTAAACGATTATATTCTTCATAGATTGCATTGCAGAGGTATTTGCAATTGTTGACACGTCCGGGAAGAGAAACTGGGAATTTCTTGACAGAAAAATTCAAAAACTGATTTTGTCCCAACCCGGGCGTTGGACCCAGGACCAATTGATCGGGATTCGCGTTTACGGCTACTAGATCAATGAGACAGTCATCTGTACTCTGAAAAACATATAACATCGCTTACAGATGGCTGTACTTGGTGTAAGATTTTAATTTTTTTTTAAACTGGGGATCAAATAGATCGGCTCGACCGAGAAACTTATTTTTAAATTTTTCTCTTACAAGAGATCAGATTTTTAAAGTAAAGTTCCAGCCTCTTTTAAATCATAACCTCCGCTTATTTTTTTTTTGTTATTGGTGATGGAGCAATTACTCCGCCGTGCTGCTTCAGTGCATGTTTCCAAACTTCGCATGGCCTGTAAATATTTTTCCCCACGATGTTTTTTTTGTATTTGGTAAGAATTTTATAATTATTTTATATGTTAGGTCCGTTCCGTTACAGCTTATTAAAGTCCATTGCTGAACATAGGCCTCCCCTATAGACCGCCTCATAGGGGGGACATTTGCTATATTTGCCACACTTGACCAGTAGGTTGGCAGGTTTTCATTTTTAGTAGTTATTAGGAAGAGGCTGCTGGCCATCTCCTGATTTTTTCTCTCTTTCGCCTCTTGCGGCACCCACGGGATGATATTGGTTAATCTTATACCGTCACCACGGTTTAACCACGAAATCTAATCATTAGTATAAGGAAAATTTAGAAAGTATTTTGTACAACTATGCAGAGGTATCCGATGTAAACGTTCCCTACACTCTTCACATAATATTCCCCACCTCTCAGTCCTCTTCAGTCGTCGTTGGCAGTAGAACAACCAAAGACTGGTAGAGTCTAAAATCTAAATACTAAATTAAAATTTGTTGTTGAGATGAGGAGAGATAGTGAAATTTACTCTTAAGATAAGAAGGCGAAGATGGGTCATTTAATATGGAAAAAAGAACAAGTAATATTCTGGAATTGCTCCTCTGCCAGATTGTAAGCCAATTAAGCTTCGATCTATAAAGCGAAATATGTTCATAATTACGAGGCCCAAAAATAAATCTTAGATTGTTATTGAGAAGGTGTTCCAGCTTGTTCAGAAGATCTTGGGACAAATTCGGCAACACACATCTGCAGAATCAATTATGGGTAATATGAGCGGTTGGACGAGCATGATCTTAGATTTTGTAGGAAGAAAATATTTTAAACAATACAGATAACATAACGTGGCAATGAATTTACGACTCACTTCTGAAACTTGTGTTCTTCAATTCAGCATGCTGTCGATGTGTAGGCTAAGATTTATTACAGAATTACTTAAAAGAATTTTAATACCATTGTAATAAATTGCAGACTTACCTGTCAGCAAGACTTAGTTAGCATCATTGAGCTACCCACCAGAATAGCTTGGTATTTCAAGGGATTGACCAAAACTCCATAACGAGTAGACCAATATCGCCCGTGCGTTTGGTAAGAGACCATGGTGGAAAACTGAAACATGAGATGGGTAGCATATTCCTAATAATATTTCAAAATTATTATAAGCTCGGTTGCGACCCGCCTGCTAAGCGCGTGGAAAGTCATCTAAATGGTTACAATAAAAAGTTTATCCCCTATTTTCCATCCTTAGGTATGGAGTTTTGATCAAATTTAAGGAGAACCACCAAACAAGGTCGCTCAACGTAGGATTGTTTAAGGTGAGCCGTGGACTCATGACTCGCTTTGCGGTTAGAAGTCGTGCTGAACAAGTAATCTGTGGTGTTTAAATCGATTGCATGGTCAATTGTACGTGGTAGAGCCATACTGCAGCTATATTATGGTCGTAGCTCGAATGGGTCGCTCAACGTAGGATCGTTTAAGGTGAGCCGTGGACTCATGACTCGCTTTGGGGTTAGAAGTCGTGCTGAATAAGCAATCTGTGGTGCATAAATCGATTGCATGGTCGATTGTACGTGGTAGAGCCATACTGCAGCTATATTATGGTCGTAGCTTGAAAGGGTTGGCTTGATTGGGGAGGGACCACGCTCTCGCTGAATACCAGCGTAAAATAGCAGCTTAATGTGTCTGTTTTACGTAGAAAAGGCTGTCCCTTTTTACTAGATTCGAAGCGTTCCATCTTAGTCCTCAGAGGTGACAACGCGCCTGCATTTTAATCGAGGATAAATGTAGATGTTCATGGGCCACAGCATCCACTTACCATCAGGTGAACTGTCTGCTCGTTTGTTACACTTATTCTGTAAAACAATGGTCAGCACTTCTATACGGTGCTTACACTATTACACTATACGGTTATCTGCTACGGTTCAGAAACAGAAACAGAAACAGAAACTTTTTCATTGAATATAGATTATAAATAATACTTATTGAAAGTCACTTTTTTGTTAATTACCATTGGTTCAAAAAAAAACCTCTGTCTTGGGAAGAACCAGCAAGAAACCCAGCGAAAGGTTATCCCCTTACATCATACACAACTTATAATAAATTCTACTAAAAGCGGAATTTGCGATATTAAAACGCGATTTGGCTCGACAGTTCATTAAGCATCAAAGAGACACGTCCCCTTATTGGAAAATTTAATATGTGTTGGATTTGCTTACAAAGGATCTCGCTGAATAGATGATTGGCGTACGACTGTTTTAGTTGCGACAAATGTTGATTGCTTAAGATTTCCAGAAGCATTATAATCTAATGCTATAATTATGAGGCTATATAACTTTAAAGCGACGGTAGCCTAATGAATAAAAATGTGGCCTGAAAACTAGGGCAGTCGTGGGTTCGAATCATCCATTCCACTGCGGTAGTACTCCAAAGGCAAAAATTTTAAGCTTGTCCCGTGACCAATTCGGTCTGGAGGACATAATTATTAAATAATAATTACCATAAAAATAAAGAAAAATTAAGAAAAATAGGTGAAAATAACAAATATCTTTTTTATTTATAAAATTTTATTGTAAAATACCGAATATTTATCAAATAATATTACTAACATATTTCTACGGCGCCTATAGAAGCCACCAGCGTTGAAGTGATAAACTAACTTACATTCCACCTTATGGTAAGTAGCTACTGCAGTCAATGGACACCAGTAACTTAAACAAAGAAGGCTAGGTACAGATACGTTATCACATCTGAAAACTAAGATGACTTGCCTCACAGCCTGTAATTACACCTCTCTATACACTTCAGACCGGAATACAACAGTACAAGTACTGCTATTTAGAGTCAGTAATAGGTAAGAAAATTAGGTAAAGGTAGTAGTAGGTTTCCTACGCAGAAAAGCAATCTTTCCACCTAGTTGAAATTATACTTCTTTTGGGGCGTTTGGGAAAAATGATGAGAGTGAATTTTTACGATGCGCACGCACACCGAAACCTAAAAGCAACAACTTCAGTGGGTAATTGTCTCAAGTTTTCTTGTTTTGTTACGCTAAAGAAGTATAACTTCCCACGTGCGTACATAAGTACACACACTTTTTTTTATAAAATAAGGGTACCAAACAAACACACAGTCTACCCGATGGTAAGTGGATGATGTGGCCCATATACATCTGCATCTGTCTTCGATTAAGAATCAAAATGCAGGCGCGTTGTCACCTCTGAGGACTAAGATGGAATGCTTAATGTTTCCAGTAAAAAGTGTCTCCAGTTCTCTACACTCATCGTACGAAACACAGCAGCATTGAGCTGTTATTTTACGCTGGTAAGCTGTGAGACGTCACGGCGGTTTTAGTTAATATTAAAAAAAAAAACAGTGTACTGAAGTGGGCTGAATTGACAATGATAGCGTGCATCACGGACATAAAAGGCACAACAAGGATGATAGATAAGAAAGTTATGTTTGTTCCAGTAAATGCACGTCACTCGGAGAAGTTTAGAAGTAACATTATGAAAAAACTTCCATCACTTTCAAACCAAAATGATCCAAATTTTTTGTATGGAACATTGTTTAAGCTTATTTGCAGTGACTTTGATAAAACTTTTACTTCTAAAACATTCTCCTTGAACATTCGGAAGGCATTCAATGAATGGGCGACAGTAGGAGTCTATTAGATCAGACAAAGGATATATAATTTTTACGATGAAAGGAATCCTAGCGTCGAATTTAGGGAATATGTAAAAAAATATTCAAAAACATTTAAAAGAGTGTGCTCCACAGCAAAGTCTTTGCATTTGAGCAACAAAATTAAGACGGCTTCTAATAAAATAAAAATGACATGGAGTATAATTAATAGCGAAACAAGTAAGATCAACTCTCGTAATTCAAACTACCAGTTAAGTTTTAACAATAAATTAACTAAATCAGATCAGGACGTTGCAATGGAATATTTGAAATATTTTACTGATATTCCGATCTTAACCAATAAGTCACTGAATTCTTCTCCTACCGTCGCCGAATCATTACTTAAACGAAATGTAAATGCGCGTACAAAGAATTTTACATTTCATTAATTATCATCAAAAGATATTGTAAAATATTTTAAAACTATTGATATTAAGAAAACTGCAGATCTGTGGGGGATTTCCGTTAAAGTTATTGCGACGCAAAAAGTTGTCATTAACAGTATGAGCTCTTCCGGGTCGCTGGTATAAATGGGCGTGCCTCAACGCTCAATTCTTGGCCCCTTTCTCTTTTTTGTATACATTAATGACTTACCTTACATAGTAGGGGTTAACCATGATATAGTATTATTTGCTGATGAAACTTCTTTAATTTTCAAATTAAGTCGACAGTTACTAAAATATGACGAAGAAAATAATACTATATCTAAATTAGTAAATTGGTTCAATATTAATAATTTGCATTTAAATGGCACTAAAACTAAATGTATGAAATTGATGACTCTAAATGTCAAACAATTAAATACTAATGTAATTTTAAATGGGTGGAACTGATTCTTGTCGATACCACCATTTTTCTTGGAATCACACTAGACGCGAGGCTTCAATTCAGCCCCCACATATCAAAACTAGCATGCAGACTTAGTTCTGCAGCATATGATGTAAAAAAGATTAGAAATCTTACCAGTGTTGAAACAGCTAGACTAGTTTACTTTAGCTATTTCCATAGCATAATGTCGTATGGTATGTTGCTATGGGGACACGAGGCTGACACTGAAATTATATTTGTTTTACAGAAGAGGGCCATAAGAGCAATTTATGATTTAAAGCCTAAAGAGTCGCTACGACAAAAATTTAAGGAAATTAATATGTTAAATTTGGCCTCTCAATACATTTATGAAAATGTAATGTACGTACACAAAAATAAAAGTAGTTTTACAAAAATAAGTGATATTCATTCTGTGAAAATACTAGGAACAGACACAAGCTAGTAGTACCAGTTACTCGACTCTACCGAGTCAGTAATTCATTCTTGGGCCGATGTATACGCTTTTACAACAAAATTCCAGAAAATATACAAAATTTGACCTGCTCACATTTCAAAAAATTTATTACACTAAGTTTGTATAAAAAGGGTTATTATAATATTAAGGAATTTATGGATGATAATAACCCCTGGAAATGAGGTGATTGCTACCAAGCTATTTCTAATTTGTTTTGTGTTGTTAATTATGTAACATACATGATTGTTAGCTGTTATTTAAAAAAAAGTCCCGCTGGGTTTCTTGCTGGTTCTTCCCAGGACAAAGGTTTATTTTTCAAACCAGTGGTAATTAAACAAAAGAGTGACTTTCAATAAGTATTATTTATAATCTATATTGAATAAAAAAGTTTCTGTTTCTGTTTCTGTGAGTTTAAGGGAATAGAAAGTGCACCTTAGTTTGCGCAAACACTCGTGCACTATATTGCTCAACGGACAACCACCTACGTAGGACAGTAATATATACTGTCCTGCGTAGGTGGTTTTTACCCTAAATTAGTAAGGGTTAGATTTTATATAAAAGCTTTTTTAATATATTTTATAATGCATATAAATCGTGGTCAGCAATAAAGAAAAACTTCATGTGGAAATCTGCAGGTCTGAAGATTAAAAGTATTTCGAACTCATATGATTTTTTTTGTCCATACTTGGAATTTTTCCTGTATAGTGGAGGTTTTATATAAAAAAGAAAAAAAGAAACACTTCGAAAAATTAAATCTGGACGTAAAATCGATAATATCTACGTGTGCCAAACCACCGAAGTTGTATGGGTTACCAAAATACACAAGCCCAAAAGTTGTCATTAACAGTATGAGCTCTTCCGGGTCGCTGGTATAAATGGGCGTGCCTCAACGCTCAATTCTTGGCCCCTTTCTCTTTTTTGTATACATTAATGACTTACCTTACATAGTAGGGGTTAACCATGATATAGTATTATTTGCTGATGAAACTTCTTTAATTTTCAAATTAAGTCGACAGTTACTAAAATATGACGAAGAAAATAATACTATATCTAAATTAGTAAATTGGTTCAATATTAATAATTTGCATTTAAATGGCACTAAAACTAAATGTATGAAATTGATGACTCTAAATGTCAAACAATTAAATACTAATGTAATTTTAAATGGGTGGAACTGATTCTTGTCGATACCACCATTTTTCTTGGAATCACACTAGACGCGAGGCTTCAATTCAGCCCCCACATATCAAAACTAGCATGCAGACTTAGTTCTGCAGCATATGATGTAAAAAAGATTAGAAATCTTACCAGTGTTGAAACAGCTAGACTAGTTTACTTTAGCTATTTCCATAGCATAATGTCGTATGGTATGTTGCTATGGGGACACGAGGCTGACACTGAAATGCAATGCTCCACTACGTCCCATAGTTAGCCAAATCGATTCACCAACTTACAGATTGGCTCAACACTTAGCGAAAATACTCACTCCGCTCAGGGGACATACAAGAGCACACACAAAGGATTCCTACCATTTTGTCAGCGAGATTAAAGACCTACATCTGGCAGACAATGAAACTATGGTCAGTTTTGATGTGCAGTCTCTGTTCACATGCTTACCCGTTGAAGACTGCATCTCGATTGTAACTAGAAGGCTGGAGGAAAACAACATGCCCATAGAATATGCAGCATTACTAAGACACTGCCTTACATCTGGCTACCTATTGTGGAAGGAGGAGTTCTACAAGCAAGTAGATGGAGTGGCGATGGGCTCACCTGTATCTCCCATTGTCGCCGATATATTCATGGAAGACTTTGAGGAGAAAGCCCTACTTACTTCTCCCGTAAATCCAAGATTCTACAAGCGGTACGTAGACGACACTTTCACAATTCTACCTTTAGATAAAGTAACTGCATTTTTAGACCATCTTAACTCCATAAATTCTAAAATTCAGTTCACAATGGAGTTAGAGGCAAACAACTCTTTAGCTTTTCTAGATGTGTTAGTAATTCGGAATCCTGATAACACCTTGAGCCACACTGTGTATAGAAAAAAGACCCATACATATAGATACTTAAACGGTGACTCTCATCACCATCCTTCACAGTTAGCTACCGTGGGTAAATCTTTGTTTCAGAGAGCACGAGGGATCTGTGACAGTAAACACCTGGCCGCCGAGCTCCAACACGTCAAGCAAGTTTTGCACGACAATAAGCTTCGGGTGCCGCGCCTACGTCACAGTGAACCAGTGAAGCCGGCCTCAGTCGAGCGAGTGCCTGCTGTACTGCCATATGTCAGAGGTGTCACTGACAAGATTGGATACATCCTGAAGCGTGCTTCTATTAAAACATATTTCAAGCCGCATAAGAAGATTAGTCAGTTTTTACCATCAGTTAAGTGTAATGTCCCTCTGCAAGATGCAGGAGTGTACAAGCTTGATTGTGAATGTGGTCTCTCTTATAGGACAAACTAAAGATCAATAAAACCCGCGTTAAAGAACACATAGCTGATGTGAAGAATCGACGCTCCGGGAAGTCTGCAGTCTGTGAACATGTACAGGATCGCCCCCGTCACTACATTAGATTTGATAGACCACAATTCCTCGCTAAAGAACACCGATTCCTTCTAAGGATGATTCGCGAGGCTATTGAAATCAAAAAACATCCTAATTTCAATAGAGAAGATGGCTGGGTGCTACCATCTGCTTGGGATCCTATAATTAATAAAATAAAATCCCAACCCAAGCATACAACTGCAAGACTTCAAGATACTGTAAGTTTATACTGCATAGATCGGAACAAAAATTAATAATTTTTAATCTGGAGGTAACCGTGGTTAACTATGACATTGGGACGTCAAACATCTCAGTCCCCCCGTGACCATGGGTTCTGTAAAGTACTCGAAACGTCGGGAATATAAAATAAGTTAATATACGCGATAAAATCCGTAAAACTAGTTTTATTTAAAGGCTTTTTATATATATATAAATTTGACAAGGGAAAACATTGAGACCCGGAACAACTATTTGTAGTTCATACAAATATTTGTTCCGTGCGGGATTCCAACCCGCGGCTCTTAGCGCGTGTAGCGGAACAATCGTTTGGAACGAAGTTCCTTTCGAAGTATATTATCTCGCTTTCTTATAGCCCCTTATAGGTCGTGAGGGAAAACTCTTACACTATTTTTCGCCTAGCCCCCATCTGCCAAGTCCGTACCATGCGATAATGAACTTCGTTCCAAAATATGGGGTTAGATGGCAAATTGCGACAGAAGTGATAGTTAACCATAGGATTTGTTATATTTAGAAATTATGCCTCATGCAAATTACGTAGCTTCACACATGGGACAGTCATATTATTGGACCTTAAAACTGTTACTTGTGTATTTGTACAAACATTGGATGGGTTGTTGGTAATTTCAAGCCAAAGCTTGTGATTTGGTATCAAGTTACCGGACATAAGCCATACGCGAGCAAACGATTTGTAAAATACATAGCGACCCCCAAAGAAATCCCCGAGGATGTAGGCAGAGTTCAAAGGGATGAATGATAAGAAATATAGGTTTAGATGGCAAATTGTAAAATAATTAATATGTTAGCCTTACGAATTGTGAAACTTTTTTACGTGGTAGAGCCATGCTGCATCTATATTATGGTTGTAGCACGAATGGGTCGGCTCGACCGGGGAAGGTCCACGCTCTCACAGAAAACCAGAGTAAAATAACAGCTCAATTCTTCGTATGGTGAGTAAAAAGAACCGGAGACCCTTTTTACTGGAAACGAGACATTCCATATTAGTCCTCAGGGGTGGCAGAGCATCTGTATTTTGATTCTTAATCGAGAATATATGTAGATGTCTATGGGCCACAGCATCCACTTACCATCAGGTGGAATGTGTGCTCGTTTGTCATCCTCATTGTATACAAAACGTACAAATGATGTCTACTATTAATGACACAGCATTCCAACGCACCTATTACGTATCAAATAAATTAGTAATTCGATCAGGTGGCAAGTGCGCGGTCGTTTGGGAACGCGCAAACATGTCACTGAAATATCTGAGACAGATAATAACTTTCGTCGTTTATTGGAAGATATTTTTGGCCATCACTTCCGCTCTAACGACGTTCTCACGCTTGGAACATAACATTAGATTACATTACCGTTTTTATTTTTTATTATTTGATATAAATGGACCAAATTAAAACAAAAGAGGGTTTCTACTTTTATATTTTTGATTGCTAAAATCATACTCATTCCTAAAGTAACATTTTTAGTCAAGAATTTCTATTTCGTAAATTAAGAGATTTAGTAAAAATTTATTAATAAAATTTTTTGTAAGGAAACTTTTTTCTTCATTGATTTTTTTATGGTACAGTCCACCATGCTGCCGTAATGTGTGTGGTACAGGTTTCTTACGATGTTTTCCTTCACCGATGAGCATGTTGTATAAAATGTAAATGTTTAAGTTTTTTATTGGTGTTGACTCTGATTGAACCCGGGTCACTATGTATGATGCAATGTATGACGAGCGCTTTATCCCTAAGATACCACGTCCCTTACTAGTAAGGTACTTAAGTAGTTTGCGCATGACATAAGGTTTTCTAAACTACACGCATGTTCCAATGCGTATTGGCTTCTTTTTCTATGCTACATTAAATTTATGATTGTACTAGCTTTTGCCCGCGACTTCGTCCGCGTTGAGTTCGGTTATATCGCGTCCTTGTGTGAAAAAGAGTCTGCTGGTACAAGCCACAATTATAACTGGATGTCGCGGGCAAAAGCTAGTAAACTACAAAACTACTTTATACACCACATTTTTTGCTAATCTATTACTGTGTGCCAAAATTTTCCGTCTACTGGGCGAGCTTACGTGTGAGCAAGCCACATAGAATTGCCCGTGTGAAAAACAATTTTCTCTTAAGTCTATACCCGCAAATTTTAATGTTTGCCCTTGTGATTTGTTTATGGTCATTGCAAAGAAGACTTTGAGGAGAAACTGTATTCGTTTGAATTCAAAGGGAAGATCATTCGGATCAAGGGAATTCTTGGTACAAATACAGTTTCCCCTTGCGCACATCCAGTTATAATTGTGCCTTCCACTACATTGCGATGTAATGCTTTTACTTTTAGTCTGGTTCCGTTGCACAGTTGAGAAGATTTTAAATTTCGCAACAACATGACAGGATTGCCCACGCCCAGAACAAGCTTATGATGTGGAAGACCCGATGGTTTCATTGAATTAAGAAATTCGACAGGGTAGTTAATTGCGTCATCTGTGTTAACCACAGAGTCTATTAACGTGGACACCATTTCTTCCCCCTCAAAAGACATTAACAGTATATCGTTAATTGCCGTTGTTTGGTCGTTTTTCGGGGTTAATATGGCACGTTCACACAACCATTCCATTGGCTTATCGTGGATATGAGCAATATCTGGGTAAATTTTGGATATTAACTCTTGTAGCGTAAATACAACTGTGCACAAATTATCAGGGATAGTTATCATTCCGTCATTTATCGGGTAATCACCGTTGCCGATTTCAAGTAAGAGATTCGCAAATCCAACAGCAGACTCTTTTTCTCCTAAGTGTACCCGCATATTTTTCGAGAGATTGAGGATTTTAATAAGAGGCCATAAAGTGGATCTCTTAAGACACGCCTTAACTTCATCTGCTCTAGTTTGTTTGTTTTGCCTGTTCCACCGGGAACATCTAACAAGAATATTCCATCCTCATTTGATTCAATTTTTGTGTTAATTTGATTGTAAACTGCTTTTTGTTCGTCATTCAGTGATCCTTCATTATTTTTAACTATATTTTCTAATGATGCTAAGTTGAAACTTGTCTCTTTAAGAAACTTTCTATTTTCAAATTGTTGTTCTTTGCTTGGCTGAGGTAACCCATACTCTTTTAGTAGCTGAACATCCAACGCTAATACGGCATCTTCTATTACCGAAAGGCATTTGTTAAATACCACGTCTGTTATGTGCTCTACATCCACATCTCCCTGTCTTTATAATTGCCTTTTAAAATCTTCAGATAGGTATTCTTTGAATTTCTCCCAAAGGCTTAAAGGTTATACTTGGCAGAACACTATAATAATCGTAAAAAGATCCCGAATCATTTGCGGTGATTGGCAAAGTGCTGCCTCTTCCATAGCTGCGAACAAATGCTGAACATCTTCAAGCAAGCCGAGAGCTTAGCACGCTGATTGGAACGTGGAATATCCATGAAAATCTAAAGTTTTTAACGCTTCAAACGAAATTGGGCCCCGGATCTCATGAAGAAGCATGCGAAGGTGATAGCATTCTGTATTGTTCGGATGCACAGTATAAATCCTGCCCAGAACGTGCTCTTTTGTGAACTCTGGCCAGCCGTCAACGTTTGCTCCTCTCTTTCTCCTTTGGAACTTTCTTTTATCCCAAACGTAGTATGCAGGTACTTCTAGGTACAGCAATGTTATTGCAAAATTATCCACTTAGCACAAATCTAAAGAGGATAGGAGTGTGGTTGTTGGAGGACTATTCACTCTTTCATTCAGATTTTGCTCATTAAAATAAACTCTTTACCCATTTTCCAAATGAACAGCGAGGTGGACTACGGGAGGGAAACGTCATGAATGGAAATTCAAGGATCGCCATGCCTCTGATGAACTTATATATCTTCCACTTTTGTAGGTTTTAACTTCATCCTTCTCATTCTCTAAAGCAAACGATGCCTGGTCTGAACCTTTATTTACGTATTTACAGAAGTTTTTTATTGATTTCACGGAATGACAATATTCAAGGAAATATAAGGGACTACCCAGCGATTATAGATGGTTGTGCTTTTCATATCAACAGAGAACCCACCGTCATCTAGTAAACGTCTCTTGTACTGCGGATAATCGTCTTTACCAGTTTGAGTTTTCCTTATGAGAGCCCAGGGGTATCGTTTACTGCATATGTTATCTTTCATACATGGTAACTTTCGATTTAAAGTTCCACATGGACCATGTATCATATTACATTTAACGATTTCGTGAAGCTCTGGTTCACGTTTGGGATCCGGTATTTCAGCACAAATTATATTGTCGATTTGATCCGGAGTAATACGTTTGTAGAAATACATAAAGAATATGAATATGTGGAAGGCCTCTCTTTTGCCATTCCGTTGAGTACATATAGCATCGCACTTCACCAAATATTTTGCCCTTGGTCAATAAGTTCATGATCTTTTTCACCTTTAGTCGAAACACCCTCAAAATTATATCGTGTTTATCATGAGATTGTTGTCCTTGAAGCAATTGCTCTTTTATCTGGTCCCAGTGAGGATTGCATGTGAAAGTGATAAAAAGATAAGGCCGGCCGTAATTCCTAACATAAGTGATAGCGTCCTGTGTTCTTTCGTGCATATACCTAGGTCCCCCCGTAAAAGATGATGGAAGGACAATCATTTGTCCTAGTTGGTTGGCTTTTGCGTCTTGTCGTCCAATAGAATCTCTTAAATAGATGTAACTATCAGCGCGTAAATTGGCTTGATTGTTTTTGATATAATTTAATCTCTTTGTTTTTATTTTGGCGTATTCATCCACCAAATATTGACTAAAAAGGGCACGATAGTTGACTTAATAGTTATCTTCTCCTTCTTTAATCATTTTTTTACAAGATAAGGGTGACAAACGAGAACACAGTCCACCTGATGGTAAGTGGTTGCTGTGGCCCATAGACAGCTACATCTATCTTGGAATACGAATCAAAATGCAGATACGTTGTCACCCGTGAGAACTAAGATGGAATGCCTCGTTTCCAGTAAAAAGGGTCTCCGGTTCTCTACACTCACCATACGAAACACAGCGGCATTAAGCTGCTATTTCACGCTGGTATTCTGTGAGAGCGTGGTGCTTCCCCGGTCGAGCCGACCTATATACCTAATATAGCTGCAGCATGGCTCTACCACGTAGAAAATAAATATTCTATACGAATAGAAACTTGCAGAAGAGACAGTTTTATTAAGCGGCAACTTAGTTGTGAGATCGCGTTGTGGTATGTTGATTGAATACCCATCATCCCCCCAGCAAAACATCAATGGATACCATAGCGCATCATATGCTCGATGTATCTCACTAATACGCTGAAGTGAATTACTTCGGCTCTCGAGGATGATGTCCCTTCGATCAAATATTTAATCCACTAACACCACTAACGCCACTTCATTTGTAGTTGGTGCATTGTACCTACCTCTATGTTCTTCTGGTGGTTTTTTATCAGCATGTATGACAACTTTGTATGACTCTGAAGGAGGGGCTTTATCAATGGCACTTTTCAGATCTTTTATATACGGGTTCACTTGATGCAGCATATTCTGCAATTGTATGATTAAATTTGGCTTTATGTTAGGAAATTTAGAACACCTAATCTTTGCTTGTCGATCATCTTCACCTACAAAATATATTTGAAGGTACTGAGCGTCATGTTCGGCTTCTGGTAATATACTTCCAATTAAATGGTAGACCTGGCCTTGTACTTTAAAAGTCGGTGAAAAACCATCTGCTGTTACCTGTTTACCATCAAAGGAAGTCATCTGGAAACAGGCATTATATTTACGAATATTACCCATAAAATGGTCATGATCTGTCATAGAACATTAACCAAACTAAAGAGTGGTTCAGGCAGTTGTTTCAACTGATCAAGTTGCACTTTTCCCAGCGCTGCAACACATACCAGGTGTCTCATCCTTCTATTTCAGCGCATTGCACCACTGACAATTGTATGTAATAGAAACCAAGGCTACACTACTGTCAGTTCTATAAGCAATATCAGGGTCATACTCCATAGCGGAATGGACCTTGTTTTTCCAAAAACGCAGTGTAATGTTTTCCTCATACCGTAACTGAATTGCTCTATGCACTTGTGGATTCGCAGTTTGGTAAATTGCAACAGCTTGCCTGTGTACATTGGGATATTTTTTCTGATAAGTGGACACAGCTTTACGATTTGAATCTAGCTTGTTCTGCCTATATCTTTCTTGTGCACTTTTTAATTGACTTTTTCTTGTGTAATTAGTAAATCTCAACCTTCGTTTATTTTTCTTTTTTTCATATTTTAATGTCGACGATACAGATTGATCTGTTCCGCTGGTTGGAGATGATATTTCACTGTTTACAAAAGATGTAACAGTTAAATGGTCAAGCTCTGAAAAAGGATCACGCTCTTCGACAGGTACCTTGCGACGCTGTGTAATTTTCTTCGCAACAATAGGCAGATAGGCGTGAAAATGTCCATTAGATAAATCATGGCTAAATCGTAATCGCCTTACTGGACAGATATCTGTTCCGGACTCTGTGTATAGCAGACCGTTTCGATATACTTCAAACCGAAACGGAAATATTAATCCTGCAGCTACCAATTCACAAAGTCCACCGTAAGATTCATTTTTTAACATATCGCCTGAATATTCATTTGCTGTTGAATAATTATCGCTATTTCTGTCGTGGGTCATAACTGAAAACCTAGGCCAATCATTTACCACAATTCTAACAATTTGTGAACGCACCACCATCGCATTTTCTTGGGTTCCGTACATTAAAAATGAAAGAGCACAAAACGAACAGGCGCCGTCACCTATAATGGGGACGACAGTATATTCTTCCATTTTTCCTTTAATATTAAGAGTTTCTGTAGTCATTTCTTCAATGAGAAAAAATATTTCTATCAACAATACCTAATCACAAAGCAAATCGAATTCCAAGTTTGAACAGTGGTTGTAAGAAAGACAAAATCAAGCAACTAATCCGAAACACGAAGCAAATCTTAAACCGTAAGCAAGCAAACAAAGTCGAAGTCTAGTCAAATATCCGTTAATAGTGAATAGGTACCGTATGTGGTACAGGTGGAAGCGCTCATTCACCATTCGATTTATATTAGTTCAAAAAAACACAACCAAAAAAAGCAACGCCATCTATTGGTAGGAATTGGAACTTGAAGATCAATACAAAATAGGTAGGTACCTAAGTATATCTTTTGGTTTTGCCAATTTATTAATTTATAAAAAATATATTTGGTTTGGTTGTTTATTTTCATTATTTTTTTATTTTGTAGATTAGTATATTTTTGTTCAGGTGTAATTTTGTGCAAATTTTTTGTACAAATTTTCTTGTCTATATTGTTTTATGTTTTTGAGCAGTAAAAGTATATTCTATTCTATTCTAATAAATAAAGTTTAAAATATTTATCAATATCATTTGCGTTATTTACGACCCAAAAACCTTAAAATGACACCCAAGTCACCCAACCCATGATGATTTTTACATACAAACATACATCCATCCATCCTTCCATTCATGTTGGTTTCAAACCATAATCGATGCCATTTTCGTAATTCACGTTCTAAAAAACCATAAATCGACACCCATATTGACATTTCAATCACATCGCACCCCCACAGGTGATGATGGTAGGTATTTCCCGTCTATACGTTGGATTTTGAAATAGTTGTTGTTTTCGTAATCAGCGTCCCGATAAACATTGATAAGAGTACTCCTGTGAAGTTTTGAATAAAATAGTTTAACTATTCTTGTTTCCCCATACAAACTTTCAACCCCTTCTTCACCCCCTTAGGGGTATAATTTTCAATAATGCTAGGACACGTAATTGTTTATTTCTAATCTTTAACCTAAAAACACAGTTTCAGGCTTCTAGCTCTAAAAATGACGGACTTCCATACAAACTTTTAACATCTTTTTCCCCTGTAGGCGGCGAATTTTCAAAAATCCTTTTTTAGCGGATGCCTACGTCATTGTAACTGTCTGTATGCCAAATTTCAGCGAAATCCGTTCAGTAGTTTCGGCTGTGCATTGATAGATGAGTCAGTCAGGTTTGCCTTTTATATATATATAGATTTTAAAAGATTTGACGTTTTCTGGCGGCTTAAGAGTATTCATCACTCAATTTTTTTCTATGCTTATAGTAAAAAGAGAAATATAAGAAACATTTAATGACTCCCGATAAAAAACCCACAACGGGAAGCACTGTCAAATGTGCGAGACGCCTAGTGCAAGAAGCATGCCTAAGGCACACTTTACTCATTTGTTTGACTTAAGGATATATACATCATCCTAATATTTTTTTAAGTGGAACACTAATTTAAATTATTTCTTTTGAAAAATGTTTTTCTTCGGAATTTTTCTTCCAGCCAGCGCGGGTATCTATATTTACAGCAATGGAGCTTGGGACATCGGACTTTACTGTGACTATAATAAAGTTTTAAGGCCCAAGAATGTTTTGCAGCGTTGGTCACTACTTCTGGTGGTTTACTGAATTCAAAACAGGATGGCAACGCATTTAAAAACAGGCGAATACAGCTTGGTTGCAAACCGCAGCTAGTAGTAGTAGTAGTAGCTAGCCGTCGAAAATCTTTTTCAAGAAAACCCAAGAATTATAAATATGCAGTAGAGCTTGAGCAAAAATTGGGTATTGGATCAGAAGTAACACAAAGAGTCATTCACGGCCAACTTTCTTTCCGTAAGCGTTGTTAGAGATGGATGTCGCACAAACTTACTAATGAGCAGAAAGACTGTCAGGTGAATGGATGGTAATACATAATAGAGAAATTCGATGCTGGCTAGAAACATATGCTGATGGCGTTGTAACATGGCTGCATAATGACAATTCCGAAAAAAAAAAACGAGACAGATTATAAGCCAGTTCTTAAATACAATCGCACCTAATGTATGAAGTATACAGAAAAAAATGGATGTTTCTTTTTTTGCTAAATGGCCACATTGCTACTGCGGTTTAAGAAGATTAAAGCACAGGCCCAGTGAAGTGACAGGTAGTGGTCTAAATGTGAAATATGCTTTGCGTGACAAGCGAATACATTAAAAAATAAATAAATTAATTAAAAGCCGCTACATTCTCCAACACTACGACAAAGCAGCGCCGCCACACGTCTACTAGGACAATCAAAATTTCAATAATGGTTGGTGACCAAGAAATGGTTCTAATCCGGGCGAAGGGCCAAAAATGGTTTATTGGTTTCACTGACCAGCCGCTGGTTTAGAGTTATTAAGGATGACGAAATTAACGAACTGTAGGGTGCGGTGCGAACGGCGAGGAGGTTTTAATATTTTACGATACTGCAAATGCCCTAAATTCGGGCTACAGGAAGGATGAGAAGGAATGCATGAGCTTTCACCTGGATTTATGCTGATCTGCCTCGTATTTTAAGGCCTGCAGCCACGATGATTCGGCGCCAGCTATCTTCACACATATAAACTTCACAAATAATCGCGAAATGTAGCGTTATTGTAAATGTCTATGCACTTTACGATAATTTTGTATAGTTTAATATCTAAATTACAAAAAGGCGGTTGTGATGGCGCGAAATAGAAGTGATGCGATTGGTTTCGTGTCTTCTGAACTTATGCGAATATTGTTAACGCAAGAGTACACATGCAAAAGGTATAAAAAGCAGTAGTTAGGAAACCCGGAAATGGAATTTGAAGTACTCTTATTGGATAGTAATTAACGAATCTCATAAGCGTTAGACGGTAGTGCAAAGTGGCGCGAACATCCTCCCGGTATCCTCAAATAGGAACGAAAATACAAAATATTATATATAGAGGATAAATACTTATATAGTAGTGAAACGAAGCGATATTATGACCTAGAAATTAAAACTTAATACGATCTTTACTTAAATCAGTGGCTGGTAAGCATTCAAGCGGATTAACATTTGGGAAATGTACGGATGTGAGTGCAGTAGATTCCGAAGAATCACTACTTAATATATAAAGCGGGCGAGAATTTAAGATACACTCGATTTGACAGAGTGTAGTAAGCGTTTCCTCATACATGAGGATTTGCTTGCCTATTACGCGAAACAAATGGTTTTTACTACCTTAATATTGAACTCCCATAATCCCCCAAAATGTGGAGCGCTTGGAGGGTTGAGTTTCCAAGAAATGCGATTATCGGTAAGCACCTGATTGAATGCCTTATAATATTCTTCAGATTGTAAAAAGCAATGTAATTCATGTAAATATGAACGCGTGGCGACAAAATTAGTACCGCTACCTGTGTATACAAATTTACGCGGACCTCTCCGAGAGCTAAATCTCTTAAAGGAGTCTAAAAAACTTGCTGACCGTAGGTTCGACGCTAGTTCTAAATGCACTGCCTAAGTAAAAAGGCATACGAATGAACATAAGCCTTCTGGCTGAGTATACCACGCTTACTCTTCAATGTAATATAAAGCAGGCCCCAAAAATCCACACCTATTTGGGTAAATGCATTGCACTGCTCTAAGCGGCAAGCAAAGCAGATATCATGTAAGTAGGTTTAGGTTTATGTCTAAAACAGATGTTACATCTATGAATGCGGTATGTAACTACGCGGCGAGCTGATAATATTCAATATTTCTCCCGGCGTGAAAATTCTTATAGTGATAATAATCAATTATAAGATCCACAATATGCCCTTTTTTGGTAGCAATATTGGGTGCTTTTGGGAATCCGATAAAGATGAATAATTTTATTTATTTAAAAACTTAATTGCTCAACTCATAAAGGTTACAAAGGGTAGACTTAATGCCAGATACGAGCATGGCATTCTCTGCCAGTTAGCCCATGGCGTAGTTGGACTTAAATAACTAAATATAAAAACTATTCTAAAAAAAAACTAAAACTAATAACTTAATTATCATACAGTCCTACTCCCCGCGGTATCTTGCCAAGAACGCTGGCTGCGTTTCCCCGCTGAATGGCTATACTTAACCTTTGAGCGAGAAAAGAACCAGCCCTCTTATCACCAGCAGCAACGACCAGTCGCGGATGGAGTTCCTTTAGGAACTTCACTGCACGTGGACCCCACGGACCGATAGTCTCTACAGCAAATGGCACAAATATGTAGTCATCTCTCAGAGACTCATATTTGCGCCACTTACTCAGTTCTGCTGCCTCTGATGCCACCCCGGCTCTAAACGAGGTACCCTTGAGATGAGAGGCCGCCAAAGTGTCTACGCAAGTAGCATCCCACACTAGGGGTTTACCTCTCTCCCAAGGGATCAATTTCATATCGTCGGGTCTCCTGCCATCGTCTCTAAATATTACACAAGGCTCTAAAACCGAGGGAACATTTATAGAGAGCCCTTCGGATGACATCGTTCAGAGAACCGTGCCGTGAAAACCTACCAGCACTTTTTTATATGAGAGTCAGTGTAGCCCAAACTTGTCGACGCTGCTACCACAGGGCACTGATGGGGTTGAAAAATCGCGGCTCCTAGTCGGATTCCTACGGTGATGCGCAAGCTTTCCCCATCAAGTAATGTGCCGAGATTACTTGATGGTAAAGCGTGTAACCAGTGACTAGATTCCTTAGTCGAAACAGCTAGAAGGCGTGCCTGATCTTGGTCACTATGGAAATTGTGAAACAAATCTCTCTGCACGTTCTGTACCAAAGGAATATCCCACTGTTTTTGTTAGTTAACTTCCAGTGGAACATTTTCGCCGGGACAGAGCATTCGCCATGTCTGCCCTGCCTAAGTAGCAAAGCCCGTGCTTTTTTCTACTTTATTATTTAAAATTATGTTACATAAGTCACTGATACTATGCACGGAAGCAAGGAAAGCAGGCAATGCAACGCTAGAAAGATTCCTCACACCAATACCACCAAATTTTATAGGTAAAGTAGCTTGAGTCCAGGCAGTATTTAAAGTTAAATTTAGAATTTTTTCTATAGCTATTTTAAGATTATTATAAATATCTTTTAAAATATCCGCAAATTTCCAGACTGGACTCAAGCGGAGTTAATATGTAAATCCAGGTACAAGTAGACAATATTTTAAAATAGTAAGAGCAATGTGGGGTTTTAATTTATACAATTTATCAACGTGGTTTCAAAACTGATCAAATTTTGTTTTTAAAACAGGTTTAATACTATCGATAAACAACGGGGCACCTAGCGGGTATAGCGATTCCGTACTGACAGTTTTTATTCCTGGAGAAATATGATTGAAATTTTGAAGTAAAGTGTCTGGTAGAACTAGATAAATTATAGCCAAAAAATATTTTACATTTATTGCTATTTGGTTTAAGACCAATATTTTTAAAATTTCGAAAAATATGATTAAGATCACTGAGGACGTCATCTGCTCTACCTCCCAGTGTACCGTCGTCCAGGTACCAGACATTCAGATTGGATTGCAAATTTGAAATAATGGGTTGAATTCCCAAACTGAAAAGTGCTGGACCTAGTGGGTCACCCTGCTGAACACCGACTGCAGAATCGATAATATGGTTTTCTTAAAACAAGTTAGTATTTTTACTGTAACATTGCCAAACGTAATGATAAATTTCGGGGGTATTGTTAGCCACTTCTTTCAGCAGGGTTACCCTATCGATAGAGTTAAAAGCATTCCTTAGGTCAACCTTCACAAGAACATCTGCATTAGAATTTGTTAAAAATGTACGCACTGAATGTACCGCCGCCTCACAGTCACCTCTAGTGCCAAAGCCTAGTTGAGTAGGCTGAAATTTTGTCTTAAAGTTAGAGATTATGTGCCTGCAAGCTAATTTTGAAGTTAAGCATCGAAATGTGGAACCAACGGCAATAGGAAGGATACCGTTATCCTTTTTTTTGAAGGCACATAATCTTGCCCCATATAAGAATGGAATGAAATTTGGATTAACATTACCAGAAAGCATAAAGTTACATAATTTGTAATGTCATTAAGAAGTACTCCGCCGGCATCACCGGCAGAAGCGCTTAGAAGATCTTTAAGATGTTGAGGCGTAATTCCGTCAATGCCGCCAGCAGAGCCATTCGAAAATGACATAATTGCTTCTAAAGTATCTTTTTCAGAAATTTGTAAAGGTTGCATAGAAGTCTTGGGAGGCAGCGGTAAACTTTGAGAAAGGTTGACCGAAGGATGCTTCTGACGAAGGCCTTCAAGAGTTTCGAAATTACGAGGAGCCAGGATCTCATCTGAGAATAAAATACGGGATGCATTTTTTAAGTGGCCATTCATTACTTTCGACTCAACAACTTTTTTAAATCAAAAATCGTGATCGGGGTATATGAGTATTAATTAAGTAATCTAAATTTTTTTTTTATAGGATAGGGTGACAAACGAGCACACAGTCCACGTGATGGTAAGTGGTTGCTGTGACCCATAGACATCTACATCTATCCTCAATAAAGAATCAAAATGCAGATGCGTTGTCACCCGTGAGGACTAAGATGGAACCTCTTTCCAGTAAAAGGGTCTCCGGTTCTCTACACTCACCATACAAAACACAGCAGTGTTAAGCTGCTATTTTACGCTGGTATTCTGTGAGAGCGTGGTCCTTCCCCGGTCGAGCCGACCCATTCGTGCTACAACTATACTACTAATATAGCTGCAGCATGGCTCTACCACGTACAAAAATTTTTGAAAAGATTGTCTCTTTTAGTTGAAACGTCATTGATTTATTTATTGTTTTATCAAAATGAAAATGGGAATACGCGAAAGTAAATAATTTTTGCCAACTCTTTTCACTATTAGTGAAACAATTTTGAATAGTGCATGACAATGCTTTAGTAGGCTGCATCCTCGCTCCTCTAGGAATTCTATTAACCACTGGTACATTACAATGATAATTGTTAATTTGCTCCGAAAAAAGGGAAAAATTTGTGTCATTAGAGGAATTACTAATATAGTTATGAATTTCTACGGTAGGCTGTGAAGCCGAAATTCTTTTACTATGGTATCGTTTAATATGTATATTTAATCCCCTTTTATCTTTAAACAGCCTACCGTCGGTACAATTTTGACACTGTAGGAAATCCGGCTATGAATGTAGTGGAGCGGAGATATTCATTAAAAATCTAAACAGATCTCTACAGCACTCAAAAGTCTTTATATTACATAGCTTCATATTGACTTGAAATGTGCGGTACCCCGCATCTTTCCCTGAAGCGCAAACATTTATGGCCTAAATAAAAGCAATATTATCACATTACTTCCCTGGATTTATTCCATATTGATAAAAATTGTATGTAGTTGTTATGCTTTGACAGTTGACAACGAAGCAGCAGAAATATTTTCCTTTATAAATGAGCATTATGTCTGAAATCAAAAAATAATTATTACAATAACTGTCTTATATATTTACTGATCTATTTGTTGAAATTTGTAAGCCAGAATTGGCCTCTAAATAATAAAATAAAATAAGTTAAATATACGTAGCTTTTGACAGTTGAAAAATTATAAATTATATAACACATATTAAAATAAGGCTTGTAAATTACACAAATGCATATGAATACAAACAAATGCATAATAATCCATATATATCAATTATCTTTAATAGATATATACATGTACACACACATAAATACATACATACATACATATATAATATGTCTGGATAATGATAGCAGTATTGACATTATGCTGATGATATTGTTTTTGAAAGATGTTCCCGGACCAATCTTTTAAAGGCTATCTTATTTGGTGCTTTCCTTATTTCTTCAGGTAAGGAGTTCCAGAGTAGTGTAGCCTGAACAGTAACAAAATTGCCAACAAAGCCAGTAAAATGGAATGAAACTGAAATTTTCAGATTAGTGGAAGAGCGAAGTACCTTGTCGTGGTTAGAGGAAAGGTATTGAATTTTTTTTAAGGTAATAAGGGTAGGACAAATCAATTAAAATGGAGTAGAGAACAGACAATATTCTGGAAATGCGCCTTTCTCGAATAGTTAGCCATTTAAGGCGAATACGAAATTGAGAGATATGGTCATATTTTCGAAGGCCGAAAATAAACCTGATGTAGTTATCAAGAAGGCGCTCAAGCTTATTGAGAAGATTTTGGTTCAAGTCTGAGTAACAAACATCTGCATAATAAATAACAGGCAAAATGAGTGTTTAAACATGCATATGATAAGTTTTGTATGGGAGAATGTTTTTCAGACGGTAGAGCGATCTTAAGGCAGCAGATACTTTACGGCTGACCTCAGTGACTTCTTTTTCCCCAGTTCAACGTTTTATCTATGTATAGACCCAGGTTTTTTACCCAGTTAGAGAACGGGATCAAATTATCATTATAAAATAAGGGTGGCAAGCTACTGATGTAAATTTTTGCCAGCATTTTTGAGCTTCCAACAAGCATTGCTGGACATTTAGATCGATTGACAGAAATGCCAAAACGCGATGACCAGTCATAAATGGCTTTCAAATTATGGTTTAGTTTAGCGATAGCATCATGTAGATTATAGATATCCGATTGCACATATATTTGAAGATCGTCTGCATAGTATAGATGGTACGAACAATCGATGACGGAGGATATTTACTTAATGAAAACTTAAAATAATATGGAAGATAGCATTCCGCCTTGCGGTACACCAGAATCAAGACTTAACCACTGGGAAGTCTCCTCCCTTACGTGGAACGATTGCTGCATGTTGAGAAGATAAGAGGAAAACCATTCCAAGAACGAGGGAGCAAATTTAAAATGAGACAGGATACATAGGAGTATATCGGAGTCTAATAACTGTGTTAAAAGCGTTGGAAAAGTCTACTAACACCATCACTATTACTGTTTTGGTATTTAATCCGTGTTTTATAACCTCAGTAACTTTTAGCAAAGCAGTGGTGGTGCTGTGACCGGAGCGAAAACCAGACTGATAAGCACTCAGTAGGTTATTTTTAGATATGAAATTGAACATTAGCTTATATACATAGGCCTCTAAAACTTTACAAAGAAAGCGCAAGATAGATATGTGACGAAAATGGTTAGGGAGTAAGGGATTTGAAACTTTAGGAAGGGGACACACATAGCCCTTTTTCCAAAGGGTTGGATACTGTCCAGAGTCTAGATTTTTTTTATAATATGCGTTGCAGCTGGTAGAAGATACTCTAAGATGTTAACTATCAAATCTCTACTGATTTCATCACAACCCACGGCCCTGGATTTGATTGACAGCACAGCCTTTATAACTTCATCCTGATGAACTGGTGAGAAATGAAAAACTGAGGTGTTAGAAGATTGGATTGAAGCCAAATAAGTTTAGTTTGAGACAAATTGCAGGGTCCATTGCTGAAGCAGAAACAAAATGCAGATTCAAGTCATTGAGAGAAAGAGAAGGACCGCAATCTTGGGCAGATATCTTACCCACACCAAAAGGTTTTGAGATTTCCAAACATCGACTGGCGAAGAGTTACAAATATTAGTATAGATATAGCGCCGTTTAGCGTTACGTACCATCTGATTGCATCAATTCCTACATAATTTAAAGGTTCACCAATTTTTCTCCGTTCATTCCCTACTAAATCGATGAAAAGCCCAATTCCATCTAGTCATAGCTACCCGAACACTCTCTTATCCAAGGAGCAGAAACACGCTTTAATCTAACTTTGTGAATCGGAGCATGAGCATCATACAGGCTGAGAATTGTATTATTAAGGTAAGATATCTTTTCATCAACTGTAGGTGCTTTCCCTAAAGGATCGAAATTTAAATTAGTAGCGTCTTTCCTGAGATTTTCCGGGTTTACCTTTTTGAAATTACGTAATTGTAAAATACTAGAAGTAGTTTTGGGAGGACTAAACTTATAAGAAGCGTAAATTAGGTCATGTCGTGAGAAACCCGGAGCGGGAAATTGACCATGATTAATTACGAAGTTCAATCATTGAGTCATTCCGATCAATATTGCGATGAGTAGCCCCTAAGGGAAGAATGTGAAGGTTGACAGACCGAGAAGAAATCTTGAGAATCATGGATGATTTTAATACTGATATTGAAATCATCCATGATTATGCAGTGTTCGTACTCAGAACATAAATTTTCTAAAGCCATTTCAATAGAAGGAAAGTAATCAATAACAGGGGGATAGTACACTACTCCAAGAATCATTATTTTACCCTTGACATTTAATTAAATAAACAGGAACTCAGAGGAGGCAGAGTAAGAAGGTGGAGATGTTAAAATTATTTTGTAATTAATTGACTTGTTCAAAACTATGGCAACACCTGGTGGCACCTCTTTTGTCAATTCGATCATTTCTAATAACTACAAAGTCTGGTTATGAAAATAAGGTAGAGTGTAAATAAGGATTTAGCTAACTCTCTGAAACAAGGATTGCATGTACGCACTTAGAAGATAATGAGTTTTCAAGTTCAGAAAAATTACTCGGGATATTTTGGGCACTTAGATGACAAATATTCAAAAAATCATCAGAAGTTGAAAGAATATTCTCTGTTTGAGAATTTAAAAAGATCAAGGTACCATTCATAGAGTCATTGCAAAACGTGAAAAAAGGTCTGAATCATAAATTGAATGAAAATATTCAGCATCAGACATATTAATATAATACAATAATTAAATATATTAACATAAATATATATAAATAGAAAAATACAAATAAAAAAACCTAAAATAGTTCAACCAAAGATTTCAAACATTCACATACGAGTACACCATCCCACCGGTTTGCTGTTTACACGGCAAATTAAACAACAATAATATGAAGAAAAAAACTAAGGTATGCAATTTAAAATCTAAATAAATACAAATTAAAAATCTAAATAAATACAAATTAAAAATATAGAATGTTCTTAAAATTAACATAAAAATAAATGCACGAGAAGTCTAAAAACATCATTAAAATAAAATATGAATAATCTAACCGACTACTTACTCGGAGCAGACCGTCCGCAATAAATTGAGATAACCTGCGTAATGTTGAGCATGGTTGCCCCTTTGCACACGTTTAATGGTTGTGATTTCAGAAATCTCTATTTTGGACGCTGTTATACGTCAGTTAATGTCGACATTCATACAAGTGTTCATGATCATTTGATTTACAAAAGATACATGAATGTAAATTATCTATATAAAGGTTTTACTAATTTAATGTGAAAGTAATTTGTTTCGATTATTAATGTTTGTAGACAAAGTATGTGAATTATTAAATGTATGACATATAGCCCTATTTCGTTCCTATAAAAATTGTACTAATGAGGCATATTTTGGTATGTTAATAGTACGACAAGACATTTCAAATGACTTAACCGTCTCAGGATCTAATTTTCTAAATACAATATTTAAAATAAAATTCAGTTAAATCATCAATATTTAATTGCTTTAGAGCATTAATTGAAGCATGAAATTGGTCCATAAAATTATGGTAACCGCTTGTTGTGTTTGCGTTCACCTGCTTTAAGTTCAATAGTTGGTAAATATTCGTAGATACTAGTGTGCGTTCGTCGAAAAGTTATTGTAAATGTCTATACATTTTACGATAATTTTGTATAGTTTAATATCTAAATTACACAAAGGCGGTTGCGATGGCGCGAGATAGAAGCGATGCGGTTGGTTTCGAGTCTTCTGTACTTATGCGAACCCCGTTAAAACAAGAGTGCACATGCAAAAGTTATAAAAGGCGGTAGATAGAAAACCCGGAAATGGGCTTTGCAGTACTCTTATTGAATAATGATTAACTAATCTTATAAGCGTTGGGCGGTAGTGCAAAGTGGCGCGAAACAAATAAAAAAAATGATTTTCCATATTCTTTTTTATATTGACTGTTATAATCACGCGCGATACTCTACAGACATTGCGATTTTGCCTGTTCGCAAATATCAGAAAAGAAAAAACAAAAGAAACAAAAATTTAATGCAAAGAAATCACATTGGATGCATATAATTTTGAAATTTCTGAGAAATGCTCTTTGCGTACGTTTAAATTTCGTTTGTCAAACGTCAAAGTGTTTTTAATTTACTAACAAAGAATGTTGAGTATTTTCCACGTAGTAGGCGCATGGAAAAATGTGTACATGCCCAAGATGATTATTTAAAAAAAAATCGATACTAATTATCCATATAATAGATCGATATAAACTATGAAAACTAAAAATATTTAAAAATGTTAAAATTTTTCAGAATCCAGTTTTTTCTTACGGTGATCGCCAGTCTTCATGCCAGCGTTGCGATTATGGCTAATTATTACTACAAGTGGAGTCTATAGTCAAAAATGAATGAAGACGTGGCAAAAGATTTAGAAAAAAAAAGAAAGATTGCTGGGATTTATTAACTGTTTTTTTTATTTTACACAAATTACAGGCATGTTTGCAGTGTATAAAAAGTTTTGAGGAAATACTCGTATTTCTGTTCAGCTGTTCTCAGTATTATTTTCGCTTGTATCCTCACCAAAATGTTTCCAGTTCTAAATTACTTTGCGGCTCAGTTGTTCTTTTAGCTACAATGATCAAGATTGATTTACTAGAAAACGGAAAAAGGCAGCGGAAATATCCCATGTATTTTATATATACTAATATCGTAATGATTTCTTATATTTACGTGAATGCGAACATGGACAAAAACCAACTTTACGGATTCTATCGCGTTAAATTTTAACTTTTTAGTAGAATATAAAATAATCGGAACAAAAATTAATAATAAAAGCTTCAACTTTTACTACGTAGACTTCGTTAGCTATGACATCAGGATATCAACATGTGACCCCCGTGAAAATGGGTGTCGTAAAGCATTCGAAATGTCAGGAATTAAAATCATGTTAGATAAAATGCGATAAAATCGGTAAAAGTAGTTTTATTCAATACCCTTAAAACATTTATACGTGATAGGACTTATAGTCTTTCATAATCAAATTCAAAATCAAATTTAATGTCCCAGGAAGCAACTTGAACTGTATGTTGTTAAATATCCTAATATTATTTTTATAAGTTACCGTTAAGCACAAATACTTAATTTAATTAAATTGAAATTTAGAGGAGTCTTTCCGAACTCTAGGATTTTAAAGACCGCATGCGCCTGATTGCGGATTAAAATGTTTGATATAAGCTGCCTTGAACTGAATAGATAAAATTAAAAATGATAAAATCCGTAAAATTAGTTTTATTTCATACACTTATATCGGCTTAATTAAAAAAGTGGTTTATTAATAATCTCGAGCTTAAAAAAGTATTCACTAAATAAGTCCTTTAGGAGCGGTACCATTGTCTTCGTAAAATTTGACATTTGCCGTCAAATTCTATATTTTACAATTCACTTAACATGTTTGTAGTGTTGCGAATTTTTTTTAAATTTTTTAGATTTTGATTTGACGTTTTCGACTTAATCGACAAATATCATCATATTAACATTGGATAATTTGCACAAAATATTTATAGTTTTTTATAGAATAATGGTGACAAATAAACACACAGTCCACATGATGGTAAGTGGTTACTGTGGCCCATAGACATCTACATCTATCCTCGGTTAAGAATCAAAACACAGATATGTCGTTCCATGAGGACTAAGGTGTAATGTCTAATTTTCAGTAAAAAGCATACACTTGCCATACGAAATACAGCATTAAGTTGCTATTTTACGCTGGTATTCTGTGAGAGCGACTTTTTTCCCCGGTCGAGCTGACCTATTCGTGTTATAACCACAATATATCTGTAGCATGGCTTTACCACGTATAAAAATCAAAGCCTTCTTTGTTAGTGAGTATTAGGTGTATACTGTCCATACTGTAGGTCTATACTGTGTATACTGTCTATTATGTAAAAATTTAATAATAATAAAATGAGGTTAGCTCGAACATACATACATACAGACGCGGCGGAATATTTTAATTTATTATGTTTTGTAATAATTTTTAATATGTAAGGGAGTTTATCTTAAGACAATTTAACTAGAGATGAAACATTCCATCTTAGTTTAAATCTCAAGGATGACAACGCCTCTACGAGTGTGTATGGGTCGCAGCATCCACTTACCATCAAGTTAACTATGTGCTCGTTTGTTACCGGAGCCTATATGTTAGGGCCATTTACTACGTACCAATCAAATCTTATGAAAACACGTAAGATGGTATAGTGTATATTATACACAGATTAAAGGAATATAGTAAGATAAGCGACAGTAGCCAAATAACAGGGTGCAGACCGCAAACTAAATAGGTCGTGGGTTCGAACCAACTGCTGTCGTGAACCTAACACAAGCATTTTAAGCTAACCAGGAGTGGTTAAAGGGAATATTAGCAATTTTAATAGCGTTTCTAGTATTTTTCTACTATAAAAAAGAAAGATATTTGAATTACAGACACAGTTTTTATACAGCTTTAATATACACTATAATATAACTCTACGAGTATAATTAAATCAAATATATACACGACAATACACATACATTGTTCAGAAGATTGAGTTCATTACTTTTAATTTAACTATATAACGTTTGATCCTATTTGTTTAGGCCCTTTATACGTCGTGTTTGCTTAGTAACAACTTTCTTACATATTAGGGGATTATCTATAAAATGACCCCTTACATGAATATGGTAACGCTGAATTTCGATATATTACATTTTGTCCTCACTAACTTGTAAATGGCGGTATAAACATTTCGTAAAGAACTGACTGCTTAAATACGGCTGGTAGCTCGGCATAGACCTCCTTTTTTCTGAGAGGGTTTTGGAGTAAAGTAAAGGACGTTGATCTGACTTAATATTGATTTAAAATAGTTGTTCTTGAATTATTATACCAAATAAATATTATCATTTATTTTATTTGTTTCTTTTTACAAGTAAACTCTGGGATACACACTTGTCCGACGCGACTAATAGTGTAAGTATTATGGCGCGACTAGCTAAAGGTTAAATTCTAAGAGATGAAGGCTTTGAATGTGGTGAAGCTACGCTGCAGCTATATTATTCTTATCTATTTCTCCCACAAAATATAATTTATTTATTTTATTCTTTATTGCACTAAATATTTGTACAAAAGGCGAGCTTAATGCTATGTGGCATTCTCTACCAGCTAACCTTGGGTAGAACAGAGAGTGAGTTATGGGCAGTTAAGTAGTTATGATCAAATTAAGTTAAAATATATACATGCAACACATACATATAATATACACATATGTAAATAAATACACACATTTATACATATATATCTCAATAAATGTATATATAAATAACTATAAACATATAAAGTAAGTTGACTGAACTTTGTAGGCTACGGATATGCTCGTATAGTTTTCTTTTAAAAACATTTTTGGCAGGTATTGTTCGCACTTCAACAGGCAATTTGTTCCAGAGGAAGATGGAAGTAACTGTGAAAGAATTTGACATAAGCCCAGAATGGTGGAGAGGAGTAGACAGTAATAAACTGTGTGAAGAACGGAGGTTGAGGGAATGAGTGTCACTACGATATTGAAATCTTTCTTTTAGATAAAGGGGTGAAGAAGAATCATTAAGAACTGAAAACAGGGTGGACAAGATTCGGAAATCTCTGCGCTGGCGTATAGTCAACCACTTATTACTTATCATTGTCTGCATTGCTGTGTTCTAAATGGTATAAAAAGCCAGTATAATTACAGGCTATTAGGTATTCGATCTTACTCATTAAAGGTGACAACGCATCTGTAGCCTTCTATGCTTAAAGTTGGCTGCAGGTTTTCATGGATTGCATTAGCCACTTACGATCAGGTGTACGTAAGTTCGTTTGTTACTCCAATTTTATAAAAAATATATAAAATTATTCAACTATTTATAAACAGTATATTTTTCTTTACATATTCTTGACACCATTATTATATATCCGTGTAAAAGCAATTACAAAAGAGAAACTTCTAAAAATATACAATCGACGAAGCAACAAAACCCACTCATGTCAGGTTCCAACAAGCCGCTAAACGAAGATAGCGGATTGGTCTACCAGAAATGCGTTTATAATGTTCGAGATGCTTAGCGTTTTTTTGTGGTTTTTTCACGAACGTGTAGGCTCGACCGGGGTAGGGCCACATTCCCACAGAATACCAGCGTAAAATAGCAGCTCAATGTTGCTGTGTTTCATATGATGAGTGTAGAGAACCGGAGACCCTTTTTACTGGAAACGAGGCATTCCATCACAGTCTTCAGGGGATAAATGTAGATGTCTATGGGCCATAGCATCCATATGCTATGGCCCATAGACAGGGCATAGACAGGTGACTGTCAGGTATCAGGTGTTTGTCACACTCATTATATAAAAAAATTGTAGTGACAGACGAGTTTACAGTCCCTCCGATGGTAAGTGGCTACTGCAGTCTATGGACACCTGCAAATAATTCCAATAAAGAAGGTTACAGATGCGACGTCACCTCTGACGACTATGATGGAATGCCTCACAGCCTCTAACCATACTGGCTCTCATTAAGCCGGAACGCAGTAGTGCACACATTGCAATTTTACGGCGACGGTAAGATTATTGTACCAATCCAGACGTACTACTAAGCAGCAATCTAATTTAACCACCTGGTAAATTGTAAAAAATTTAATGATATTCCATATTAGGCACATATTCCATATCCGGTACCTTTCCTCTAAACGGTTAATTTAAAGAAGAAGGAAATAAAAAAATTACATTTACCACTAATTTTAGGATAGATTTAACAAAATATACCACGAAACACTTTTAACCCTTATGTGGTGACGAGGTACCCGGTGCCTTTGACATTTTCAAATTCTAAAAAGTATGTTTACGCCCTATATGTAGCTGTGACTTCCTGAGAGCTCTTAACTATTTATAAATTACATATTTTTAATGTTTAGACCAAGTCTACTATTTACAATGTTTTGTGAAAACCAAAACATATTTTGAACTCACAATCGAGTAACGAGGTACCCAGGTACCTCTTTGTGTTTTATGTGACTATGAGGAAAGTATTTTAATTTCGTACAAAATTAAATAATAAACATTTGTCGAAGTATTTTATTTCTATAAAAATTACAAATTCTTTGTTCATACAGTATTAATTACAGCTCTCGAAGCAGATGTTACATGTTGGACGAGTTACTGCATGTTCATCACAAACTGGTTTTCTGCAGTTAGTGCAAGCTTTTCGAGTTTTTCTTTGCTTGCGTTTGAGTTCTCTGCATAGGTAACAACTTCCGACGACTGCAACACGCCCTGTAGAATCTCGTCTAGTTTGACTTATAGAGTTGCAGAGCCGAAATTGACGGCCTAAGTTCTCGGCCAAGCACGTCCTGCATTGCAGATCTCACATGTAATTTTGATGTCACAATGCAATTTTTGATCTCTCTTCTATATTTTACCACACAGTTGTAGACTCAATGATTTCAAAACTTTCTACGTCTGTCACTCGAGACCAATTGTGGGTTATGTTCCATGTAAATAATATATGCTAAAGCTGCAATGTCAATGATATTGTAAAAAGTGCTAAGGCCACCGATTTGTTCTGCGTTTTACGGTGTATTCTGCTAACAGCTTATCCATGTTGTCCACTCCACTTTTAGTTTTATTATAATATAAAATTATTTCTGGCTTGCAGTTTCCTTATTACTTTCAATAATTGGTGACATGTGCATTGATGACAACATTATTACTGCTTTATTCTTTTAGGTACGTAAGAGCACACAGTTGCTTCTTTGCTAAATGCGAAATTAGAAGAATAAACAGCCTCTCCTTGTGTGCTTGCATATTTGCAGGAAGAAACCGTTTATTTTTCTTACGTTCCAACTAGTGTCATATTCCACGAATTCAAGGAATGAGCCAGTTGAAGCGATGTAAAAATTATCCGTAGTTACATTCAGCCCTGAATTTTTATATTTAGCCACGAGATCTAATACAGTGCATTCTCCTACATTTGTTTGACGTATAACACTTGACTTTCCTGTATATATTTGTCCATTTAGGGGTAGGAATTATTTGCATCACAAGCCCAGAATATTTTATGCCATACTTTTCAGGTTTGATGGCATGTATTGAGTAAAGCAGTCCGCCCACGATATCCATATAGCTGTTCGTCAACGGTAACATTCACGAGGCTTGTAGTTTTTATTCAAATTTGAAATGAACATAGTCCAAATATCTCGTATAGCAGCGGCTTTATCAGCTAACAAACGTTCAGGGCGCGTTACATCATTATCAAACCTTATGAAGCGTAGCAGCATTTTGAATCTATCATGGGACATCGCAGCCCGAAATAATGGTAGGTGACTGGATTCCACAGTTCAGTCAAATGCTCTTTATTAGATCTATACCCACTAAAAATTAGAATACCAAAAAATGCATCCAATTCTTGTTCTGTGAATGGTTTGAATATTTTTTGTTTCGGTCGCTTGCTAATATCAGGGTAATTTTCCATCAGTTTATTATTGTATGCTTCAGTAATCTTTGTCCCTTTCCGATTAGTTTCCCTCAAGATTATGTCACACATTTCATTGGACAATATATTTTTGAATATTTCCATTTGATTGTAAAGTTTGCTGAACGATGCAGCCCCGCCCCGTTGACGAATAATATTTCTGCTACTAGTTTGTGTTCTGGGAAGTGGTTCAGACTGCCATCGCATTCCATCTTTGCGATAAGAATATTTTCAAGCGATTCCCCTTCAAAACTCGCATCGGAATCATAAGAATCAATCTCATTTTCGACTTCAGCTTCTGGCTCAACATCCGAAATTTCAAATCTACCCTCTTCAACTAAAGGAATATAATCATGTTCATTATCAGAAGCAACAAACTCACCTTCGTCACTAGAAGATTCTGCTAATATCTCTAGCAATTCTGTTGAATTATATCTTCGAACACGTGATCTTTGTTGAGAAGTACTCATCAATATTCATAATGAAATAATTATAAACTCACAAAATACAAATATGCTCGTACAATAGAAACAAACGTATACAGTCAAATGTCAAGCGATGCACAGAATGGATTCAGTGTTTCTTGCGCGCCGATAACCATGTACCGCACTTCACCTCTCCTTCGCTTTTATCGCCACAGGTTGTCAACTGTTTAGCTTAGCTAAAGTAATAATATTCAAAGTATGTGTAACAAAAAGTAGATCTTGATTGTTTACATTACGTATACACTGTATGTAGGTTGGGTACCTCGTCACTCTGTTAAAGGTGTTTTATTTGTCACTCACATAAGGGTTAAGAAAATTTGAAAAATGAAACTTAAATACTCTACTGAGCAGCCACGGCTAAAATACGACAGAGAAATAGAAATTTAAAAAATATTAAGTACCCAAGAAAAATTTTGTAGAATGAAAATGAAATAATAATAAATTTTTCAGTGGCTTTTTTATATGTACGAAAATAAATGGCTACATTTTTATCCATATTCTATTAACGACGTACTTGCAAAATTATTTTTATATTTCTTTCATCATTTTAATGATCTCGCTACAATACTAACAAATGTTAACGTGCGCATATCTGTGAACGAATATCTTTCTTTTAGTTATTTTTAACAACGTTAGTATGACAGACCCCAATAAAAATTTCTGAAGAGTCTTTATTATGCTCTCGCATTGAAGAAAATATACAAATGTTATTTTTGTTTCATACGTTCTTTGTTATTTGTCGGTTATTGTAGTGAAGTTTTCGTATTCCTATAAGTTATATTTGTCTCATTCTCTACATGTTACAAAGAAGTACATTCGTGTAAGTCAGTTTTTTTAGGCATAATTGTTTAATAAACTGATTTAAACGATTTTATAAATGAGTTGCAACAATAGTGATTTCAAAAAGCACAAATAACAAAGGCCTACCCCAAGGAATGCTACAAAAAGCGGTTCTGACACAACATCACTTCTTGCAGTAGCTCTATAGGCGAACTCCTAGACAGAAGAGGAGGCCTATCACCTAGTTGCAATCAGTGGTGTCAAATCTCACCATATAGTACATACAGTCCATTATGATATTGAAAACTACACCGCATGCCAGACACACACTCTCTCATCCATAGTTCCTAATTCCGACCCAATTACATTAGTCTTAAAAGCCCATTTAGGACAAACATCTCGACCCAGAACAATTATTTGTCGGCCATACAAATACTGGTTCCATGTAGGATTCGAACCCGCGGCCCTCAACGTTGCAACTCATTGCTAAGCCACGGCGCCACAGATCCGTCACAAAGTTGCTGTTATAGCCATTCATGAATTATTATTTAAATATATAAATAAATAAAAAAATATAATTGAATGGGTGTCGCTTATTACGACTCGACGGACAAAAAACGACACCCATGAGCCAAAATGGGGTTATTAATTCCATTGACCAGACTTGCGTCGGGCAGTAGCGTCAAAGGCGCTCACGTCTGGTAATTAATTTACTAATTTAGATATAGCATTATTTACTTCGTAATATTTTAGTAATTGTCGTTTTAACGGCTCCGTGGCGCAGTGGCTTAGCAATGAGTTGCCGCGGGTTCAAATCCCGCACGGAACAAGTATTTATATCTACAAATAATTGTTCCGGGTCCGGATGTTTGTCCTTGTAAAATGTATGTATGTAAACTGCCCCCACGATACAGAAGAAAATCCTAGTGTGGAGGTAACGTTTTTTAAAAAAATAAAAGAAAGAGAACAAATTTGAAAATTAATGAAGTGTCATCAGCAAATAATACTATATTATTCTTATCCGCTACTATGTAAGGTAAGTCATTAATATATACAAGAAACAGACAGGGGCCGAGAATTGAGCCTTGAGGCACGCCCATTTGTACTATCGACCCGGACGAGCTCATACTATTAATGACAACTTTTTGCGTTCTGTTACTTAAATATGAAATAATTAATTTAAGAGCATTAATTATTTCGTATTACACCGTAGTGTTGTAGTTTCCTGATTAATGTTTCATAGTGAACACAATCGAAGACTTTGGATAGGTTAATATACCTAAAGCATCCTGTGAATTCTCCCATGCATTGAAGATATATTTATTCAGCTCAACACCAGCATCAGTTGTATAGCGACCCCTTATGTAACCAATTTGATTTTTATGAAGTAAATTAATTAGATTAAAAAAAATAACATTTGATCAAGAATATTTTTTTCAAAAATATTACTAAGTGTTGACAGTACATAAATTGGGCTGAAATTGGCGGGGCTAATGTACTACCAGATTTAAGTAAAGGTATTACTTTACTATGCTTCATTAAATCAGGAAACACACCATATTCGATACTAGTATTAAAAATAATAGCTAGTTGAGGCGCGATTATATCTATTATAGACGCAATAACTTTAACGGAAATCCCCCACAGATCTGCAGTTTTCTTAATATCTATAGTTTTAAAATATTTTACAATATTTTATGAAATGTAAAATTCTTTGTATACGCATTTACATTTTGTTTAAGTAATGACTCGGTGACGGCAGGAGAAGAATTCAGTGACTTAGTGGGTATGATCGGATATGGAATATAATTTCAGCATCCTGGTGGACCGATTTAAGAAGACATCTTCGCATAAATCGGGCTTAATTTCATGAAAAACGTGAATTATGTTGGCCTTCAGGGCGGCAATTGTTTGTGGTTTGTCTGCATAGATCAGAAATTTCACGTAGCTCCACAGAAAATAGTCGAGCGGTGTCAAGTCACACGATCTAGATGGGCAATTGATGTGACCACCACGCGAGATGACGAACTTATCATCCAATAAATTCTTCAATAAATTCCAATATATATGGCAAGTGGCGTCGTTCTCTTGGAACCACATGTTTGTGAGGTCCATACCATCTATACTAGGCTACAAAAAATTGTTATCATCGTCTGATACTGATCGACTTTGACACTGAGTGCGGCTCCTTGCACATTTTCGAAGAAATAAGGACTTTTGGTCCGGCAGTATATTACTTTTTGGAGTTTAGAGGCACCTGATGAATCTTCCGTGGATTTTCGTCGCTCCAAATTCGGCAATTTTGTTTGTTAACAAAGACACAACTAGAAATGAGCTTCATCACTGAAGATGATTTTTTACTAAAATCAAGGTCAGCCGCCAAATGCTCTAAATCCCAATCAGTGAATACACGGCACTGTCTGTGGTCGTGGGATTTCAGCTCTTGAGTTAATTGAACATTGTATGGATGAAAACCCAAGTCTCGACGCAAAATTCGCCAAGTTGATGTTGCAGAAAGACCCAGCTCTTGCGCACGACGCAGAATGGACTGTCTGGGGTTTTCCCGCACACTGTCCCGAACAGCAACAATATTCTTCAACGGTCTTGCGTTTCTTTGACGTACCGGCACTGCTTCATTGATCACTTAGCCGGTTGTCTCAAATTTATTCATCAAACGATGGATTGTGTACTCTGCCATGAATGCCATATAAATTGGATGCAACGCGCGGAACGTTAGGCGAACAGAGCACTGATTTTGATAATAAAGAAGAATGGCGAAAAAATTTTTGCTGGAATTATTAAGCGTTATTTGACACATTTAGCACAGGGCATGGCAAACGCAGTTTTTATTTTCTAGCCGTTATTAGCAGGACACTGCTGCGTATCTCCTAGTTTATTTCTCTCTGCCGCCTCTCACGAGACTCACGGGATATGGGGTAGAGGTATTCTTGCACCGCCATTACACAATAAATCATACCTTATCTCAGTGGTGTTTATGTATATAAAAATATTTTTTATTCTTGTTAGGCCTAAGATATAGTATCTTTACATGTTTAACTCTGTTGTTTTTCATATCATACTTATTATTTTTGTAAACTATTTTTATGTCTGCTCAATCCACGAATGCGTTTTACTTTCTTTTTTCTTCTTTTCTTTCTTTTCTCATCAGGTGATCATGATAATTGATACCGCTTTAACAAAGTTTTGATTATACAGGTTTCACTTTATAATGTAATTTTAAAAGTTCGAGGCAGTTGATTGTTTTCACTTCGGGCTTACTGGCCTTTGAGTTCGAATAACTTGTATAAATTGATATTGTAATTTGATATTCCTTAATGCTTAGTGAAAGCTCAAAATTAATCGCTTTGTAAAATTTATTTTTCAATATAAATCGATTGGAAATATTACCAGGATAATTATGTGTTTAAGTATAATCTTATTAATCAACACAATCAAAATCCACCGTTGGACATGAGTCTCGTGGAAAGAAGGGTTTGCCTTAATGATTATTGTGATAAATGAGGGAAATCCTAGGTGTCTGTCTGGTTGTACCTAACCAGACAGACAGACAGACTAGTAGGTAGTTAGGTTTTACCTATTTCTGCCACCAAATGGCAGTGAATACACATCTGTGTTCTGATCTGAAGGGTATAGAGAGACAGTATAATAACTTCCGAGGTGACGACGCATATGTAGCCTTCTTTATTTGAAGTTGATTTCAGGTGTCCATGGACTACGGTTGCCATTCTGCCAATATACAAGGGGGTCAACTTGACGCTGCTGGATGCTGCTATGTTTCGTATGGTGAGTATTTTACAGGAAACAAGGCATTCTATCTTAGTTCCCAGGGGGGACAAAGCATTTTGATTCTTAATCCAGAATAGATGTATAGGTCAATGGACTACAGCATCCATTTACCATCAGGTGGATTGTGTTCTCGTTTGTCACCATTTATCTCATTTTTTAGTTTTGCTCAGAAATTGGCCTTGGGTCATTATGCAGATTTTTAACTCTCGAAGTAAAGATGGAGACGAAATTATGCATGTATTTAGCTGTGTAGTGGCAGCGTATATAATTTTATACCTATATCATAAGGGTATCATGAGAAGCTACAGATAGAAATGAAAAAGAAGAAGGGCAGTGGCATCTTTCTAATTATCATCATCATCATCATTACGGCCCATCACAACTCCATAGGCTTCCCCCAAGGAATGCAACAAACCACGGTCCTGAGCCACATGCATCCATCGACTTCCTGTATGTCTTACCAGGTCGTCACTCCATCTAGTGGGGGGACGCCCTACAATTCGTCCGCCGGCACGAGGCCGCCACTCGAGAACCTGTTTTCCCCATCGGTTGTCCGTTCTTCAAGCTATATGGCCAGCCCATTGCCACTTCAGCTTACCAATCCATTGGGCTATATCGGTCACTCTGGTTCTACTGCGGATATCCTCATTTCTAAGTTTATCACGCAGAGAAACCCCGAGCTTAGCCCTCTCCATAGCTCCCTGAGCGAACTTGAGCTCATACAACCAGCAGTGAAGAACCACGTCTCAGTTCCATAGGTCATCACTGGCAACACGCACTGGTTGTACAGTCTAGTTTTCAAGTTTTGAGGTATACCTGACGAGAAACGCTGCCCAGCCGAGTTAAATCCGTCGATTGACCTCTCGGTCGAAGTTGGATTTACATAGTCGGACTATTTGTCCCAGGTAAACATGCTCGTCAACAAATTCGAGCTGAGTGCTTCCAACAGCTACCGGCATAGGTGTGACATGGACGTTATACATGAACTTCGTTTTCTCCGTGTTCATCTTAAGACCTATCCGTTGGGAGCCACTATTGAGGTCATTGAGCATAGTGCTTAGGTCCTCCAGCGATTCTGCCATAAGGACTATATCGTCGGCAAATCGAAGGTGAGTGATGTACTCGCCGTTGATGTTAATACCGTATCCTTCCCAGTCCAGTAGCTTGAAAACTTCTTCCAATGCAGCGGTGAAGAGTTTTGGGAATATTACGTCACCCTGTCTTACACCTTTCTGCAGTTGGATTGGTTTCTTACTCTGGTTCTGTACTCGTATAGCCATCGTAGCCCTACTGTATAAACACTTCAACACTTCGCTATACCGATAATCAACTTGGCACCGCTGAAGGGACTGCAGCACCGCTCAAATTTCGATGGAATCAAAGGATTTCTCATAGTCCACATACGCCAGACATAGTGGCAAATTGCACTCCTTGGACTTCTGTACAATTAGCCGAAAGGTATGTATGTGGTCTATGTTGCTAAAGCCTTTTCGGAAACCGGCTTGTTTGGGAGGCAGGAAGTCGTCGAGTCTGCATGCGAGACGATTCGTAATGACTCTCGAAAACAGCACGTAGACGCGGCTCAGAAGGGAAATCGGTCTGTATTTCTTCAAGAGAGCGTTGTCGCCTTTCTTGAAGAACAAGACCACCGCACTTCTGCTCCACGCCTCCGGTGTAGTGGCACCATGGAGAACGGAATTAAAGAGCTTCTGAAGGACTACAAATACCGGTTTTCCACTCGAATTCAGAAGCTCCGCTGTAATTCCATCCTCGCCTGGGGCCTTGCCGTTTTTAAGGTGCTGGAGAGCCATTCTAATCTCGCTCAGACTGACGTCCGGAATATCATCGAAATAGTATCGGATAAGACTTGCTCTTGGATCGTTACTCACACTTGCGTGTGGCTCCAACGATGATGTGTACAGTTGCCAATAGAACCTCTCAATCTCACTCAAAATCTCAGGTGTCCCGGAAACGACGCCGCCACTCTCGGTTTTCAGCTTCGACAGTTGGATCTTTCTGGCAGACAGATCTCTAGCGAAGACTTTGGAGCCCTGGTTCCGCTCGATCGCTTCTTCAAAACGAGCAGTATTAAAGTTGCTTAAGTCCCGCCGCATGCATTTGGAGATCTGTCTGTTCAGTTACCTGTATGCTATCAAATCTACTGAAGACTGCAGCTTCATTTTCCGGTTAACAGCCATGAGATTAAGAGTGTGATCGGAGAGATTTTGTGTTCTTCTGCGACAGGTCTTGTAAAACTTAGCTCCGACCGCATGGACAGTTTTCACGAGCTTATTATTCATATTGTCCACTGCACTGCAATCTTCTAGGCATTGAAAACGGTTTTGTAACACGAGCTGAAAGGTTTCGGGACTTTAGATTAGAGCACGAGGGGGACGGAGCGTTGACTTCATTGGACGACACCTCTCCAACTTAACGTTTAGGTTCAGTGTGCCTCTAACCATTCGGTGATCGCTACCAGTTTTCACCCTCGAAATCACTGAGACATCACTGAACAGTTGACTTCTGGTCGTCATAATGAAGTCAATCTCATTTTTTTGTCGAACCGTCGGGGCTCGACCAAGTCCACTTCCTGTGGGGCCGCTTCTGGAAGAAAGAGTTCATCATAAAGAGTCCCTCCTTCTCCATGAAGTCAGCCAGCTGCTGGCTCCTTGGGTGCCGTTGCCCTATTCCGAATTTCCCTACTTTCAGCTCACGGTTCTCTCTCGTGCCTAGTTTTGCGTTGAAGTCTCCCATTAACACCGAATAGTGGGTTTTGGAGGAATGCATGTCTCTAGAGATATCCTCATACATTTCCTTCACCTCCTCATCGGGGTGTGCCAAGGTTGGTGCGTAAACCTGTATGACCTTCAGCGAATACCGTTTGGTGATTCTGAGTATAGGTACGTAGCCTTCGTCGACACACCAATCTTTAACTTGTTAACGAGAGACTTGTGGACGATAAATCTGACACCTCCTTGGGACAGATGGTCGCCCTCCCGGTGATAGAACAAGTTGCCGGATTCGAGGATTACCGTGTCCTCCCCCTCTCTTCAGACCTCGGATAATTCTATAATATTCCAGCGCAACTTATCTTATCTTTCTAATATAACAACTCAATAAAAAAAATGTTGTTTTAAACCCGCCTGCCAAGTGTAGCAATTATGGCATATATCCACCTCTGTGACGCTATCTATGGATAAAGCTGTATTAATGTATGAGCAAATGAAATTTGAAATCTAGTTTTCTTATCTGTGACTATTTTCACTAGCACAAGAGAAACAAGGCAAGATAAATCAAAAGGAGATCCTCTTGTACACGAGCAGTGCGCAGCTACACCGTTTGTAAATCACTCAAACTGGCACATGTGGACATTATGTTGGACGCGAAAACACTAAAATTTGAAACGCGAGAGCGCAGACAAGAGAGTTATATTATCATTGTTTGCTAGTATTTCGCTAACTTGAATGTTTCTGAAGGTGCTTTGCTTATAATTGAATCTGAAGCAATTTTTCTGACTAATAGTACAAGTTTACAAAAAATATCTCTTATTTTAATAATTATTGTGAATGACTATAAGATTAATATATTTTGAATCTTTACATAATTACAAAAAATGTATCTTGTATTTTTTTATTAATAAATTTAATATAAAACACATTTTGCCTTATTATTGAATTTCCCACGTTTGTAAATCATTATAAAATAACATACATACATACGTTAACACTAACGCTTGTCACCCATAACGGTAGGCAGAGACCACGGACTTTAATTTGGCATACCTCTCTCGGCTCCTTTACATCCATATACCTACGCATACATGTTCGTCGGTTAAGGGTTCTCTAAGTGTAACCCATCTTTATGAGGTGATCGCAACCAAGCTATTTCTAATTTGTTTTGTGTTGTTCATTGTGTAACGTAATATATGATAGAATAAAACTATTTCACGGATTTTATCGCGTTTAATTGTTCTTATTTTTAATTCCCGACGTTTTTATTGAATGTGTAATGTTCGCGTAAATATAAGAAATCATTATGTAATATATGATTGTAAGCTGTTAGTTTTTTAAAGTCCCGCTGGGTTTCTTACTGGTTCTTCCCAGGACAGAGGTTTTTTTCGAACCAGTGGTAAATTACAGAAAAGAGTGACTTTTTGTAAGTAGTTTCTTCAGTATATCCCCAACTTGGTCGATAACTTCCATCTAGGGCGCCCCTTGCCGATGTTCACTTCTGCAACAAAGCTTGTCACTCTTACCTAATTCATTCCTTCCATATTTCCAAAACACCGAAGCATTCCTTACTTAATCAGAAAACATTTTTAATAACAAGCTTTTATTTAAATTCTCTAAAAAGAAGAAAATAAATTTTAAATTAAATAAAACCCATACATTTATTAAATTACACAATTTATATGATATAAAAACTTGTCGCGAGATTTACCTGTGTACCTGCCCACCCACCCGTCTTGCATGGCAACTATGGCAAATATGAAGAAATCTAAGGGGCGGACTATAAATTCATTTTTATAGACATCAACATCTATAATAGAATAAGAATAAAAAGCAGAAGCGTTGTCTGTTGTGGAAAAATTTGGGATGTGCAAGCGGATTTAGAAAATGGGATGTTCGGATCAGGTATTTTCCATGCGAGTGATCGCGGAGAAGTTTATGGCCAAGAACCAAAAGGTTTTCGTGGACTTGGAAAAGCTTATGACAGAGTGGACAGGGATGTTTTACGGCAAACGCTGAACTCATTGGGGTTGAGCGCTGGGTTGATATAGGCATTGAAGTCTCTGTATAGGGAGTCCAGTGCTTGTGTCAGGATCAACGGGGCCTACTCTGACTGGTTTGGCATCCATAAGGTGTCAGACAGGGCTGTGTGGCTTCCCGTGACTGTTCAACCTATTTATGGACAGTTGTTTGGAAAATTTGAAAGTTGAAGAATGCGGGTTACGAATGGTTGAGTTAACCGTCAAATGCCTTTGTACGCCGATGATCAAGTCATACTTGCGTCGTCAGCGGCCGAGTTGCAAATGATGGTTACATTAATGAACAGGTCATTAAAAGAAAGGGAATGAAAGTGAACGCAAGTAAGACGAAAGTTATGGTTTTGAAAGAGAAGAAAATAAAACGATATGTGTAATAAGAATAGAAGGGAATTGGTCGAGCAAGTAGATGAGTTTGTGTATTTGGGATGTGTATTTGTAGGGATGGTAGATATGATAAGGATATAGAACGACGAGTGAACGCAGGAAATAAAGTAAATAGGGCTCTACACTCTGTTGTGGAAAGTCGGAATATGTCTAAAAGGCACGTATGGCAATTCACAACGCTGTGTTAGTCCCTACTTTAATGAATGATGGTGAAAGTTGGGTGTGGCAGAAGAAGCACGAGTAGAATAAATGCTGTAGAAATGCGGTCATTAAGGATTATGTTAGGGCTGAATCTGAATGACAGAGTGAGAAATTGTGTGATAAGAGAAGAGTGTGGTTTGCAAGATGATGTTGTGACCAGGATTAAGAAAGGAATGCTTCGGTGGTTTGGTCATGTAGAAAGAATGAATGAGGAAAGAGTGACAAAGCAAATTTATGTGGCAGAGGTGAACGGCAGAGTTGGGAAGGGACGCCCTAGGCGAAAATTTATCGACCAAATTGGCGATATATTGAAAATGGGCCAAATTAAGAGTACCCTTAACCGACGAGCGTGTATGCGTAGGTATATGGATGTGGAGGAGGCGAGAGAGGTGTGTCAGGATCGTGCCAAATGGAAGTCCATAGTCTCTGCCTACCCCTCTGGGTGACAGGCGTGAGTGTTTATATATTATATATGTTAATACAGTATCTAAAAAAATATCATAATGCAATATTAAAAATTAAGTTACGTTTTAGGCACTCTTTTATGTTGGCACAAGACGATTTTATATTCAATTTTATACAGTTATTGTTTATTGTTATATATTCTTTTTATTACTGTGTCCTGCAAAACCGAATGAAATAATATAGTAGATTACATTTTTACGTACTTAAATTTACCATGGTTTATCATCAATTAATTTTTCGTATAGTTAAAATAATACTAATGATATATATATCGCTGTTATTTTTTTCTGTTGTAAATTTTATTTAAATGGTAGTATTCAATTTTGAAAATGGTTTTAAACATTCGCTATTGTTAAAAGTTTTTTTTCTTCTCTAATGGCAATGAACCTTAAATTTATATGCTAACCTACATAAAAATTTAAATTGTTCTTTTGACTGTTAAAATAAATTAATGTTTTGTTATATAAACTTGGTGGTAGTTGTAGTAATTTTTCAATAATGTTGTGTATACGAAAAAATAAACATCATATTTCTAGCAAAAGTAATTTATAAAAAAAAAGCTAATGTATTTTTCGATGTATGTAAAACTAATAAAACTATTCACGATGTAACTATCTTAACTTCTGTATAAATTCAAAAATATTTAAAACTATCACTTTAAGGTACATTTAACTTTACTTGCATTCATATTATAACAGTTTGTACAAGTTATTTTAAAATAAGGTGTGAATCACACTGTGTGGTCATAGTTCTATGTAATCGCAAACGTTTCCATATACGTATTTTAGTAATTATAACAAAGGTGTCTCAAATCGCTTGCGCTGCTAGGAGTGGGAATGCAATTTGTATTTTGATTTGTCTCTTGTTATGTGATTGTTATTGTTACTGAAAATGATTACGTTGCTTTGACTTCTTTGTTTTGTATCTTAATATAAAATGCAATAATTTATTTTTGGTTTAATATTGATTAAACATTTAAATCATAAAGTTTTAACTATTATAATTCATTATTTTTGGGATAATAGCTTGAATATGTAACCTATTTGTGTGGATCATGAAAATAATTACTTCGTTTAATACGATTTTGAAACTCATTATATTATGTATACAATTAATTAATTTAAATTTTGTTGCGCCCATATTGTGCGCCTCAATCCCTGACTGACAATGATATACATAAATATTATACGAGACTGTATAATATAAATTTGTAAAAGATGTGAGTAGATTTATGGCTAAGTTACCAAATACGGAATTATAAATGAAAAATATTAATTGTGTGTAGTTGTGAGAGTAAGGTAAAGAAAATTATCGGAGGTTAGCATATCCACATACAATCGGCCTGATCAGCTGAGAGTTTGGAAAACCTCATAACCGATTAATTTTTAAACACTGTTCGGATTCGATAAAAACCGGAATGAGTTCTAACTATTGTTATTGAGTGAAATAAGAATTTATGAAGGATTGTATGGGAATATTGTCCATTATCTTGATCACGTATGTACGCGAGTCGTGTGCGTGAAAGTTATGGTACAATTAAATAATAAATTATATGAACTGAAACGCTATAAATGTAAAGAATTAGATGAAGTGATATTGGTCATTGTCTTGATCATTATGCATGAGCCGTGTACTTGAAAGAAATGATACAAATATTAAATGAATATGTAGCTAAAATGCTGTGAAGTAAAATGAAAAATACATAATTGTTAAACAAGAATAAAGTTCATAAATATATGTACTTCATTAAGAAAGGGAATAAAGCGAAGTATTGAAGTGTGAAAAGAGACATGATAATGAAATGAGTACTATGTAATATTAAATATTAAAATAAAATATTCAAATTTTATTAATTATATTATTCGTATAAAATAATTATTAATAAATATTATTCGTATAAAATATACGAACGCCCGAGAGTATAAGACGTGTTTATTTTTGCTCCGTGAATTTTAAATCTAAAGTGCAGTAAATTTTAGTTGCTATAGCCTGTGTTTATAACATTATTTTCGTTAAAAGTGCTCTTTCCGATGGTGAAATCAGAATTGTGAAATTCAAAGGGAATCGTAAGATATAAACGAAAATATTTCAAATTTTATTGTAACGAACTTTGACGCTGACCTACGATAACACGCATCGAGCCCGCTTCGCGTGCCTCCGTGCTGCATTTAGTCGCTACTTGAACGTCGCCGTGCTACATTCAGGCGGTCGAGTTGTAAAGCCAATATATATATCTTTTTAGTTATATTATTTTTTACTATTAAAATGAATGAAAGTTGTAAATATTTACTTTGCAAATATCCGCTTAATAAAATAAAATGATGTGTCTTACTTAGTTTGAAGAGCACCTCAATTGCGTGCACTATCCCCGTCACCACTAATCCCAGCACCACTACTCCCACCACCACCACACTAGGAAAGACACACCACCGATGACAATACGATACGTGTTTCGCCTCTACACGAGGCATCTTCAGGTATAGTAGACTTTACGGTGGCTGACCGCAAGTGAGCGGCGAGCCAAAACAGCTGTTATTTATAAGATTCCCGACGCAACCGCTCCCCACTTAAGTAGTGAGCGACCGCGTCATGCGATAGAACATGCGACCAATCACCACCTGACGTACGCAGCCGCCTGTTATTAAATTAATAACAAGCCGCTGCGAAACGCCTGCTACCCTCCAACCACGCAACCAATCGTTAATCACCGTGAAGGTGACGAACGACCATATTGCGAGGCTGTCCGTTGTTGGAGAGCAGGTTTAAAGATGTTTAAGAGAGGTGAGTTAGAAACATTTGTTTGTTCATTCAGCAGTGCAACATTACTATTTTTATTTTTAATATCTCCAACTGTTCCAGCACACACAGTCGCAGCCCTTTATTACAAGTATGTAAGACTTGAATTAGTGCTGGAATTAGTGGTGACGGGATAGTGCACGCAATGGAGGGAGGGCGGGAGGTGCTCTTCAAACTAGGTAAGACACATCATTTTATTTTATTAAACGGATATTTGCAAAGTAAATATTTACAACTTTAATATAATGGATTTCCGCAAAGTAACGCCTGATTCTATTAATTAAAAATGAATGCTTGTAATGGCGGTTGCAACAAGCCTCTAAAGGCTAATGAAAAGGTTTCCTGCTCTCAAACTAACTGCAAAAAACAATTTCATTACTTTTGTGTTCAACTGACAAGTGCTAAAAAGCCGACTAACTGGAAGTGCCCTGAGTGCATTCAAGAAATGTCATCAATTCAGCGTAATAAAATCAAAAATGATACACCCGGTAAGAACTCCTCGTCTAAAGCTATCAATGAATCACTCGACGAACGTCAAAATGTAACCTTTACTCGGGGTAATACTTTAAATAATAGCTTTGTTGAAGAAACTGTCAATCTGCGGTCCGCTATCAGAAATATTTTGCATGAAGAAATAAGAGATATTGTACGAGCAGCAATAAGCGAGGAGTTTTCTATATTAAGAAAGGAATTACGCAGCTGTGAAGATTCGTTGAGCTACTTGAATAATAAATTTGAAGAAATGAAAAATAATGTTGAGGCCTGTATGGAACTAAATAAAACAATCCAGCTAGAGAACAACTTATTGCAGCGCAAAGTCAATGATTTGGAATCGAGGTTGTCTGTTATAGAGCAGGACTCGAGGCAAAATAATATAGAAATCCATTGTCTACCAGAGCACAGGCAAGAGAACTTGGTTAACACTCTTATGCAAATCAGTAAAGTAGTTAGTTTTCCTCTTACAGAAACTGACATTGTTGCCTGTAATAGAGTTCAAAAACAAAACCCAGCCTCAAAAGTGCCCAAAACAGTTATATGCAGATTTGTCAGTAAATTAAAACGCGACAACTTACTTGCAGCTGTATACAAATATAATAAGTCTCATCTCAAAGCAAAATTGAACACCAAACTTTTAGGCTTTGGTGATGTTGAATCACCCGTCTACATCAGTAAACATCTCACTCAATCTAATAAGTCACTGCATGCTGCAACGAGAATCTGGGCGAGAGAAAATTACAAATATGTATGGGTAAGAAATGAAAGAATTTTTGTTAGAAAAGACGATGAACATCCAGCAAAAGTGATATTACACCAGTTTACCTTGAAATTTTAGATTAGATTTTAAACCTTTTAGCAACGGTCATTGCTTTTAGTTTTAAAATTCACCTTAACATTTATTACCAAAACATTCGCCGTATGCGGACTAAATTACCTGATATCTTTTTGGAAATTAGTGCTAACAATTTGATTTAATCGTATTAACAGAGACTTGGCTTAACGATAGTATATTTTATAGTGAAATTTTCGATAGTAGGTATCAAGTATTTAGGAGGAAAGATCATCCGATACTTTTAATGAGAATAATGATGAGGTGGTGTTGCTATCGCTGTGAAAAAGTCAATTAGTGCTTATAGAAACCACAATTTTGAATCTCGTTGTGAAGATTTATGGATAACTCTAGAGCTGGGTAATTATAGAATCTATGTTTGTTCAGTTTACTTACGTTCTCCTCTGAATCAAACTCATCTCAAGCATTTTACTGAAAATGCCGGTAATTTAATTAATAATACATGCAATGATATTCTTAGTTTTGGAGATTTTAATCTGCGTGACATTGTTTGGGCTCCTTCTAATGCAGATTCATCGCTTAAACCAAGCAATTTCGATAATATCTTCGGTTATGAATTCGTGGACTTTTTATCTAGTTATGATCTCAAGCAATACAGTCAGATCTCTAACCACCAGGGCAAAATTCTCGACTTCGTGCTGAGTAACACAATCTGTGACATTTCCGTTAAAAAATCAAACAATATAATTTCTCGAATAGACAACTATCATCCCCCAATTGAAGTAGACTTAGTTTTAAGTAAAGCAAAAATGCTCTCTCCAAGACAAACTCCTAAATATAAGTTTTTTCAGCGAATTATGATAGTATACTAGCCCGTTTATCCGAACTTAACTGGACTTTGGAGTTCCAAACTGTTCGACTGTTGATGAAGTCGTATCGAAGATTTACTCTATCATAAAAAAGTTATCACTGAATTTGTTCCATGTCACATACAAAACAAAAATCATATCCTCCATGGTATACAATAAACCTCATAAAACTATTACGAGAAAAGGAAAATGTCGTCAAAAGGTTAAAAGTACAGGAATGAATTAGATAAATTTGAATACAATATTTTAAAAGCTAGGACTAAAACATTAATAAAAAATGTTATGTTGACAGAACACTTACTAGAATGAGTTCAGGAATGAAGTGGATGATATTTACAATGACTTTAGTAAAGCGTTTGACACAGTAAATCATTCAGTTCTAATCAACAAACTACACACATTATTTGGAATACATGGATGCTTTTTAGATTGGTTTGCTTCATATCTCACAGATTGAACACAAAGAGTAGTTATTAGCGGTTTTGTTTCTAGAGAAATTATCCCAACGTCTGAGTTCCACAAGGCTCGCACCTTGGCCCATTACTTTTATTATGTTTATCGATGATATTAAGCACTGTATCCGTAACTCGAATTTGAATTATACGCAGATGACCTAAAGATATCCAAAATTGTAAATACAACACAGACCAAATTCAACTTCAAGAGGACATAGATAGAATTACAGAATGGTGCCGGCACAATAAAATGTCTCTCAATACAAATAAATGCTATCACATTAAATTCTCTCGAAAATTTAACTAATATAATAGTAGTTACAATATTAATGGTGTAGATTTAGCGAAAATAGATGAAGTGAAGGATTTAGCGATTGATATTGACTCTTAGATGCGATTTACTAACCACATTAACAACACCATAAACAAATCATTATGAATGTTAGCTTTTATTTTTAGAAATACCAAAGATTTTAAGTCGGTTTTAGCGTTAAAAGCTCTATTTTACACTGGTTCGCAGTCATGTGGATTATTGTTCAGTCGTATAGTACCCGTCTTATCAAAATAATATTCAGCGTATAGAACGAATCCAAAAAGATTTTAAATAAAATATCTTATGTAAGTGGCGTTCATCGTACAATTGCAGATACTCTGAAAGATTAGCTCATTTCGAAATTTTATCATTGGAGCAGCGAAAGAATGTGCTATCTATAAGCCTTTACATAAACTACTTAATAATAAAGTGGATTGTCCATCCCTCCTATCACAAATTAACTTGAAGGTGCCCAGAGTTTCAGCAAAGTTGTGTAATTTTAGTCCCTTTAGTGTAAATTTCAATAGCAAAATTATGGTAACAACTATCCTCTATGTTCTATGATGAGAAAGTACAATGACATATTCGGTAAATGTAATATAGATATCTTTAGTGATAGTCTGGGTTCCTTAAAAAGAAAATATTTCTATACTACACTCTAACTCAAAATTAAAACTTTAAATTATACAACTTTAAATTATAAAACATTAAAACTTTAAATTATACAATGTTGCTCTCTACCAAGTTATAATCTTACTTATACCTGTATTGCATAGAATAGTGTCTTTGTGTTTATATCATATTTTATTATCTGTTAATTTCATAACTAATTTTAAGTTTCATGTTGAAATGTTGTGCATACCTTTAAGTTAAATACATATATATAGTATAATTTTATTAATAACTGCAAATGTTTATTAATAATGTTTTGTATGTGTTTAGTTAGTAAGCCTAAATAAATAAATAAATAAATAAATAAATAAATGTCCGAACTAGATGACTTGTCTTAATGATTAAGGATACGAATAAAAATAACATAAAAGTTTGCGAAAATCAAAACATAATAATATTATATTATGTTATGTTACATAATTAAGCCTGATTATGTCAATTACTATAACTAATGTGACTACACATTTTACGTGCCAAAGGGTTTAGCCAACGCCCTCATAAATCTAGACATTAAGCCTTAGATTATAGTTTTCATTTAGAAATTCTTTAATTATGTTTACAATAGTTTTTAGGTTTGATAAAAAATAGATAACTTTATTTTTTATTTGTTTTTTGTCGGTGGGAGGTGTAGTGTAGCCCTCACCATAGTATATATTAGTGTTAAGGTAGAATAAGTACGAAGTAGTATAATTAAAGTTATATAAGCATCAACAAGTCTCTTAATTCATTCAAGACCCTTCCTAAATCACAAGTGGCTTGCATGAATAACTTTTATATCATTCGCGAAGGGACCCTAAAGTTAGTGTCTCACTATGAAATTCTTGTAAATTAAGTTTGAAATAGTTCGTTTATGAACACAAGATTTCTCTACAGGGTTTTTGTAATATTGTTCTACAATGTGTCTTATCTTGTTAGGTCTAGTGTTTTCGTGTTACTGATTTACATTTAGAATGTGTTTTAAAACTGCTTTTTTGCGCTGGTATTCTGTGAGAGCGAAAACATTCGTGCTACAATCATATTATAGCTGCAGCGTGTTCTACCAAGTATAATATTTTAATTATTAATACGTTACATGAAATATATCTAAATTATTATTTATTAATAAAAGTAAACGTGCATTAAAATAGTATTTTTTATTTTAAAGTAAAGAACGCATAAAATAGGAAAATGGTTGCAACGTTCATACCGCAGGCAATTTATCAGACAAAACCCGTTAAACTTTCATGAACACTTTCTTTGTCTGTAGCAGAATTATTTAGAGTTCCTGCAGTGATTTTTATAAAGCTTAGCTTAGATCCGTATTAAATCCGAAACTTGTTCTAATAGATTTTAAATTAATTTTTTCATGACATCTGTTTATCATCTTCAGTTAGGAATCAAAATGCAGATGCATTGTAAGCCTTGAGGACTAAGATGGAATGCCTTATTTGCAGAAATAAGGTAAAATGCAGCTTTGCTTTACCACGTAGATCATTTACACAATAACGCAGGTCACCTATGCAATAGAACTGTATTTACCGTGTTGTGGGAAGAGCCGCAAGTTGATAAGTGTTTGGCGTCCAGGCGACAGGCCCGTGTTAATATTGACAACGTTGTAATATGTTGTTTTGTTAATCTGTGAATTTTATTTTTATTTTACGTTACCTTGATTTATGTTTATTTTTATTTTTATTTAGGGACTTTCATACATAAGGGTCTTTTATAGAAGAGCGGGCAAACGAGCATGCGGCTCACCTGTTGGTAAGTGCTGACCACCCATGAACAACTGCAACACCAGGGGAAGTTGCAGGTGCGTTGCCAGCCCTTTAAAAAGGAGTAACCTCGTTTCTTGGAGATTCCTAAATCGTAGCGGTCCGGAAAAATCGCTGGTGGTAAACGATTCCACAAAGGAGTAGTGCAAGGAAGAAAACTCCAAGTAAATCGCACAGTGGTGGACCGCCACATCCACCGCATCCAGATGGTGTGGACAGTGTCGTGAATTTTGTCGCAATGTGCGTTGGTGAAATTTGGCGGCTAGAATGAATCCGAACAAATCCTCTGAGCACTACCCGTGGTAAATACAGGTTGACGATGATAGTTCCACCGTTACCTAACCTGTACTAAATCAATACAGATAAAAGATTACATCAAATTAAAATTATTTAATTTTACTTAACTAAATATTTCGAAGACATGTGAAGTTCGCCAACACGCATTGGGGCAGAGCGGTGGACATTTCCTTGCCCTAAAACCCTCTCAGAAATGAGAGGAGGCCTGTGCCTGTAACTTTAAATATGTCTCATCTGATGTAGAAGCTGCCAATGTAGAGTTGAATACTGATTTATCTTACGCTACTCAACTCATGTAAAAAGGTAAAATATTTCGCTTTTCGGGATAATCTCAGCTCTTGTTTTACTTAAAGGGAAAATAGAACAAACAGATCTTGCTGTCTATCTCTATGTAGTTATCAAATTTTAGTTGCTAACAGGAAATCTATACATATAAATGAAATTAAAGTGTCTGTTTGTAATATTGAAATAACTGAATCTATTTTCTGTCTGTCGGTCTGTTCTGGTTAATGTTCGAAATGGCTGAATCGATTGCGATAAACCTTGATAAACGTGGTGTTATTTAGATTTAAGATTTATTTTATAATTTTTTTATTTACAAAAAAATTAATCTTCGGGTATATGCTAAATTTTATCCGAAAAACTCGAAGATTTTTGTTGTAAATAAAAAAGTTGATAAAGTAAATCTAAATAACACCACGTTAAAGTATATCATTGTCAGATCCTGGCGAAGCCGAGGCGGGTCGTTAGTATTTAATATAAACAAAAAAACATGCGTGAGTGTCGTGGAACCCTCGGTTGGAACAAAGTTCCTTTCGTAGTATATTATTATTGAAACGTATTATATTATTGATTAAGAAATACAATTAAATGAACTATTAAAATGAAGCGTCATTTAAAATAAAATAGTATTTCTTTCATGGCAAGATAAGAAAAAGTGGGAGGCAGATGGATATTATTCCATCTCGCTTCCTTATAGCCGCCAAGGCCGTCTACACTACGTCAGTGACGGAAAGATCTTACACTTTTTCTCGCATAGCCCCCATCCGCCAAATTCGTACCGTCCGATAAGGAAATTCGTTCCAATTCCGTTCGTTGTTTATTAGCGTGAGTAGTTGGTATAATGGAACGCAAACGTAGAGAAAAAGAAAGAAAATTATATTCTCCGTACAAATGTTCCGCAAATAGTATTACAGAGAGTAACTCGAGCAAACTTTGTTACGTAAGCATCAAGATGCTATGTGATATCAGCTTGACTTTAGTCACTATTTTGCTAAGAGCTTTCTTGTTTTCGTATAATTAATTATTCGTTTCGAAGAGTGTAATTACTCTAATGTTAAAATTAATTATATGTTACTAGCGATCAGACCGTGTAGTGGCGGTGTAAGAATATCCACTATCCCTTATCATTTCGTGGATATCGTAAGAGACGAAGGAGGGAAACAAACCAGGAGATGGACAGTAGCGTCTTCTAACGGGTCCAATAGTGAATTTAAGCCATCCAGGAACCCAATCACATACTCACACATGCACATTTAAATTAAAGACAATAAAATTAATTAGCTAAGATACGCGTGAAAAATAAAAATTATGTGTTTAACGTAATTTGAAGGGCAACTTCTGCTCTCCCACAATTTCGTGCACTAACACTATCACCACTAATCCCAACAACACTACACTAGGAAAGATACATCACTGTCGATACCTACGACACGTGTTTTGCCTCTTAACGAAGCATCATCAGGGGAAAACTGTCTAATTAATTTTAACGTCTTAAATTTAATAGATTTCAGCAATTTTACACCTACTTCTGTTATGCAAATTTAGTGACCTTACGTCTGGTATTCTGTGCGGGCGTGGTCCTTCACCGGATGATTTCACCCAATTGTGCTACACTCATTACACACTTCCGGCTCTACGTACGGCCTACCGGTTTTTGGGTCTAGTGGCGTCCGCCACCTGAAGGGATAGCTGGATACATCGTATGTCTGGTCTGAAGTAATACACCGCAGAAGGAGTGTGCCTAGCAGTTGATAAGGTTAGAAGCTTGATAGTGCGCACTAATGTAATGTAACACGAATGGGTCAAATAGCAGCCTAACGCTGCTGTGTTTCGTATGGTTAGTGTAGAGAACCGGAAACTCTTTTTACTGGAAATGAGACATTCCATCTTAGTCCTCATGGGTGACAACGCATCTGCATTTTGATTCGTAATCGAGGATAGATGTAGATGTCTATGGGCCACAGCAATCACTTAACACCAGGTAGACTGTGTGTTTGTCACCCTTGTCCTATAAAAAAAGTAGACGCTTATGTCAAGAATACTTTAAAAAAAATAGTAGTCCTTTCAACAATACTAATCTTGTTTGCAATAAGAAGAACCCCATATCATGGGGTGGGATTAGGGAGGGCTTAGTAGCAATAGTTTGGTCATGTCATGCACGGTGAATAAAGAAGGACAAGGAACCTACTTGGCAGGCCCGAGGTGAAAGCTGGCCAAGTGGGTTCCTCCTGGCGTGCTAGCTAGACTTCGGATGTGTGGTGGTGAACTGCAGACATATGTAGAAAAAGGTGTGGTTCAGGACAGTACATAGTCGATTGGCGGATTTGATCACACGACTTTTACGAGTTTCATAGTCCGTATCCTAAACGATTAGTTTACTGTCGTCTAAGTGTCGACATAAAGTATAACCTATTGAATAAAAAAATAATAATTAACCCGGCAGAACTCGCGCCCTTAAATGTTACGCAAGCACTCGCGTATACAGCATTTTGCTCACGCTAAACAAACAGTCTTTTAAATACCTAAAAGATAGCGTGTGGACTTTTTTTGTTATGGATATAATAATACACATTAAATTTTATGAATTACATATTTATTTAAAGAAAAAACAATGATATACTTTTTTTTTTTGTAATTAACATTTAGGAACTTAAATTTGCCAGTCATCACTTGTAGTCTATGGGAAAAAAAAATCTTAACCTAAAATTTCTTAAAACAAAATATAATATCTTAATCCTCATCATATAACCTAGACTTACATATATCATACAAAAATTTTGCATGTTCTGAACATAAAAATTTCTTACAGTAAACACAAGCCTTTTTCGTTTTGCGATTTTTACGCCTTGGGCACACCGCACATATTCCAGGTGGTGTTTCGATTTCGGGAACGTCTCTTTCGTTTGAAAATCGGGTTATAACCTGTTTAAGGGGATACGATATATTTTGCAAAGAGCTCCTTCGGTTGATGTGTTCTTGGGTTAGTGTGAGAGACAGCTTTTTCAAATATTCCCTCCTTGTGATCAAATCATCACAATTTCCGTGATAAATAATTTGACTATTGATACCTGCTATATTCAAAATGGAAAAAAATTCTCAGTGGCCACCTACAGGCAACTCGAGCTACAGAATATTCTCCTTTCAATCTATCGACTACATCCTTTGGTTTTATTGTAAAATGTAATTATTTCAGGTTTTGCGTCATCTCCAGTTTCAGGATCGATTCGGTCGTCATTATGAAGAGTACTAATCATAAGAACATTTTTTTTTTTGATCTTTTTATTTGGTATATAGGATACCAGAACTTTGCCCGTATGAAAACCAAAAATACTACTGGGCTTTGGTCTTATTTTAGTATTCAAAAACATAGGTGGAATTTCCCTTTTGTTTTTTCGTATAGTACCAACGAAAGTAGTACGTTTAGTCAGCAATTCGTCGGCCAATGGGATAGATGTAAAATAATTATCTGCTGTAATATTTCTTCCAGAATTTAGAATATCTTTTGATAAACGAGTAACGACAGCAGATGGGGAATTATCATATTTGTACGGACCATTTGGTTGTTTCCCTGGATAAATCTCTAAATTACTTGTATAATAAGAATGCGCATCACACAGTGCATACACTTTTATGCCATATTTGGCTGGTTTGTTAGCGATATACATTCGGAATTTGCAACGACCCCGGAACGATTCTAACATTTCATCTATGGTTACATTTTCTCCAACCTGGTAGTTAGCCCGACACTTTTCGACAAATAAATCAAATATTTCACGAATTGGTGCAATATTGTCAGAATCAGATCTCTCCTGACGAGTTTGTATATCATCAAATCGAATGCATCTCATCAAAAACATAAATCGATTGCGATTCATGACAGCTCGAAATATATCAGGGGCGGTGCCATCTGTCTCCCACATTTCTTTTAAATTTAGGTGATTCATTTTCTTTATACCAGCCATGTACAAGAGCCCAATAAATGCTTTTATCTCTATTATATCCGTCCCTTTACAGTCTCTGTCTCTTGCATAACGGTCTATGATTTTTTTAATGTAATTATTTGTGTAAAAAACAATTTTAGAAAGCATGTCCTCACTTACAAAAAGGAGAAAACATTCAATAATACGTTTAGCGTCTTTGGCTACTGGTTTAACACCTGGTCTATTGTCAAAGTTATGTGACCTTCTTCTTACATTGGTACGTTGTGGATGATAATTCCACTTGGTACGATTGTCCTTGCCTAAGTAATATAAACCGTGCCCGGATTGACTTGAATAATTCTCACCTTCTTCATCTTCGTATGATGACTGTTCTGTGTCGGTGCAATGTTCACTGTGCTCACTATCTCCGTCACTCTCTGCTCTGTCAATCCTACTATCTGGGTCCTCTATTTCCTCCGTACCTTCTTCCATCAGCCACGCCACAATTTGTTGCTCCCTTTTATCCATCTACAATAAACATATATCTCATTTTAGTATTTTAAATTATATTTTATACACAAACCATCACTGTTAATTAAAAAAAAAATAACAAAAAAGGTAGAATATAAATATACAATACATTTGAAAAAAACTTACTCACAAAAACAATACTTACATCGATACTCGCGCGATGAGCGAAACCCCGCGCGTTGGAGGTGAATCGAACAAACCTTCCTCTATGACTGACTGGAGCACACTAACCCAAGGCCAACGTATGTTGCGGGACGGGGAGGGAATAAAACTCAGCTACACGGCGCAAGAGACTGTCAGGTAGGTTTTTGACAGAATGGCACCATTTTTAAATTTACCGTGAGCAAAATGCTCATAGCGCGAGTTCTCGCGGATTAAAATCGGTTCACAATTAGCGAAGACATCGCGTAACATGAATACAAAAAACAACACAGTCTGTAAGCCTCCTTATTTTTTTATGTCGATTAAAAAGAGTTTTATTTGGTTTGGTAATGTATAAATAAAAGATTGAGTGAATTCACATTCATTTTCATCGACATCATCAGCTGTAACAGCATTGATGTCAAGCTTAACAACAGAATCGGACATACTAAGTATTCAGACCCTTTTAAACATCTCCGATCTGGATAATTTAAATCTATATTATCTCTAAAGGTTGTAAATTTACAATATGAAACACAAGTATAAATAAATCATCATCACTCATCATTATAAAAGTAGTAATTCCACGCGAACGAAGTCGCGGACATAGCTAAATTTTAAATATATTTCTTAGCAATCAAGGTTATTAATAGTAGCATAGTGCTACTAATAATGATGGCATGACAGAAAATCGTGTCAGGTGATATTCATCAATTCTTTAATAACACTGTCGTTGTGAAATGCAATTATGTATATTTTCATTATCAACAGGGCAATCCATCTTAGTCTTTAGGGGTGACAACGCATCTGCATTTTGACTTTTAATCGAGGATAGATGTAGATGGCTATGGGCCTAAAATTTTAGGTACGTGGTAAAGCCAAGCTGCAGCTATTATTATAATATAGTTATAGCACGAATGGGTAGCTCGACTGGGGAAGGACCAAGCTCTCACAGAATACCAGCGTAAAATAGCAGCTTAATGCTGCTGTGTTTCGTATGGTGAGTGTAGAGAACTAGAGACGCTTTTTACTGGAAAATAGGTATTCCATCTTAGTCCTCAAGGCTGACAAAGCATCTGCATTTTGATTCGCAAACGAGGATAGATGTAGATGTCTATGGGCCACAGCAACCACTTAACATCAGGTGGACTGTGTGCTCGGTTGTCACCTTATTTCAAAAAAACATCCACTTACCATCAGGTGCGCTGTGACTCTTTTGTATTAAATTATATTATTAAAAATTATTCTATAAAAAAAAACCAACTGGGCCGTCTTGTTACTTAAAAATAAAATGAATGTGGTCTGCGTTTTCGTTTGTCATTCTTAATTTTATAAAATAACTTGTCCAACTTTTTTTCATTACGTATTCAATAAATCTGTATTCATGAATTCACGATGTCGCCTTACTAACCTTGATAGTTTAAAAACTGCCGCTCATTACGCCTCGCCGTCTGCTGATACACACGAGATGCCGACATGAATTATTCACGTTTTGGGTCGGTTATTGTGGGAGGAGGAGATGAAATAACAATTCTATTGGCTTAAAGATGTAAAATTTAAGTAGTTAAGATCAGCGTGAAAGATAAAAGTGACGTGCTTTTCTATTTCTCGTGTGTAGTGGCGGCGTAAGAATATTCACTACCCCACTTCGACCCGTGGTTGCCGTATGAGCCAGAATCCGCCTGTCATGCTTTGCAACTATAGTAAAATGTGGGTATTTTGCTATGAGGTAATCTATGGGGAGGGCTATATTCAGCAGTGGACTTTTGTAGGCTGTAATGGATAAAGGATATATCTTACATAGTTGAAGATCACCACCCGAACACCCTCATATGTTTCAGTTCCATATGTCATCACTGGAAACAGGCACTGGAAACAGGTTGTAAATGTTATTTTGACATGACTAGCATTCGAATAAGCTAATTTAATTAATACAATCAAGAGACACGTCCCTCCTTTCGTTATGAGTAGGATAAAAGCCAAAGGAATTAATCCTCCATATTCAAAGCACCTCCGGATTTTTCCGGACCGATATGACGAGGGACCTTCGTGAAAAGAACTTAGTCCTTTCTTGAAGGCCGGCAACGCACCTAAAATTCGGCGGTAGTCACTCACCATCAGGTGAACCGTATACTCCTTTACCCTTTTATTACCAGTGGGTGTTACCAGTGATTGATATATGGATATGAAACGTGGTCATTTACTGCTGGCCGTATGAGGATGCTCGAGATTACTCAACGAGTTGAAGAGGTCTATATTCGGAGTTTTTATGCGTGATAGACTTCGAAATGAGGATATCCGAAGTATAACTAGAGTAACCGACATAGCCCAACGGATCAGTAAGCAGAAGTGGCAATATGCCGACTATATCGCTCGAAGAAGCGACAACCGATGGGAAAGAAAGGTTTTCGAGTGGCAGCTTATATCGGTAAACGAAGTGAATGCCGGCACTCACTACATGGAATGATGACCTAGTAAGAGTTGCAGGAAGTCGACAGCTTAGGACCGTGCTTTGCGCCAATTCTTGTTGGAGGCCTATGTTCAGCAGTAGATTTATGACGGGCTGTATGATGATGATGATAATATCAAAACAACAAAGGTCAAAAGCCAGTGGCTTAGCAGGAGTGGGGGCTCGCCCATGGCCCTGGGTGGCAGATTTCAGAAGTATTTTTAATGCACGCTTGCATGAACGCACGCACGCATATTTGGGATTTAGAACGAATCATGGTGCAAATAAGGAGGGCTGGCAACCGCAGTACATTTATTGTAAACTTATTATTAGGAGGTGCTGCCTTACAGATCAATAAACTGAAGTGCCAATAGGCCGGAGAATATCGAAGAACCGACAACCAATGGGGTAGAAAGATTTTCGAGTGGCAGTCTATGGCTGGTGGCGAAGTGTAGTACGGCACCCCATTAGATGGATAGTGACATGGAAATACATGCAGGAAGGCGATGCATGTAGGTGACTTAGAATCTTTTGAATGTTGTGGCATTTCTCGGGGGAGGCTTTGGTTCAGCAATGGACTTGTGATGGGCAGTAATGATGATGTCAGTAATCGTTATAACAACGGTCATTATTTTGACTGTCTCGTTAGTCTAGTGATCGGATTATCGGATTAAGTAAGGAGGAGGAAGTAAAGTAAGGAGATTAAAGGTGCACCTGTGCTTGCGTATACACACTGAGACTATACTTCTATACTGTGCAGATGGCTACTCTCTGTTGAGACTGAGACTGAACCGCCTTGACTGCCAATATATATATATATATATATATTCTTCATCATCATCATAATATATATATATATATATATATATCCTTCTAAATACACATCCTAAATACACAAATTCATCTACTTGCTCGACCAACTCCCCTTCTATTCTTATTTCACATATCGTTTTACTTTCTTCTCTTTCAAAAACCATAAATTTCGTCTTGCATTCACTTTCATTCCCTATTCTTTTAATGACCTGTTCATTAATGTAACCATCATTTGCAACCCGGCCGCTGACGACGCAAGTATGACTTGATCATCGGCGTACAAAAGGCATTTGACGGTTAACTCACCCATTCTTAACCCGCATTCTGCAACTTTCAAATTTTCCAAACAACTGTCCATAAACAGGTTGAACAGCCACGGGGAAGCCACACAGCCCTGTCTCACACCTTTATGGATGCCAGTAGTAGGCCCCGTAGATCCTGACACAAGACGAAATTTATGGTTTTTGAAAGAGAAGAAAGTAAAACGATATGTGAAATAAGAATAGAAGGGTAGTTGGTCGAGCAAGTAGATGATTTTGTGCATTTGGGATGTGTATTTAGCAGGGATAGTAGATATGATAAGGATATAGAACGACAGGTGACCGCAGGAAATAGAGTGAATGGGGCTATACACTCTATTGTGGGAAGTCAGAATATGTCCAAAAAGGCACGTATGGCAATTCACAATGCTGTGTTAGTCCTTACTTTAATGTTTTAATGTATGGTAGTAAAAGTTGGGTGTAGCAGAAAAAGCACGAAAGTAGAATAAATGCTGTAGAAATGCGGTCATTAAGGAGTATGTTAGGGCTGAATCTGAATGACTCTTTAACTCGGAAGAGAACACCTCTCTCATATCCACCAACAAGTACGCATTCGGAATAGGCTTACATGACCAAAGCAGCCACCTCGAGCCAGCGCTTCACCATGGGCCAGCCTAGTGAGATCCTCTTTTTTAGCCGCATGTGATCAAACCATATAGCTACTAAGCTCCCTCGCCACGAAAAGGCTTATGATAGCTTCACATACTGCTGGAACTATTGAAGATATTGCTTGCTTTGAAATATTAAAAGGTATGCAGGGCCAAAATTTTCTAACAGTTAATATTGGGTAGAACAGAGAATGAGTTATGGGCAGTTAGGTTATCATGGAAAAATTCAATAATTTACATAACATCCTACAAAGCATTATCATCACTGCATTCCATCACAAATTCATTGCTAAGCAACACAGCTCTCATTTCTGTGAGAGTGTAGTCCTACTCCGGTCGAACCGACTCATTCGTGCTAGTCCTACAACGATAACATAGCTGCAGCGTGGCCCTACCACGTATAAACAAGAAAACTTTACTTACCGATACAAATTATTTTATACAACACTTATTTTTAATAGGCAATCACATTATTACCTTTAATATTACTATTATAAGTGTATTAGGAAAATTTGTATGATCTTTATACAAAAAATTGGGCAATAATTACTTTTATCAAGCATATAATGTTCCTTTGAAACACTTGATCCTTATGAGCAATGCTATTGTTTCATAATACATGTATATTCCTTTTATCAAAAAGCATTTTTTTTATAAGCTCGGCATTCAATTCTCTGTCAAATTAAAAAAAATCCAAAACTGATCACAAGAATCCTATGAGCAAATTTATCTAACTGTTATAGTTTAGATTTTCTTCATACTGACCCATCTTCATGCAGCATTTTGTATGTAACAAGAGTTTAGACTTGGTGAATTCTGAGTTTAATCCTGAAAAAGTCGCATACCGATCTTTTTTCAAATTATTTATTCGCAGAACATTTCCGTGCACCGACTCATTAATATTCAGGTGGAGTTCACTCGGGTGTTTTTCCGAGCTCCTTCACTTGTTCATACATAACAATCCTCTATCATTTATTCATTGCGGGATGTGATGTAATCATGAAAGTGTCGATGAAAAATGTAAGCATATATAATGCTTACATTTTTCATCGTCACTTGTCAAAAATAATAACTATAATATATATATAAATAAAATTAAAGTGTCTGTCTGTTATATTGAAATAACCGGCTTCTATTAAGCTCAGGGGGTTTTTGCATGCTATTAAGACATAAACTACCATTTTTTTTGTCTACTTGTCTGTCTATCTAAATGGCTGCACCGATTGTGATGAAACTATACGAACAGATAGATAGCAATTCCAGGAAGGATCTAGGCTATATTTTATCCGAAAATCATTAAGATTTAAAAATCCTTTTTGTTAAAGAAAATATAATTTAAGATAAGTTTGAGTTTTAAAAAAAAGAACTTAAATTTATCTTAAGTCTAAATAACGCTACAGATAAGCCGAAGCAGTTGGCTAGTTTGCAATAAAATATATAATGTCATATCACTTCGTGCCATGTGTATTATACAGGTTGTTTGGAAGATGGGTGCAAAGCCTAAAGGAGATGATACCTTAAACTATTTAGAACAAAATTGTCTTAGACGAAGTCTGCTCTTTTTTTCTTAATTGAATTTCTAAGGTTTTTAACAATAAAACCCTTTTTTTTCAATTAATTGCTAATAGTGTCCAGTAACGGTTATTTTATAATTACTTTTTATTTGTTTTTTATTTATGTAATGTGTGATTACTCAAACAAAATAATTTCATCATCAGAAGAAGATTCGATGCATATTTAAGTTTAATAAAATTAAAAAAAATCATAAAAAAATTAGTTTCGCTTTAATTCGCAATTAAAACGTCTAGTAACGAATCATAAACGAGACTCCGAAGATGTGACGAACCCGCCCTACTACTCGAGCACTGATCCTAATTAGTGTGAATAAATAACGACTTCATGTGATTTACTAAGCTGATTGTTCTATTGAATAAAATTCTATTCACTAGGCGCTTCATGAGGGTCAAAAAAGGTCAAATTTTTTAGGTCGCGCGGCGGCTTTTGCTAAACGAGTTTCCGGAAGTTAATCCGTGCACGTGCACCGTAATTCTAAAAACTAATCAGTTCTAACGAAAACAATAGTACATTAGCAAAAATGGTGCATTATTTTGGTCCGTATAAAAATAAAAATATTTGTCCACAATTTGACTTGTGGACCCTAATTCCAAGAGTTGACGAGACATCTGCGTAAATAAAAGAAAGGACGATAACTAAGCATGTTTCTGAAAAGGTTTGAACAACAAAAGCTTTTTTTTATGATGGTGTCAAGACAACATTTCCTGATCTTTTTATTTTATTCAAATTAAATATGCGTAGAATGTTTTTCTGATGATGAAGATGCTTGGAAATTATTTTGTTTGAGTAATTACACATTACATTAAAAAAAACCAATAATAACATAAAAATTGTTACTGGACAATATTAGCAATTAATTGAAAAAAAAGGGTTTTAGTGTTAAAAACTAGAAATCCAAGTAAAAAAGGAGCAGACTTCGTTTAAGACAAGTTTAAATACATGTTTTAAGGTATCATCCCCTTCAGGCCTTGCACCCATCTTTCGAAAACCCTGTATATTACTCAATTTCATCTAGTAGTTATAGTAAGAGATAATGGGATATGCGAAAATATCCTATGGCTAACATTCAGTGAACAAAAATCAATAGAGGGCGATAAAAGGCGATAATAAATAAGTAAATAAGGCGATAATAATTTTGTTAACTCTAGGCGTAAAATACTCGGGAAACAGTGGTGGCGCTAGTCACATAGTAAACATTAGCTCCCGTATTTTTCATTAATTAAATTAGTAAAAGCGATTGTTAAAAGTATCTAACTAAAGTAATGTGTTACGTGTTGGCCAAATATCGTGTGCAAGTGTTATTTCTAAAAAAAATTAACGAATTGAGTGGAAAGTTGATAAAAATATCCCATCATAATATGTGAAAAACCATCCAAGCAACAACAAATATTCGTAAGTATCACAAATAAACTTTAGTAATGTGATTATTCTACCTAGTAATTAAAATACAATTTGTAAATGGTTAAAAAAGAATATTAAAAAAGTAAAAAAAATAATTAATACACAAACATGACGGTTAACTTTATTTAAATCAGATGCGACGTTATAACATTATCAACCGTATGCCGTGATAATAGTGACTTCATTGTTTCATCGCCATCTAGCATCATACACGAGATTAACGATCTATAATTTTTTTTCATTATAGGTGATGTGTTTTAGCTTAAAGTGACATCTATTATCAACAACAATAAACGAATACGTGAAAGCGTATATCAGCTGATAATTTCGTCATCCATATTTAAGTGTTTGTGGCGCAACGGTACAATCTTTGCATTACAATCAAAAGTTTGGTGGTTCGAGTCAAATTAACTGATCAATCTATTGCATTTGAAATCTGTTTTAAATTATTTATAATGTCAGAAAAAGCAAGCACTTCAAAAATCAAAAAAAATATGACAGGTCACCGCAAAGTACAGAATCTTGTTAAATGTCTGAAGTGCAAGAATCTGTTTGATCCAAGGGCTACAGTGTCGTGTTCGATATGTAAAAATATATATGATTTTGATTGCATCGGATTTTCGGAAAATTTTAATCGATTAAGGGATACTGAAAGGAAAGAGCGGCTCCTCGGACCCGCCCTGCAGCAGATATTGACCAATTTAGTGACCTTCTGTCACTAAATTGGTCAATCTCTGCTGCAGGATACTGCTGCTGTAACTGCTTCACAGATACTAATACCACACCACGTTGCGTTCGGAAACAACGAGGTGGGCGTGACTCCTGAGTAGGTGTGCCACTCAAAGCCCGTCTGTTCTCTCTCAAAAGAAAGGTTAGACGACTATAATTACGGGTCCCTATGGAATGGTCCCGGTCTTGACGTCAGTCATCAGTGGACTGTATTTTTTTGTGAATGGAGTTGATTCGTGAAATTAAACATCGATTATTCTTCATAAATCCCCCCTTTGGAAATGCGACATTGAAAATTTCACTACTTTTTCCTATGACTTTCCCTACTGTTTTCTTTCTTGATTTAAACTGGAAACTGGTAGCTGGTCCCGAACGAATTTCCTCTCCATTGTCCTCTGCAGGTGCTAGCACCTGTCAGGTTTCGGGCCTCGGGGGTATCCCCCATTATCCGGGTTCTCCTCGCGGTACATCACTATGTACCGGTCATGGGAGCCATCATGGCATTGTCGATTCATGAGGTTCGATGTCATGGGGTTCGGTTCCCCGGTCGCTGCAATTTGGTTTCAGTGGGCGTTGCAATTGGTTATGTTGGCCTATCTAGGCGTCAAGGTTGGCCTATCTGCGGCATTGCGGGTTGATACTCGACTCTCTAATCGCTATAGAGAGGAGTTCTCTTGGTAGAGGTCGCCCGTCCGGGGGCCGAGCATGTAAAGGTGCTAAGTTATTGAGATGTTCGTGTGGCCCGTTGTCTGCGCGGTCGAACAGGCCACGCGCCAGTCGGGCCACGAATTTTTGGATGCTTTCTATCCTCAGATTGGCCGCGATGACCTGCACCGACGATGGTTCGTAATGAGTAGTTCTGCTGAACCTGCAGCCGCTGCCTCTGCTATTCGCTTAGGAGTGATTCTCGGTCTAATGTACATCTTGTAGATTTTTAACTTGGTCTTGATTGAGAGCTTGGATGCCAGGACTGGGCGGAGCATCGCCCGCGCACATCTGGCATTGCCGGCGGACGATGTCGACGTGCGCGGTCATGCGCAGCATCCTGTCTATCCGGCATCCAAGGTACCTACCTTAAGCCAAGGGTAATCAGAATCGGTAGGTGCTGTGAACTCAGGTCATACAGCACTTCTACCACTATCGGGCAGTTGACGTTCCTAGCGAGCACGATGTCCAATACATCCGGACTTTTTCTGTGGTCAGCCGGAACGTGTGTAGGCTCCTCGGGACCTAAAACGTCATAGTTGTTGAGATCTGCGTCTTCATAGAGTTCACGACCCGGCGGGGTGATCATTCTAGATCCCCAGGCCGGGTGTTTTGCGTTTAGGTCCCCCGCGATGATGGTTAGTGCTGTGCTTTCCATGATCGTCCGGATGTCTGAGGAGTAAAATGGAGTCCCTGGCGGGCGGTATGCTGCGAAGATCCTTAGTTCCTCGTCCGCCGCCTCCATTTTTATGCCGATAGAGCGCGTCGATTGGTATGACGGTAATTCAAGCTCTAGGTGGACGATGTCCTTTCTCACTAGAACCGCCGTGCCTCTATAGGCAGTTCCTTGAGCGTTGACCTCGTCCCTCCTGTAAATTTGGTAGTTGGGCATCTTGATGTGCGTAGATGGCCTCAACTTTGTCTCTCCCAGCAAGATTATATTAATGTCTTGATGTTGAGTACAGTACGTAGTTCATGGAGCTTCTGCTGGATACCGTCCGGGTTCCAGTAGAGCAGGCGCAGGTTCGTATTATTCGCCACCTTAGTGCCGAGCCAGTAGCTGCACTAGTGCTCTCATCACTGCGGTTATAGGGTCGGCGCCAGCTCTGATGTCGGCCAGAACCTGGCTTCCGACCTCGATGGCGATGCCAACCAGCCTCTGGATAGCGTCCATAGTGTCTGTGTTGGCGGTTGGCTGTCTAGGTGTTGTAGTTGGTACTGGTCTCGCGTTTCTTTTCTCATGGTAGAGCGCGCTCTATGGGTAGAGCGGGCTCTATTTTCTGATAGAGCCCTTTCTGGCGCTCTACCATCTGAGGTTTTCTTTGTTTCTCTCCTGGTAACCTGCGACTGCGAGGCTATCGTTACCATTGGGGTAGGGGTTGAGGTTGCAGCCTGAAGAGGAGGCTGCTCTTTCTTCTTCTTTCTCCCCCGCTTCCTCTTCTTGGAGGGCTGACGCTCCGTGGCGTCGTTAGCGGGGGGCTGCAGAGTCGCCCCGGTGGTTGCCCTTATTGTAGCGGGTTCCACCGTTTCCATTGGTATTACGGGGGCGGGTGGGGGGGGGGCTGTTTGCCTCCCTCTCCCTCTGATAGTTGCCCACCCGTCTGGCTGGATCTCTACTGTTCTCGGGCGACTCTGGGGGACCCTCTTCGGGTCTTCCGGAAGTAGTCCCGGTAGGGTGATCCCCTGCTTCCTCGCAATCCTCCTCAGGACTGGGCAGCGGCGATCGTTTGCTGTATGGTTTTTAGCGCAATTAGCGCAAGTAGGTTCTTCTTCCCTACCCCTTGGGCATTGGCTTGCAGTGTGTTCCCCGGCGCAGCGGACACACTTAATCGGTCTGTGGCAGTTAGCTGAGGCGTGGCCGAAAGCCTGGCAGCGGTAGCATTGAGCCGAGCCCACTCGTTCTTGCCAGGCCTCTATGACGACCCCCCTCATATACAGGAGTTCGTCGATCTTGTAAAGCATGTTAAGCTGTTCGAGATTTAGGTGGTCCAGCTGCGCGTAGTAGAGGCATCCAGGTCTGCCCCTACGGGGTGGGATTGCCCTCACGTACTTGATGGGGAATCCTCTGGCCCTGATAACCTCTTCTATTTGGACGGTATCCATGCCCACTGGCAGCCCCCGGATGCCCACCTTAGTGGGCTTCTCCTCCGCCGGGGTGTAGCAGTACCAGAACAGTGCTGGTACCTTTTCAGTAAGCTCTATTAGGTACTTCTGTATTGCCCGGAATTCTTCCGGGCTCTGTGGGGTAAATCGGACCCCCTTCCCGAACGGACGGGCGTTAGGTAGATGTCCAAGCTTCTTGTTTAAAATTTCGAAGTGCCTCGTCCAATCCGGGAGGCACTCTACGATAATGGGCGGGTGGCGCGCCTTTTCTTCCTCCTGTTGAGGTTGCGGCGCTTCTGGAGTCTTAGTCCTGGGTACTGCTGGCATCGCTGCCAGTTGGGCATAGCTAGTTGTAGCCCTTGGCCATCGTCACGTGGTAGGCCTGATGGGTTTGAGATAGATTGTCCAGCGGTGGCAATCGTCGCATAAGATGTTGAGTCCCACCCGTGGGACCCCTCTCCTCCCTGCTCAAACTCGAACTCGGCTGCGTCCACATCGATCCTGCGGCCGGGTGAGGAGGGGGGGGGGGTTGACTTCAAAGGGGACGGCGACTTCGGTGGTGAAGCGTAGGTTTTGGGTTCTTTCCCGGTTGGGCTGTCTCCGTCCTCCGATCCGGACGAGGAGGATGACGATGATGAAGATGATGAAAGTCCGACGCACTGCTTCGTCTCAAAGAGCGATGCATCGGTTTCCGGTGGTGTATGCCTGCTCGCAGTTTTCTTACCCCGCTGTGGTAGGGGCGTCGGTTCCCGTTCACTCGTGCGCTCAGGCACGGTGGGCGTGAGCGCGGCGTTCGATGCGGGTTCCTTGATCGGCGACACAGGTTTCCTCGTTGGTATATGGCTGAAGGCTCCTACGATCCTGGATTTACGCAATGATTACGTGCTCGGCGGTGAAGGAAAACATCGTGAGGAAACCTGCATGTCAGAGAAATCAAAAAAAATATTTCGAAGACATGTGAAGTTCGCCAACATGCATTGGGGCAGCGCGGCGGATATTTCCTTGCCCTAAAACCCCCTCAGAAATTAGAGAAGGCCTGTGCCCAGCAGTGGGACGTATATAGGCTGCAACTTTACTTTACTTTACTTTACTGGAAGCCTGACATGCCACTTAATAGATCTACGCAATAGCTATAATTTGAAACTACACATCAATATTCCAACTCGAAAATAATTGTGTATAAATGACATCCTCAGTAATTTGAAGAACGCCACTGCTCATGTATTGCCTCCCTGTCTGTCGGATCATGAAACAGCGCAACTACTGAGTATTCCGATCTAAAAGAATATTCCTAAAACAGAAAAAGTTTACTATTCATTCAAAAAGATTATTCTTTACAAAATATTAACAAATTTAAGGAATGCTTAAATAGCTTTTCTTGGTCTGAAGTATATAGTGAACTTGACTTGAATATAGCCTTCAATAACTTTAATTCGAACTTTAGGATGTTTTACGATTTATGTTTCCTAACTAAAAAGTCAAGGTTTATAACTCAAACAAAAACAATCACATGTGGTTTAGTAAAGGCTTACTAAAAAGTTGTAACACAAAAAGAAAGCTCCGATATAAATAGTATGCACATAAATCAGCAATCAATAGATATAAATATTTTACATATTCAAATATCCAAAAAAATTATAAACAAATCTAAGAGACTTGCAAACATTAAATTTATTCAAAATAGTAATAATAAATGTAAAGCAACGTGGTCAGTAATAAAAAATGAAATAGGTATATCACAAAGCGAGTCTACTATTGACTGTCCAATAATTGACTACTCCGTCATTACGAACCCGGAACAAATATCCCAAATATTTAATAATTATTTTACAAACATCGGACACAGTAGTATTAATAATGTAAATAATGGCGAAGGCTCTAATATTAAGAATGACTTTAACGTAAACACAATGTTCCTGAAACCCATGTCAATAAATAAAATAAAATTAGAGGTAATGAACTTAAATAAAACCAACTCTCTAGATTACGATGGTATAAATACACAAATATTAAAGTCATGCATTGATGAAATAATTGACATATTGACTCATCTTGTCAATTTGTCATTCTCATCAGGAAGCTTCCCAGAAGCATTAAAGTTCTCCATTGTAAAGCCTATACACAAACATGGCAACAGAAACGTCGTTGGCAATTATCGCCCAATTACCCTGGTATCTACACTTTCAAAAGTATTCGAAAAGTGTATGTATAAAAGGCTCCTAGAAATTTGCAATAAATTTAACATTATAAATAAAAATCAATATGGCTTCCATAAACATAAATCGACTAATTTAGCTATTCATCATCTTATCAATACATTATTGACCAATATTAATGATAATTATTTGTTTACGGGACTGTTTTTTTTTACTTAACTAAGGCTTTTTGAATTCGTATCACCCGATCTATTATTAAATAAATTGGAAAAAATAAGATTAAAGCGTACTACGTTGCAGTGGATTGCTTCGTATTTAACAAATCGTACTTAATGTGTCATGATAACAAAATTGATCAATAAATAAGTTAGAACATATAAATCTCACTACCTTAAAAATAATAATCTGCCGTCATAAGAAAAAAGGCCGCATCTAACAATTAAAAAAAAATTAGTTAAATATACCATTTGACTCGAGATAAAAAGGCGCATCTACTCAATTTTTTTAATTTACAAAAATATCAATATTTTAGAAAATGTTGTAAGAGTTTTAGACTTAACTGTTAAATTACATTTTTTAAGGAGAAAAGACGTATTCAAATTCAATATAAAAGATAAGACTTATTTAATCAGTTGCTACGTCATCTTTAACAATATTTGCATCGATTACTTGGATTAAAAGACGTAAATGAATAGTTTTAAAATGAAAAGACGCTTTTAGTTTCTTACGTCCAATCATCTTAGTACTCACAGTGATTAAAATAATTATAAGTTAGGCGCAAATGACATTCCAGCTTTTTTATAGGCTTGAGCTTATATTATTTATTTGACTTCTAAGTTGAAAAGACACAAGTGGCCACTTGCGTCTTTTCTATTTAAGTATTCGTATACATCGTTGCGGTTAGAGGGGGGAAGTGCAGCAATGTTTCGTCAGTTGCGCCCAAGTCATTCGAGAGTGTGGTCACGTCACGTTTCGCTGCGAACGAAGGTAAGAATGTTAAGTATGTTGAACATATTTTGTAAAGTCTCCATTGATTCGTTTTAATTATAAAAAATTATCTATACGTATAATAAAATTCTGAGTCGAATTTGTACATTAAATAATTTTTTGGAAAATCTTAATGAAATAGTTATAATTATCGATACAGAGGCCGAATTGATAGTTTTTAGAATTTTTGTCTGTCTGTCTGTCTGTCTGTTATCTCTCACCAAAAATGTTAACTAATTTTTAATTATTCTAAATCTATTTTATCTTTCGATTTCTAAAATGAAGAAAGGGAGATCTTTAAAACTATTGAATATGGCAACTAATGTAATAAAGGGTCCAGATTTAAATCCATAAAATTCAGCGGAAACTGAAGTAGAAAAATCAGGCGATGAATTGATACTGCTGAGTCAGATGCAGAACAAAAATGTCAGAGATTCAGAGTTGCTTTTAACGAATAGTAACAACATTGTACAAAATAATTTAAGTGAATTTCCAACAGCTGAAGAGACTATCGCAAATAAAGAAAATTTACTATCACCTAAAAATATTAGAGAACTAAAGACATCCGAGCTTGGTTATTATTGTGAGAAGAAATCTCCTGAATTATACCCAATAAATCAATGAATTTTTCACTATGACGATTCTGACAAAGACAAAGATCATATACCGACTACCGATTACAAAAGAAACAGCTCCGATTCCGACACAGATTCTCAGGACCTCGTCATTGATAATAGTCAAAATGTAATAATTCCAGACTCGCCATAACAGGAAGAAAATGATTTATTACTTACTAAAAAGGAACTATTAAAAAGAGAAAGAGATATGAGATGTCATTAAAGACCAGAAAACAAATAAAAAAAATGAAAAAGAGAACGGAAAAGTACCAATTAAAAAAGGGCTGTACTGAATTGTGCAAAAAATGTAGCACATATATTTCAGAAGACCGGCGCAAAGAAATGAATCTTTTATTTACAAATATGACGTGGTCAGAACAAAGGATTTTTACAAGACAAAATATTTCTACGACGTGACCAAAGAGACTCAAAATAGGTGAAAGAAAACTGAACAGACAAATACTATTTCTTACTTTTTAATGGATAGCACCGGTACTAAATTAGAAACTTTTGGATTTAATAGGAAAAAGGATAAAGTTGTCAGAAATTCCTTAAAAATGGAAGAAGAAGAGGTGGATAAAAGGACCTTGAATCCAAATCCCAAGAAAATTAACAATGAAAATATAGTGTCGAATCGTGTACATGTCGAATCATTTCATCCTACGATATCGCATTATAGACGCGAACATATATATATATTAATGACATATCATATTGTATATTAATGACATATTATTTGATGCGATCTAAGTCCCTTAATCCCAATGAATATGACAAAAGCTGTCTAACCATGTCATTCCGAATATATAACAAACTCCCTGACAAACTTAAAACCCTAAATATTACATTGTTCAAAAAGAAATTGTACAAATGGCTCAATGAAACTAATTTATTTAGCGTAAAAAAATTCTTGGATAGTAAAAATCAGATTCTATATTGGATAATAATTATTATAAAATTTTCATTTAATTACTGTTATAGTATAGTTACAATGTATCTTTAATTAAGTTATGCGACTTTTCACTAGGTATTGAAATTGACGATTCTCAGAATTGACATTCTAATAATTATTATATTATTTCTCTACGTTTTATTTTTAACTAAATCATGTGAATAATTGTATTTCAAAAGCTAAGGAAATATTTGACATTTGAGATTCAAACAAATATTTGCATGTTATGTAAAATAAGCAAAACATGAGCGTTCGTTTTTACACTTTAACAACATTTATACCATATTTTACGTAAATAAAGATTATTATTATGGGGGGTATTTAAATAGTTCTCTCATCTGGTTGGGCTGTACAAATATATAAATGGAAATTATAAATATACATATATTTATATAGTGAATTAATACAAAAACAATATGTAAATAAATAAAAAGCCAATCAGATGGAAGCCCTCGTCAGGGGTGACCAAACGGCCGAGGGTTAGGGGGAAAGGGAAAGAAACCGGCATACGATGCGGGCGGTATCGAGGAGCACCGCCTTCTGTATTTGAGATTGGAGCGGTCCGTCACGGAGTCCCAGTCCCCTCAGATGACCCGAGAGACTTACTGGGATTAACCCGTTCGCAGAAACGACTACAGGTATAATTTCGATCGGCAGGCCACGCCACATGGCGATTACCTCGTGAGCCAGGTCCAGATTCCAGATATTTTGTTCGCTTATCTGTTTCAGCTTTCACGAGGTTGTCGTCATAAGGAATGGTAATATCGACCAAAAATATCCTTGACTGTGTCCGGTTCATCAGCAAAATATTAGGCTTATTCGCAAGAATAGTCCTGTCTGTGATGATAGCCCAGTCCCAGTACAGCCTGGCGCGGTCATTTTCGAGCTCGGTTTCCTAGATATAGCCTCTTCTAATCACTCTGGAAGAGACGATTCTGGTTGAACCGTGTCGATCTCTCGGTATATTGCCACATCCGCTTTCCCCAAGCAGCGAATCTCTGCATCAAGTCGTCTATGCGCTCCGTCAGTTTTTGCGTTATATCAAACTGACATTTGTCCCAGCAAACGCCATTCTGACGGTGCGCACAATCAATGTTATTGCCTGACCTGAAGCATATCAGTCTGCCGATGAGGGTCCTAGCCTTTGCGATACGTTCCTCAATTCTTATTCTCCAGGCTAGAATGGCGCTACTTTGTCTAGTAGCACGTCCAGGCATGCCGTATTATTGGCGCCAATAATACGGCATACTGCCAATGCGCCGCCAAAAAGAATTGAGTCTGTCTCGCAAAGATCCCGGCTGGCTCCCACATAAGTCACCAGCATTGGGCTTAAAGCGCTCACGACAGCCCGATTACCCTTGCTTAGGGTTATTCGGGGAAGTCGCGGTCGATTTTCGAGAGGCGTACTGCGCGTTTCCACAATCGCCTCTTATAATTTACTCCTCATTTGCTCTAGTTCTAGTTCCTGGGTGACTGTTCCATCATCGTCTGAATCAACCACAACTGGCGGATTCACGGCGGTATCCACGTGTGCGGGTTGTTCTGCAACTTGTGATGAGGGAACAGCCTCACGTCATTGCCATTCGAGTTCGGTGCCATCAAATATGTTTGAGCGCAAGATAAACTGAAATCGGTCTGCCAGGTTTTGCTTGGTGACGGTTAAAGATGGCTCCAGCTCAGCAAAAAGTCGATGGAAACTAGCCCGGTACGCAAAACCAAATAGAATATAATAAGAACGCGCGATGTATCCACGAAGCAAACATAGGGCACGCGCAGGCTTAACCTCATTTTACGAGCAGCGGGCACAAACAGAGGTTACGGGGATGGTCTAGAACCCAGCTAGGAGGGGAGACAGTTGTGGCGCCCAATCCTGTCATAGTGCATTTCCCTGAGACGTTACCCCTTCGTATCTACCAGACACCGCGCGTTCCCAAGGGTTAAGATACTATTTCGTGCTGGTATTATGTGAGAGCGTGGTCCTCCATCAGTTGAGCTGACCCATTCATGCTACAACCATAATATAGCTGCAGCTTGGCTCTACTACGTAAAGAATAATTATTATCATTTTCTTTATCGAAATCAACAAAAGTCCAAAGCTTAATACAGGCCTTACTATAGATTGCCTCATAGGGGAAATATTTGCTATAGTTGCCACGCTTGGTAGGCAGGATGGCAACCGAAGTTTTTTCATTTTTTAGTTGTTATTGGGAAGACGCTGCTGCCGATCTACTGGTTCAATATGAGCGCCTTAACAGGATAATAATAGTAATAACGTCCAATTTGTTGTCGTTTATTTATTAGATATTTTATTATTTCCAGTGTACATTGTGCGAATACATAAATTCATTCATTTATTCAAATACAATAATGACTAAGATGAGGCCCGCCTTGTAGCTGTTTTGACTAAGGAATCTAATCACTGGTTACACGCTTAATCATCAAGTAATCTCGGCACATTACTTGATGGGGAAACCTTGCGCATTGCAATAGGTATCCGTCTAGGAGCGACAATTTTTCCTCCTCATCGGTGCCGTGTGGTAACAGAGGCGACGAGTTTGGGCTCATGCACGGATTTTCATGTAAGAAAAGTGCTGATAGGTTTCCCGTCACGGTCCTTTGAATGATGTCATTCGAAGAGCTCTTGTCTCTATAAATGTTCCCTCGGTTATAGAGCATTGTGGAATATTTAGAAACGATAGCAAGAAACCCGACGGTATGACTTTGGTCCCTAGGGAAAGAGGTAAAGCCCTAGTGTTGCTACTTACGTAGACACTTTGGCATATTTTCATCTCAAGGGTACCTCGTTTAGAGCCGGAGCGGCATCAGAGGCAGCTAAACTAAGCCAATAAAAGTTTCTGAGAGATGACTACATATTTAAAATATTAGCTATAGAGACTATCGATCTGCGGTGAAATTCCTAAAGGATATATATCCGTGACCGGTTGTTGCTGCTGGTGATAAGAGGACTGGGTCTTTTCTCGCTTATAGGCTAAATATAACCATTCAGCGAGGAAGCGTAGCCAGCGTTCTTGGCATGATTGCACTGATTGTAGGACTGTATGACAATTTAAGGTTTTAGTTTTAGTTTTTTAATATTGTAAATATTTCAATGTTATATAAATAAAAAAGGAAGGATAATAATACAAGTGAAGCAATAACATAATAATATATCAATCCTTTACGAAGGAAGATGAAGTTTCACCAAGTAAAAACAACAAATGTATGTTACAAAGCTTTTCTTCTACTTCTTCAACCCGTAAACGTTCATTGTTGACCATTGTTCTCTTCGTGGGTGTTGATTTAAGGGTTTTCTTCTGCGTTTATATCTTAATCGGCACGCATAACAAGCGTATTGACGATCCCATTACCAGATGTGAATACCTTTGACGCTGCTTCCCGTCGCCGGTCTGGGCATTTTACACCTGGCGTAAACGAGATGGTAATATTACCATTTATTGGAAGCTATAAGATATATCTGGTGATTCCCATAGTCGCCTCTAACGTCCTCAAAAATGCGTCTATGGGTTTTCTTATGCCATCACACACCAGAAATTATAAACTCAATATAAATTTTATTTATAAGTGACAAGCGAGCACACAGCGCACCTGATTGTGTGTAGTGGATACTGTAGTCCATAGACACCTACATATGTCCTCGATTAAGAATCTAAATGCAGAGGCGTTGTTACCCCTGAGGACTAAGTTGGAATCCCTCCTATCCACTTAAAAGAGTCCCCGGTTCTCTACACACACCATACGAAACAAAACAGTATTGATCTGCTATTTTACACTGGTATTTTGTTGTACCCCGGTAGAGCCGACCCATTCGTGCTACAATCATAATATTATAGCTGTAACATGACTCTACCACGTCTGAATTAAATTATTTAAACAAATTATCTACAAAAGAAAACGGTTAATGCACTAATATGATCAAGCAAATGAACTTCCAGCGCTGGCCACTGAAGCGAATATTTACTCTAAAATTACGCCAACTTAACAAAGCTTTTGTTTATTTAAAAGAAATAACTTTAGTCTGTAAAAGGCTTGTATTGTTTTATTTAGATGAAAGGAAGGAGCAGAGAAATATCAGTTGTTCTGAAACAGAAACAGATTAGACAGAGAAATGCTGCTGTGTTTCTCATGGTGAGTGTAGAGAACCGGAGAAATTTTTCACTGGAAACGAGGCATTCCATGTTAGTCCTCAGGGGTGACAACGCATCTGCATTTTTATTCTTGATTGAGGATAGATGAAGATGTGTATAAGCCTCAGCATCCTTTTATCACTAGGTGGACTGTGAGCTCGTATGTCAGCCATATTCTATAAAAGCTTAGTATTTTCTTTTTAATTTAGCCATACTGTACACAATACGTTTATAAATTCGATGTGTGCTAATAATACATCATTCAAAGAAACAATATTTTTCCACTTGCTGTCATAAAAAATGTTTCGTTAAAACAGACTACATAAAGTAAAGTAAACGTTTCCTCGCACCTGTGATAACATCAGTAGTTTGTGACTTAGCATAAATTGATCTGAATACCCTGCAATTTGTTTGCGAGTGGGTGAAGGGGAAAGCCGCAACAATTTATTTTAGGATTGTGATCATGAAAAACAAAATTAAAATCTGCTGTTATTTGCTTTTTTTATCACCATTGTATAAATGGATGTATAAACAAATGAAATATTTAATATTTTATGGCCAAGTATATAATAGCCTTTTTAAATTAGTTTCAAATTTGTTTAAGGTGTCACGCGCTGCAGTAGCCACTTACCATGAAATGGGCTGTAAGTTCGTTTATGACTGCTATTTTATTAAAAAAAGTATTGCGATACCACAAATATTGATGTCGTGGCTTGATCGTTAAATTGAAAACAGTATTAGGTGCCAAAAAAATCACTGAAACGCGTCCTATTCATGATATGACTAATTATTACTGGCCATATCGTTTAAATGTCAACATTTGTCGATTTATTCATAAACGTTAGGCCATGTAATAAATAGGAAACACCTCTAGTAATATAAGCAAGTCCAATTGCAACCCTAGCCGCACTTCTAGTGTAAAGTCACTTGAGTAAAGAAACCGTACCGCACAGAGGCAAAGCTTCATACAACCGCACTGTGATAGGTAAACTACTATAAGCTTGAGGTGGGTGTGTGCATGAGCACGGGCGGCTCGTCATGTATAGAGAGAGACTGCTTTAAACCGGCTCGGCCAGTGCTCAAACTCAGGGTTGTGTAAAAATAATAAGTGTCAAATTATGTTTTTTAAAGAATAATTCGTATCAAATGAAATATAAAAAGTGTAAATATTATGGTTTACTAATACCTACGTAGATTTAAATCTTATCGAGGTTGCCGCAAGTGATACCGCTGATTTTGTAAATAAAATTATTAATTTGTTTGATTTCTTACACTCAAGTAGATATTTTCGATGCGATCTCCTAATAAATGAAAAGAGCTTTCGATGCGATAGTTATCAAATTGAGTTTTTAGAAGAAATGCTAACATTATGATTTCTTATATTTACGCGAACACACATTGAAAAAACTATTTTTACGATTTTATCGCGTTTAATTTTAGTATTTTGATTCCCAACGTTTGGGTGCTTTGCACCATGGTCTGAGGGGACGGTGTTGACGTCCCAATGTCATCGTTAGCCCGCTACCTTCAGTTTTGAATATTCGGTGTAAAAACTGAAGGTAGCCACGACATTGGGACGTCAAACACCTCAGTCCCCTGTGACCATATGTTGTAAAGCACCCGAAACGTCGGGAATCAAAACTAAAATAAACGCGATAAAACCGTAAAAATAGTTTATTCAAAATGCTAACATTTTCACTTAAAATCAATAAAGTGATAGGCAGAAAGATGTTACAAATAGCATGAATTTCATTCACGGATTCCAAGTGTCTATAAAATCTTTAATAAAACTTCATGAAGAATTACAATCAGAAGAAATGAAATTAATTTATATTTACGAGACGTCTCAATCAAGATTGTCTCGAAAATTTCTTTGGAAAAGTGAGACTGGCGGGTAGTAACTGCCAGGAACCAACATGTCGACTGGTTAGTATTGCCTTCAATAAGATGTTTATAACCAATATCTTAGGGAAACCTCAAAATACTAATTGTGAATACGATTTCGATATGTTACTTATGAAACCAGACGATTGTCGTATTTTAATACACAATCACCGCAACCTGACGATGTTATTGCCCCTATGTTAACAGTAGGAACAAATGATTATCTATTTGATTTACCAGAAAAAAATGGTTTAGTCTATGTGTCGGGATATTTGTATAGAAAGTGTTGTCTCGAACACCAAAAATGTGAGAAAATAAAACTGTACGTTAATAGATCTGAACAACCTATAAATAAGGAAAAAGATTATTTTTTCAGCCATTCCAAGGATTTTAATAAAGATAGTGTTTAATTGGTTTTTTTTGTAATACTTCCTGACAATTTTATCGCGTTATTGAATTGCTTGAACAAAAATTTCGCAAATACAACGTGTTACAAAATAACCTGTAAAAATATAATTAATTATCAAAGTCAAAAATGTTGTCAACCCTAGGAAGCTGTCATGTCAGGAACCAGATTATTTAACAGGGCCTACGTACCTATTTTACCTAATAATTGTCTACTTTAATAGTTTTTCTATTTTTCATTCATAAATGTTTGCTACCTCAATACAAGGATGTTATTATACTCAAGTACTGGCTTCAAAAATGTCAAGTTGGAAAAAATGTTGTCAATTTCAAATCTTCTAATCAATATGCTACAACTGTTTCGAGTTTTTTTCCATTTTTTTGCAAAATAACGATGCTTTCTAACTCGGAATATTACGATATGATGTTATGCTTAGGTCATGAAGATAGCAATTTAAATCGTTCTCGCGAACTGTATCAGCATCGATTTATCGGTGGTAGACCCCCAATGAACAGCGACGGCTGCCTTCGTACCAGTGTTTTCTAAACATGTCAAGACGACTACATTCCACCGGCTCATTTCATCGGTCTACTGGAAGCGGACGTCCAAGCACAGTCGACGCCAGGCAGGCTGAATTAATGTTAGATCATTTTGAAGAAGAGCCGACCACAAGTACGAGGCGAGCCGGAACAAGATTCGGTATAAGCCATGTTGCAGTTTGGAATTCTTCGTGACGACAATCGTCACCCTTATCACTATCGCCGTACAGGAGCTAATACCTCCGATTTTGCAGGGAGCTTCTGCGAGTGGTTTCTCAGGCAGTTAGAGGAAAACCCTAATTACGTAAACTATGTTCTTTGAACGGACGAGGCAACATTCACGAGATCAGGACTTTCAAATATGCATAACAATCACGTTTGGGCTCGCGTGAATCCACATGTTTCACGGCAGGGCAGATTCCAACACCAGTGGCGGCTGAATGTGGGCTGGCCTTTATGACGGGCATGTCATCGGTCCCGTCATTATGCCATCACGTCTGAACGGTAGCAACTATCTAACGTTTTTACAAACGGAATTCGAAGAGGCGATTGACGACTTTCCTGTGGCTGACTGGGATTACTTTGAGAACCAAAGAAACAGGTGTTTCAGAATGATGGAGCTCCGGCACATTTTGCTCGCAACGTATGAGAACATCTTAACGTTCGCTTTCCGCGAGAATGGATCGGTCGCGGGGACCGGTTATGGCTATGCTCGTTCTTCGGACCTCACCCTTGGACTTCTTTTGTGGGTTTATGTGAAGGACAGAGTGTATTTCTCCGTTGCCCCGGTAGCCGAGATGGAACAGCGTGTAAGATCGGTTTCGCATCAATAACACCGACGATGGTGCGAAATGCCACACAAGCCATATTCCGACGAGCGAGGTTGTGTATTGAGCAAGGCGGACACACTTTGAGCCATTTCTGTAAATGTGACGTTTATTATGAAAAAGTAAGTGTTCGTTTAGGTTGTTTCGTTAGGTTAGGTCTTATAAAATTTTTGTCGTTTCGCGAATTATGTAGAAATGTAGGTACATTCTGCGTAGTTTACTCTTAAATTTTACTGAAATAGGGTATGCACATCAGTGAAAATAATAATATATTTTATATTATTATTTTCACTGATGTGAATAATAATATACTTACAACGTTACTACGGTTCTTAAATATTGTGAATGGACTCGTTATAAGGCCCATTTAACCTCCTTTTAGCTTTACTGGTAGTTTTGTAACACCCAGTATTTTGACCTCGAAAGAAACATTGTAAATATTGGTAGTGAAATATTAAAACGTGTGCAGAGTTTATATTTGTTATGAAATTCAGTGTTTTCCAATAGATTATTTAAAAAACTATACATTAAATTTAGATTTTACCATTTAATTAAAAGCACAACAAATTGTTGAAGAACAATAATTATAAAAGTAAAATATTTAGAATACGTAGTTTGTAAAAAATATTATATCTTAAGTATCTATTAAATGCTGATAAACGTTTTGTTTATTTAATTTTATCTTCCTGTGCTAACCCTGCCAAAATAGGTAAAATTTTGACGGCTCCTTAAGCTTTGCCTCTGTATAGTTTCTATTACTCATGTGCTTCTACCTACGTACTGCAAACATCGCTAAGATATAGTTTATCAAAAATTGAGGCCGACTCTATTACTTGGAAAATATTTTATTATTTTTAGTTCTTTATTAAGTAGTTATTTTACTCTTTTAACAATTTTGATGTAAGATCGGTTTTTAATATTTCTTTCTGCTTCATACCATTTTCCAAAAACTACGAATGCTATACAATATGGTGATAACATCTTTTATGTGAAGTTAATATATTTTCAAGCTTTATTTAAAATATTTTCCCATATCGCACATAGTTATCTTAATAATAGCAAAAACTAAGTTATGAGTGGTTTTACGATAGTTAACCTAATTACCCAAAGGCTATTATTATACTAGTGAAGCTTTTAAATTCTACGCAGACGAAGTCGCAGGTAAAGGCTAGTAATTACAATAAATTTTTCTATTATTTCACACGCCAAAGTATCAAAAATGAAGCAGCATTTTCTTGTCTAGGAAAACAAAAACAGGAAATTACTTTATCGTTGTTTAAAACGACTGCGTATTTTTCCGCTTTGTTATAATTCAGTGGATATTGCGTCAGCGGTCCTAAATAACAATTATTTACCTCGCTCTGGTAATGCTTTCCCGCAATCACTGTGCGGCTTAGTAGATTTCATCCACTCAAAAGGTTTAAAAATATCTTTCAAAATTATAAAAATTGACTTCAAATAATTAAAAGGAATAAAATAATTTCACATTCTAAAGTGTAATGTCGGAAGGAGTTGAATGAAAAGGACACGTGCTGTTCAGTTCAAGACTTTAATTATACTGCTTAAACTTATTCTACCTACTACCTGTCGTGGGGCTACACACTACACCTCCCACCGACAAAAAAGAATCAAATACATACATTGTTTTTTTTTCTTATAAAAATAAATTTAAAAATTATGTCTGATATTTTATATTCCCGACGTTTCGAGCACTTGCCAGCACCCATGATCACGGGGGGGGGGGGACTGAGGTGTTTGTAACCGACTTTAGAATGTGAAATTATTGCACGCCTTATAATGCAAAGCGTTATAGGTGTGTTTTCTCGACACGTCAAGCTCAAGCTATTTTGTGTTCTTAAAATGCCTCTACCATAAACATATTGCACTTATACGATAATATGAGTACCCGTATATAAAGAAAACGATCTAATTAATCCATCTTATATTTTCTAAAAAATCATTTTATGTTGTTACTTTGAAAAAAAACGGTTTGAAAAAAGTTCTACGTGGACGTCCGGATGTTGATTTTGTATTTGGTCACGATAACTCCCGAAGAAATAGACGTATCATGTTTTTTTATTAGCTTCAGAATTACATCAACTGGTTCCCTATTTCATATCAACAGCCTAGTACGCGTAGTTTGTTAATAAAATGATTTTCAACTTTTTTAAGTTTTATTGCTATTAGAAATTAAAGGCGCTGTCATATTTTTATAGCATGTGATAGACAAAGGACAAATGTACCATACAGCCTATATCGATTTTATACTTTATGTAATCGATTTATTTTTAAACATTATTATATTTTTCCTGTAGGTGACACTACCTGTTAAAATAATAGAGCGCTTTTAATACACGTAAATAATATATATAATTAGGATGAGTCGCTCGCGTCCGTGGGCTTGACCACCTAATCCTAGGCCCACCCTACACGTGTTCCCCGGTGGTGCTAAACATGCGACAAAGCCGAAAGAACAGACTTGGCTCCTAGCCGTGTGGTAACGGCGTAAAAATACCACTTTCGCACCATGAGGCACAAAATAAAATGGCCCCTGTTCCCGGCGCCCCTAATGGGGCAGGGTGCGAAAGAATCTACGGAGGAAAATCGGTGACGAGGTTCGCCACCCGTCACGTTCTGTCTCCCGGAGGGCGAAAAGTGGATTGCGGCCCGTCTGGCTACGCTGAATGAATGTGAAGCAATGAATGACAAAATGGATGAAGTATGCGATATGATGTATGATAGAGAAATAGATGTGTTATGTGTAAATGAGACGAAACGGAAGGAAAGGATGCCACTACAAATGGCATGTATACCGTACTGGTCTGGTGTAGACGAGACCGAGCGGGCATGACAGGGAGTCGGTATCATCCTTTCAGAAAGAATGGGTCTTTGGGTGAAAAGTATGAATGTGTAAGCCGAGAATGCTATGGATACGATGAAAGTGGGCTTAAAGAAGTTGTTTGTTCTAGGGTCTACGCCCCAGACATGTCTAAGCCCACTTATATCCGAGAGCAGTTTTGGGAGATGGTAAGAATGGTGCTAATGAAATGCAAGGGTAATGAAAATATTATTATTAGGAGATTTTAATGGCAGGGTTGGCGTGAAGAGGCTTGGTTATGAAAGGATATTGGGAACGTTTGGTGATGAAAGAATGAATGAGAATGGTGAAAGCCTCCTGACCGTATTTGTGCAAAAGAATCTTTTGTGACGAACACTTTCTTTCGTCATAAGAAGATTCACATGTATGCATGGTAAAGAGGTGATGATAGAAGCATGATAGAAGAATGAGGCGCGGTGGTAGATACAAGGGTTTACCGGGGTTCCAACGTAGTGACGGATCATTACTGGTCTTATGCCGAATTAATGGTCTATTCAGACGTTGGCGGCATCAAATCTGTGTACCACTGCGTTACAGCGTATAAGAACAGAGAAGTTACAAGATGAAGGTGAAAGAGAGTTCAAATGTAGACTGAGAAAATATAAGTGGTATGGATGAATTGTTATAAATGATTTAGACTTGGAGACTGTGTGGTATAATGTCAAGAAAGGTTTGGTGGATGCAGCCACCGAAGTATGTGGTGTAAGTAAGAGAATGAATGAAAGGAAAAATAATACGTTGTGGTGGGATGATGAGGTACAGATGGAAGTTGAAGCAAAGAAGAGAGCATGGCTAGATTTACTAGCAACCAAGGCTAGTTATTCTAGCAGGTATGAATAAAGATATTGAAAGAAAAAGGCAGTCTTTAGACATCTAAATAAGAGAGTAAAGAAGTTGAGAAAGGAAAAAGCAAGAAAAACGGATAAGAATGATAGAAGAATATCTGATTACTTCCAGGCAAATATTAAAATGTTCTGGAAACTCGTAAGAACTGCCAGGGACTTTCAAAACAGCCTAGAATGAATGCTATACGAGACCAGAATGGCTTTATTCTGAATGACGAAGTGTCGAGTTTAAGGAGATGGAAGGAATAATTTGAAAGCGTGTTTATGAGTGATGAGACGTAGGAATTAAATGAAATAGAAATTCCGAAAGAAGAAGAGATAGAGAGATAAGTATAGATGAAATAATGAAAGCAATGAAAGTATGAAAGCAGGTAAGGCAGCCGAATATGATAGAGTATCACTCCAAATGCTAAGGCTGGAGAGGAGTGGTGGCAGACCTGCTGTACACCTTGTTTAATTTGTGTTGGGAACTTAAGCGGGTACCGGGAGACTGGTGCAAAGCCATGATAGTCTCACTATATAAAGGAAAAGGATCACAGCAGGACTGTAAAACTACCGTGGTATCAGCCTTCTTAGCATTGTGGGAAAAATGTATGCTAATGTACTAATTGAAAGAGTTATGAAAGATACTGATGGAAAAATTGGGATGTGCAAGCAGGATATAGAAAGGGAATGGGATGTATGAATCAGGTCTTTTCCATGCGCATGGTCGCGGAGAAGAGTTTTGGCCAAAAACCAAAAAGTGTTTTGTGCGTTCGTGGACTTGAAAAAGGCATGACAAAGTGGACAGGGATGTGTTATGGCAAACACTAAACTCATTTGGGTTGAGCGCTGGGTTGATACAGGCATTGAAGTCTCTGTATAGGGACTCATTGCTTGTGTCAGGATCAACAGGACCTACTCGGACTGGTTTGGCATCCATAAAGGGTCAGACAGGGCTGTGTGGCTTTCCTGTGGCTGTTCAACCTATTTATGGACAGTTTTTTGAAAATTTGAAAGTTGTAGAATGCGGGTTAAGAATGAGTGAGTTAACCGTAAAATGCCTTTTGTACGCCGATGATTAAGTAATACTCGCGTCGTCGGCGGCCGAGTTGCAAATGATGGTTACATTATTGAACAGTTCATTAAAAGAAAGGGAATGAAAGTGAACGCAAGTAAGACAAAAGTTATGGTTTTTGAAAGAGAAGAATATAAATCGATATGTGAAAAGAGAATAGAAGGCGAATTGGTCGAGCAAGTAGATGAGTTTGTGTATTTGGGATGTGTATTTAGTAGGGATGGTAGATATGATAAGGATATAGAACGACGAGTGAACGCAGGAAATAAAGTAAATGGGGCTCTACTCTGTTGTGGAAAGTCAGAATGTGTCCAAAAGGCACGTATGGCAATTCACAATGTTGTGTTAGTCCCTACTTTAATGTATGGTAGTGAAAGTTGGGTGTGTGAAGAATCACGAGAGTAGAATAAATGCTGTAGAAATGCGGTCATTAAGGAGTATGTTAGGGCTGAATCTGAATGACAGAGTGAGAAATTGTTTGATAAGAGAAGTGTGGTTATGAATCTTGTGAACAGGATTAAGAAAGGAATGCTTCAGTGGTTTGGTCATGTAGAAAGAATGAATGAGGTAAGAGTGACAAAGCAAATTATGTGGCAAATGTGAATGGCAGAGTCGGAAGGACGCCCTAGGTGAATATTTATCGACCAAATTTATTTATTTATTTATTGGCCATTTGTTACATTACATAACATTGGTACGTCAAATATTACAATTCAAATGATATACGATTAAATTAGATTATTAATATTACAAATTAAAATACATCTACATTAACATTTACGTTATTTTACATGTCAAGCAAGTCAGAAAATGAACATTTCATATATTCTTCTATATTATAGAAAGCGTGATTCGAAAAGAATATTTTTGTCACTTGTCGAAACGCGTTTAATGGAAGTCTTGTTATTCCTAAAGGCAATTTATTGTACATTTTGATTTTAATGGAAAACCTTGCTTGGACGCTTTTACTAATCTGGTTATTGGAACAACTAATTTTTCGCGATTTCTAGTATTGTAGTTGTGTACGTGCATCTTCATTGGTAGTTCACCTTTTGATGGTGCACTTGAAGCGAACTATAAATATACAACGACACGACAGTCATGATTTTCGCTTTTTGGAAATAGGCTCTAGCTGATGTCAATCTTTGCAATCCATGTATAATTCTAATCGACCTTTTTTGACAAATCAGTACTCTTTCAATTTGTGGAGCATTTCCCCATATCGTAATTGCATAGCTAATAATTGAGTGACAATATGCAAAATAGACGGATATTAGAGTTTTCCTGTCAATAATGGGCTTAAGCTTAAATAAGGCGTAATTTGCATTGGCTAACTTTTTACAAACATTATCTATATGGGTTTCATAATTTAAAGTGGAATCGAGAGTACACCCTAAAAATGTGACTTCACTATTTGTAACTTTATTTGTTTTTTTGCTTGCATAATTAATTATGGTACTTTTTTCTGCATTCAAAATTATTCCGTTTGCTTCAAACCATTTTCTCAGTATATTTAAAATTTCATCTGTCTTCTACGTGAAATGCGTTTTATCTTTAACACCAACCTGTGTATCATCCGCAAATTGCGTAACCATCGCCCAGTCAGGCAAATTATTTGCAAGGTCATTCACATATACTAAAACAGCAATGGTCCCAGGATGGAGCCCTGTGGTACGCCAATGTAACTATGTTGTGAATCGGACTTAGTATTATTTAGATTAACTATTTGCATTCGATTGTTAAGATAAGACTGTATTATACTCAATTCCTTTCCTTCAAAACCGTAAAATTTTAGTTTATAAACTAAGATATCATGCCGCAAACAATCGAAAGCCTTGGATAAATCGCAAAATGCTAGATACCTTCTGCGATCCATCCAAAGCGTCCAATATAAAGTATACTGTTTTACTAATAGCCATTTCGATCGATTTTTCTATCTTTTTTCTATCGATTGATCTTTTTATGAAACCAAATTGACAGTCTGTAAATAGATTATTTTTTTCAAAGTAGTCTAATATCCTAGATTTTAAGGCAGTTTCTAAAATTGATATAACTGGTAATATACACACCGGTCTATAATTCCCAATTTCAGTAGTTTCTCCTTTTGAACAGTGGCACGATTTTTCCAATTTTTAAGCTATCTGGGAAATTCTCTGTGATGCAATCATTCAAGACTTCAATATTATATCAGACATGTCTTTGTTGTGATGATAAGTTCTCTAATAGTTTTGTTGACATATCGTATATGTCTCTTGATGTTGTAGATTTTAAACTATTAACGATATTCCAAAATTCGATTTACTTATTTTAGAAAGCGAATTTTTTTTTGTTGGTTTTAAATATTCGCTACAATTTTCAACCTTAATTTCTAAATTTTCTGTAAGTTTAGCGGCTATATTGCAAAAGAACTCATTGAAACTATTTGCTATATTTTTATTATTTGTGATTATGCTCCACTGTGATTTTTAATTTTAGTAATTTTATTTTATCTTGTGTTTTTACTTGATTTTTTGTTCTTTAATAATTGTCCAAGTGGTTTTAATTTTATTCTGGAATTATTAATTCAAGATGCGTTCCTAAGTTTTTGAGCTGTTTGAAGTACTTTTCTATATATTTTCCTATATTTATTTAGTTTGATTTACTAATTTTATCTGGATACAAGTTATGTAATATTTCAAGTTTTTGAAGATTATTTCCAGATATCAAAATACCTTTGGATGTTAGTTTATTTTGTTTTTCTGGGTTTAACAATATTTTATATGGTCAATCAGAATGTTCATTTTCTCATTTGCGCAAGTTTCAAGTTTATATCATTTCTACACATTCATAGTCCTTACAGAACAAGTGATGAAAATATTTTATATTTTCTTGAGATATTATTCGAGATCTAAACTCAGTCTTCCTTTGGTTTAGGATACTTAGAATTCAATTTATACTTTAGTTCTATAACATTATGATCAGATAACTTTACGTCTAATACTTTACCTCTGTGATACTGAAAATCATCATCGTCATTTAGGATGAAATTGTCAATACATGTGGAAGACTTGCCTTGGTTCGGTTGGTCTAAGACAAATTTGCATTTTAATTCACTCAATAGTTTTAAAATTTTGCGTACTTTATTATTTGGTTTCAATAGATTTAAATTAAAATCTCCTGTAATTACATTTTTTTTGTTTTCACCTATTATTTCGATAACTTTAGTCATAATATCTTCAAATATTAAATAATCATAATCAGGTCTATATACAAATAATAACTAATTTATACGATTTTACTTCAATTGCTGCTAATTCACAATTCATTTCAAAACTCAACTTTTCAATTTCATGTTTACTTTATATTCAAGTGTATCTCTAACAAAAATAGCTGTACCTCCATGTTCAAATAACATCATATTGTAATATGACACAAGTATATAGCCTTCGATAGTCATTACACCTAACTTTAATCATTCGTCCAAGTCTCCGTTAGACAAAGCACATCACAAGTTGTATTTTCTGTTAATAATTCCAGCCTAAATATTTATTATTAATACCTGAATATTAGCCTGCACAATCATTAACCAGTTACCGGAGTCTTGGTTATGTCTAAAAATTTTTGAAAATTTAAAGTAGAATTTAATTTTATAGCAAAACAAGATGAAGCATTAAAGTGACTATCTTGATACTTTAACAATTTCCTCAATCACGATATTTTAATTTTGCCCTACTTTTACATTTATTTCAAGATATCTGACATTCTCAGATACCGCAGCTAGATTAAAGAGCTCTTTATTAATAGTGAAGATTTTATCATCATTTATGTTGTCATACATTACACTTCCTAACAAATGTTGAATTTTTATTTTTCTTGCTCACAATTCTTCTAATCTCGTTCACATACGATGTCTCCATTTTAATGTCGTTGTAGTTTCCTACTAATATTACTGCTAAGTCATTTTCTTTCAAATCTTTCGAGTATAGTTCAAAGTGCTTCAATATTTGTTTATGATTTCCTGGTTGACAGTAATTTGTTATTTTGTATTTTCCAATTGTTGCATTAGTTTGCTTGCTAGTCCACTCCCTATCCTGTCTGAAAACATTTCTACTTTTGTCAGTGTTTTTGTACTTCTTTTCTTTCTCCTCTGTGCCCTGTCTTTCTGATGTTTCTATTTTATTTTTCTTGCAGCTTTGAAGAGTCGTTTTCCTACTTTTGTATAGTTTCTGTTTTTCTGGACCTTCGTTGATGTTTTAATGTTTTCAAATTGGCGATATATTGCAAATGGCCAAATTAAGAGTACCTTAACCGACGAGCGTATGCGTAGGTATATGGATGTGGAGGAGGCAGAGAGGTGTCAGGATCGTGCCAAATGGAAGTCCATAGTCCTGCCTACCCCTCTGGGTGACAGGCGTGAGTGTTTATGTATATTATATAAATAATATATTTTAAAAAGAATACAATTTATATTTTTTCATCAAAATTAAGTGAAACGCTCATGAGGTGTGCCCTTGATTTTCCAAACTATTTTGTTATTTTTAGTTCTCGGCTTTAACTTTTTTAAAGCAATTTTTTATAACGAAATACTGGCTTAATAACATTTTCATTTTGAATTACTTTAAGTTGTCTAACGAATAGTTTGTAATAAAAACTAGTTTTACATGCATCTCGTGTGTAATAGTACGCATCGTTACGGAGTAAAAATCGTTTCTTGATTAGAGAATCGTTCAAAGAATAAACGCCTTATAGTTTGTAACTATACCGGCTCTCTTAGTCTTACCTTATAAACCGAAGTCTTACTTTTAAGAACTTTAGTCAGTGCTTTTTAAATCTATTCTGTATCATTACCTTTATTCACAAATAAAATAAATTTGAATTAGCTTGGTGGCAGATATTTTACGTGATAGAGCCATGCTGCAGCTATATTACTGGTATAGTTGTAGCACGAATGGGTCGGCTCGACTGGGAAGGACCATCTCACAGAATACCAGGTAAAATAGCAGCTTAACGCTGTTGTGTTTCCTTTGAGTGTAGAGAACCGGAGACCCTTTTACTGGAAACGAGGCATTCCGTCTTAGTCCTCACGGGTTTGTCACCATATCCTATAAAAAAAGATATGGATAAAAGGGTGGTATTAACGTAGACGTACCTTGTGGGCCACCTACTGGTTAGTGTTAGCCAACGTGTATAAGATTATCATATACACGTCCTAAATCTGAGTAAATAACAACATGCAGTATAAAAATATACTTACAAAACTGTACCCACTTATGTATGAACTTTACGTCAAAGATCCGTGTATTAATTTTCTCGCTGCTTTGGTCCGGCAGCGTTGCTCATCCAAATACACATTACGTCTTTCCGTCGACAAAAACTCAATTTGTCATGCATTACATTACAGCGACTTGCTGTTTCTTTGTATAATAAATTGTAATCACATTATACAGGGGTAGCTCCAAAACCTACTTTACTGCTCTACTTTAATACCTTTTCAAATAATAAAACTTTATTTCGTAACAAATGAGATCCACATTAGACAAGAAGTTATAAAAATCACAAAATATTAATAATCATACAGCTAGTGAACGGAGGAGGTAAATGACACACACACAGGTAAGTCAGCCACAATGGACGTTAACAATTTGCCTTATCATACAGTCATATTTTTGGGCTATTACCCCAGAATACTTTTGGCGCTGTTCTTCTTCTGCTAAGTAGCGATGCGATTTTTTGTCAAACCTGTCGGTGCGGGCCTTGCAGAACATGCCTGAAGCACTGCAGAAGCGGGCAGCCCCAGCAGAATCAAATCTAAATGCATTGTTATATTTCACCTTAATACTTTATGCGCCCTTTGGTGTAGTTGACCCACAGGAGCACGAATAGAAAGACTGGCAGTATGCCTTAAAATAGTTATTTTAACGGCACTACACAATCGTGCAGACCTACACAACATATTACCGGAGTCGCTAAAACCCTACGCTCTCTCCATGTCCATTTCATCACGCAAATCCTCGGTCACGTAATGTCCCCAGGTATTTGAATTGTGATACACTGATAAAGCAGTGTTGTATAGTCTGATAGGTGGTATGTGCGTGGAACTCTTATTATTAGCTATAAACAATACGAACTCACTTTTTTATATTATAAACAAGACCCTGTTCACTTGCATAAGCCTGGCAGACCAGAAGCTTGAGCGCGCTGACTGAGGGACTCAGCAACACCATGTCATCGGCGTAACTTGTTGACACACTTTCCATCCACATGGGAACCAACTGAGTGCTGAGTCTGCTGAGTCTCTCGAGCAGCCTATTTATATACAAGTTAAAAGTTGAGGTGAATAATTACACCTTGTCTCACGCCACATTTCAACTGTACGGTTAAGAAAGCTTATGTGCCCATTTTACATGATTGGTTTCATAATTGTACCAATAGCGGAAGATATCCAGAGATCAGGAGACAAATTACATTCGGCAAGTTTTTTTCCAAAGAATGTGATACGACACCAGGTCAAAGGTCTAAGAAGCATCCATAAAACGGGGTTGTGTGATCTGTATAGTATTAGACTGTATGTTTTAATCCTAATATTGCACTGTTGATAGACAAACTGTGCATCATGAAGTTGAAAATCTTTTTCTAACTCATTGCTTAGTAGCTTATCGAGGAACTTTGTCATCACTGTTGTTAAAGAGAGAGGCCTGTAATTGTTCTTATCTGAAATGTCTCCAGTCTTATTTTTCACTATTGGTACAGCTATCATTTTAATCAAATCTCCAGGTAGATACGCATGACTTATGCACAGTAAATAAAACATGGAGAGGACGAGAGGAAGGTGACAACCAGCATGCTACAGATGTTCTATGCTGAGACTGTCATGTCCCGGAGACTTACAGATAAATTGTAAGTTAGTATGTCACATCAGATTTACAAAAACAAAATGTCTAATATTATTTAGTTCCAAGTGAGTATCAGTCGTCCATCAAGTGGCCAGTAAGGTCATTTGTTGGTTTTTCTTAGGAGAGGGGCAACGGGCATACTGCTCACCGGTAAGTGACCACCGCCGCCCATGAACAACTGTAACACCAGGGAATTGAGTGCACCGGCTTTTTAGAAAGTAGTGAGCTCTTTTCTTGAAGGTCCCTAAGTCGTATCGGTTCGGAAAAATCGCCGGTGGTAAACTATTCCATAGGGAGGTCGTACAAGGAAGAAAACTTCTGGTAAAACGTACAGTGGTGGACCGCCAAGCATCGAGATGGTGTGGATAATATCGGGAGTTCTACCGCGATTTTCGTTCGTGAAATTTGGCGGCTGGGATTAATCCGAACAATCCTCAGAGCACTCGTGGTAGATGCGAAAGAAAATGAAAACTGTATTGGCGGTCACTAATCAGCCGGTGATCCTCAAGGTACCGCATGAGCTGGCAGCTTATAATGGACTCCATTATTTTGGAGAACAAGGAGGTGATGGCAATAAGCTTGCAGTTAGACGGGTCTGAGCGGTCACCTTTTTTAGGGATTGGGTGGACGAAAGGACGTCTTCCATGAATTCGGGACTACGCCTAGGAGTAGGAGTACCGGAACTCTGGAACTCTGGAGCGCATGTCCTCAGCACAATTGGGGGGATTCCGTCAGGCCCACTCGACATATGGATGTCCAAGGAGAGGAGTGCTTTTATGAAACGAGTGCTGTGAACCGCACATACGGCATAGAGCACCTACAGGCATGGTCGACGGTGTGCCCCTGTCATCAAGAGTCGAGTTGGAGAAAGAGCCAGCAGATCGGCTTTGTCCTTTGCAGCATGGGCCAGTAAGTTGTCCTCCTGTGCAGAGATGGAAGAGATGGCTGACAGAAGTTCTATTGACAGCCTTTGCGAGAGACCAGAATGCACGAGTTCCCGAAGGGAGGCGAACTATTTTCTCGCCAATTCTGCCGATGTTTTTGACTTTGCCTTGGCAATGACTCTTTTGGAGGACCTGTAGGCGAAATAATACTTCTTTTTAAGGGCGCTGGTGTTTACATCCCGGGACGTTGATGAATCAGCCAAGGACCGGTAGCACTCCTGCTTATAGCGTGATATTCTTTTACAGGAGTAACTAAGCGATGGCTGAGATCTGCTTTCGATGGGCACTACAGAAGAAGGAATAACAATTTATAATTAAAAATTTGTACAACCGACTTCAATATAAATTATCAAGAATAACTCAAAAAATATTGGTTAGACCTTGACCAAATTTATATGGAATTACATGAGAAGCACCAGCTTTCAAATAAAAATCGAAATCGATTTACGAAGAAAAAAGTTATGAGGTAACATATAAAAAAAGAACAAACAGTCGAATTGAGTACCTCCTCCTTTTTGAAGTTTGTCGGTAGAAAAGTTCCATTCCCTGAAGTACCACATTAGCGACAGAATTAGCAACAACGTTGGAATCGTCCGGCGAGAAGCAAACCCACCCCCAAGGGTAGGATGCGAAGGAAGACCGCATCCTATCCCAATCGGCCGACCTATAGTGCCAAACACGGCGGTAGCCTGCAGAATGCAAACGCGATGTTAGCGTGAGTGGTACCACTCCGACAGACAACGGTCCGAGGAGCCGAGAGGGGCGTTGACGGGGACCTGATATCTGTCCGGATGAGAGGTCAGCAGAAGGTCAAACGGGGAGGTATAATCTCCACATCTGGAATCCGCATAAGCGAAGTAACCAGTTGTGTCAGACCTATGGCAAGGCAAAATCATGAAGAGATCTCGCATGATCGGTTAAACGAACTGAGCCATTCGGCGTGGTGGGCGTTAAAATCGCCGAGAATCGCAATCTCTGTGGATGGAATCTGCTGTAGCAAGGTGTGCTTTTATATTATTAAAAAAAAAGTTCAACTCATTTCTAGAAAGTTCGTTGGATGTTACAAGGCTACACGTCATACTGTCATTTACCTCGGTAAAATAATAATTGTTATTCATTAACACAATACAAATTCTTTTCAATTTACGTTAGCCTATAACAGTACTCATGCAATGATGTTATAGGTTTTGGGAGCTATTGCCATAAGTTCGTGAAGAGAATTTCTTAAATTAATATACTAAGGTCTAGTTTCATATCAAATTTCTACGAAGGCTGCGGCCGGAGGATCCAAAAATATGCAAAATTTTAAGCTAAAGCAAAGATTTTTTATTATATGTTAACCTGTTTAGTAGTGGTGTAAGAATATCCACTACCCCATATCATCCCATAGATCTCGTAAGAGGCGACAAAGGGGAAACTGAAATAGGCGATGGCCAACCTATTTGCAAAGCGGTGCAATAATGGCAAAACCCCCTCCTTTTTATCCGCAATCTATGAGGGAGACCTATTTTCACAAGTGGACTATTGTGAAATTTTCCTTTTATTTTATTTTTTGTATTAAGGATTGTTTTCCATGTTAACAACACATGTTCTCTATATTTTAATTATTTTCTAAGGTGAACAAATATAATAATAGCTACGTATCCCGTAGATATGCGTGTTATTAACGATATTGACGTCATGATGAACGAGCGATAATTTGTTATTCGAATATTTAGCGATACAACTCCACTGGGAGTGATTACTAAGTGGAAGATAAAATTTATACTAAACTAAAAAACAGTGAATATTAATTACAAATTTTGTACAGGAAACAGCAATGTAATTTTTTTTAATTTTAGATGGTTTTGTAATTTTATAGAACACAACAACAAATTCACTTCAGAATGCACTCAAGTGAAGTATTAAAAACGCAATCAAAACGATAAACCATTCATATTTCACTGCTATGTGCGATACTAATGCTTCTTCGTTTTACTAGCATCCATGACTTGATTAATAGCAACATTGGCACCTGTGTGACATGCACTAGCTCTCGTGCAACATGAAAAATATTCAATGACATTTCAACTTTTTTGATATTTCAAGTATTTACGTATGTTTCCGCTTATTTGGTGGACACTATAAAATTATAGCCGTGATAAATAATAAATACCTTTTTATTAATGTAACAAATACAAAATACTTTGAATTTAACTCTTTCAACTATTTTTTTTAGTATTGAAAGCAAATTATGCTTGAGTAACCAAAATAAGCAACTAGTACTGTTGTCAGTAAATCCAGACTGCAAAAACAAAATTCAACCTTCGGTTTCCTACAGGGCAGTAGGGCAGTCCTGCTTACTTGCTTTCTGTACATAAATGACATTATATTCGTTGACGCCTCCTCTGTGTTTGTATACTATGTAATCATGAATTGACCGAATCACACAAATTTTAACCTTCCGGGGGAAACATAACATTTTTACAGGTATCTCAACATATACGAGTATCAACTCCCACTGGCAACACTATACACTTCATGTCATTGTGAATTTTTTGTGCCGAATCAGCGAGTCACGTCTTTAAATTAAAAAGTTAAAAATTGTTTTTTTACGTGATTTTTCTGGATTCTATTATAAGCAAAATGAGAAAACTTATTGAAACACTCAGGTTTTGGACGATTACAATGTATGTAACTTTTGCATTTAAATAACTGTAGTTGATTAATGAAACGCGAAAAGTGAAATCTATGTACAAATACAAAAATACAAAAATATTTATTCATAACACAAGTCTTATTTACAGAGTTAGGTATGGATCTCACCTTTAAGTTTGAAAACCTGTATTAGTATGAGACCGTTCTTCCTTAATCAGCAAGTCATGATAGATATGACTTGTCTTACATAAAGATAAATCAACAGACATAAGTAACAATAATTATAATAGCTGTGAGTGAGTAAACAGACAAAGTAATAATAATTATAATAGTGTGTGTGTGTGTGTGTTTCAATCGACACATAAAACAAACAGAAAAGAACGCAGGAAATAGAGTAAATGGGGCTTTACACCTATTGTGGAAAGTCAGAATGTGTCCCAAAAGGCACGTACGGCAATTCACAATGCTGTGTTAGTCCCTACTTTAATGTATGGTAGTGAAAGGTTTGGTAGAAGGAGCACGAGAGTAGAATAAATGCTGTAGAAATGTCAATGAGTATGTTAGGGCTGAATCTAAATGACACAGTGAGAAATTGTGTTATAAGAATTATAAGAGTGGTCTGCAAGATAATGTTGTGACCAGGATTAAGAAAGGAATGATTCGGTGGTTTAGTCAGAAAAGTGAATGAGGAAAGAGGACAAAGCAAATTTATGTGAGGGAGCGGCAGAGTTCGAAGGGACGCCCTAGGTGAATATTTATCGACCAAATTTATTTATTTATTTATTGGCCATTTCGTTACATTACATAACATTGGTACGTCAAATATTACAATTCAAATGATATACGATTAAATTAGATTATTAATATTACAAATTAAAATACATCTACATTAACATTTACGTTATTTTACATGTCAAGCAAGTCAGAAAATGAACATTTCATATATTCTTCTATATTATAGAAAGCGTGATTCGAAAAAAATGTTTTTGTCACTTGTCGAAACGCGTTTAATGGAAGTCTTGTTATTCCTAAAGGCAATTTATTGTACATTTTGATTTTTAATGGAAAACCTTGCTTGGACGCTTTTACTAATCTGGTTATTGGAACAACTAATTTTTCGCGATTTCTTGTATTGTAGTTGTGTACGTGCATCTTCATTGGTAGTTCACTTTTTTGATGGTGCACTTCCAGAAGCGAACTATAAATATACAACGACACGACAGTCATGATTTTCGCTTTTTGGAAATAGGCTCTAGCTGATGTCAATCTTTGCAATCCATGTATAATTCTAATCGACCTTTTTTGACAAATCAGTACTCTTTCAATTTGTGGAGCATTTCCCCATATCGTAATTGCGTAGCTAATAATTGAGTGACAATATGCAAAATAGACGGATATTAGAGTTTTCCTGTCAATAATGGGCTTAAGCTTAAATAAGGCGTAATTTGCATTGGCTAACTTTTTACAAACATTATCTATATGGGTTTCATAATTTAAAGTGGAATCGAGAGTACACCCTAAAAATGTGACTTCACTATTTGTAACTTTATTTGTTTTTTTGCTTGCATAATTAATTATGGTACTTTTTTCTGCATTCAAAATTATTCCGTTTGCTTCAAACCATTTTCTAAGTATATTTAAAATTTCATCTGTCTTCTTAGCTACTTGAAATGCGTTTTTATCTTTAACACCAACCTGTGTATCATCCGTAAATTGCGTAACCATCGCCCAGTCAGGCAAATTATTTGCAAGGTCATTCACATATACTAAAAACAGCAATGGTCCCAGGATGGAGCCCTGTGGTACGCCAATGTAACTATGTTGTGAATCGGACTTAGTATTATTTAGATTTACTATTTGCATTCGATTGTTAAGATAAGACTGTATTATACTCAATTCCTTTCCTTCAAAACCGTAAAATTTTAGTTTATAAATTAAGATATCATGCCGCAAACAATCGAAAGCCTTGGATAAATCGCAAAAAATGCTAGATACCTTCTGCGATCCATCCAAAGCGTCCAATATAAAGTATACTGTTTTTCTAATAGCCATTTCGATCGATTTTTCTATCTTTTTTCTATCGATTGATCTTTTTGCAAAACCAAATTGACAGTCTGTAAATAGATTATTTTTTTCAAAGTAGTCTAATATCCTAGATTTTAAGGCAGTTTCTAAAATCTTTGATATAACTGGTAATATACACACCGGTCTATAATTCCCAATTTCAGTAGTTTCTCCTTTTTTGAACAGTGGCACGATTTTTCCAATTTTTAAGCTATCTGGGAAATTCCCTTCTGTGATGCAATCATTCAAGACTTATATCAGACATGTCTTTGTTGCAGATGATAAGTTCTCTAATAGTTTTTGTTGACATATCGTATATGTCTCTTGATGTTGTACATTTTAAACTATTAACGATATTCCCAAATTCGAATATACTTATTTTAGGAAAGCGAATTTTATTTTTTGTTGGGATTATTAAATATTCGCTACAATTTTCAACCTTAATCTCTAAATTTTCTGTAAGTTTACCGGCTATATTGCAAAAGAACTCATTGAAACTATTTGCTATATTTTTATTATTTGTGATTATGCCTCCACTGTGATTTTTAATTTTAGTAATTTTATTTTATCTTGTGTTTACTTGATTTTTTGTTCTTTAATAATTGTCCAAGTGGTTTTAATTTTATTCGTGGAATTATTAATTCAAGATGCGTTCCTAAGTTTTTGAGCTGTTTGAAGTACTTTTCTATATATTTTCCTATATTTATTTAGTTTGGATTTACTAATTTTATCTGGATACAAGTTATGTAATATTTCAAGTTTTTGAAGATTATTTCCAGATATCAAAATACCTTTGGATGTTAGTTTATGTTTTTTGGGTTTAACAATATTTTATATGGTCAATCAGAATGTTCATTTTCTCATTTGCGCAAGTTTCAAGTTTATATCATTTCTACACATTCATAGTCCTTACAGAACAAGTGATGAAAATATTTTATATTTTCTTGAGATATTATTCGAGATCTAAACTCAGTCTTCTCCTTTGGTTTAGGATACTTAGAATTCAATTTATACTTTAGTTCTATAACATTATGATCAGATAACTTTACGTCTAATACTTACCTCTGTGATACTGAAAATCATCATCGTCATTTAGGATGAAATTGTCAATACATGTGGAAGACTTGCCTTTGGTTCTGGGTTGGCTCATCTAAGACAAATTTGCATTTTAATTCACTCAATAGTTTTAAAATTTTGCGTACTTTATTATTTGGTTTCAATAGATTTAAATTAAAATCTCCTGTAATTACATTTTTTTTGTTTTCCTTACCTATTATTTCGATAACTTTAGTCATAATATCTTCAAATATTAAATAATCATAATCAGGTCTATATACAAATAATAATAACTAATTTATACGATTTTACTTCAATTGCTGCTAATTCACAATTCATTTCAAAACTCAACTTTTCAATTTCATGTCTTACTTTATATTCAAGCGTATCTCTAACAAAAATAGCTGTACCTCCATGTTCAAATAACATCCTATTGTAATATGACACAAGTATATAGCCTTCGATAGTCATTACACCTAACTTTAATTCATTCGTCCAAGTCTCCGTTAGACAAAGCACATCACAAGTTGTATTTTCTGTTAATAATTCCAGCTCTAAATATTTATTATTAATACTCTGAATATTAGCCTGCACAATCATTAACCAGTTACCGGAGTCTTCGTTATGTCTAAAAAGTTTTTTTTTTAAATTTAAAGTAGAATTTAATTTTATAAAGTGCAAACAAGATGAAGCATTAAAGTGACTATCTTGATACTTTAACAATTTCCTCAATCACGATATTTTAATTTTGCCCTACTTTTACATTTATTTCAAGATATCTGACATTCTCAGATACCGCAGCTAGATTAAAGAGCTCTTTATTAATAGTGAAGATTTTATCATCATTTATGTTGTCATACATTACTTCCTAACAAATGTTGAATTTTTATTTTCTTTGCTCACAATTCTTCTAATCTCGTTCACATACGATGTCTCCATTTTAATGTCGTTGTAGTTTCCTACTAATATTACTGCTAAGTCATTTTCTTTCAAATCTTTAGTATAGTTCAAAGTGCTTCAATATTTGTTTATGATTTCCTGGTTGACAGTAATTTGTTATTTTGTATTTTCCAATTGTTGCATTAGTTTGCTTGCTAGTCCACTCCTATCCTGTCTGAAAACATTTCTACTTTTGTCAGTGTTTTTGTACTCTCTTTTCTTCTCCTCTCTGTGCCCTGTGTCTCTTTCTGATGTTTCTATTTTATTTCTTTTTCTTGCAGCTTTGAAGAGTCGTTTTCCTACTTTTGTATAGTTTCTTGTTTTCTGGACCTTCGTTGATGTTTTAATGTTTTCAAATTGAGCGATATATTGCAAATGGCCAAATTAAGAGTACCTTAACCGACGAGCGTGTATGCGTAGGTATATGGATGTGGAGGAGGCGAGAGAGGTGTGTCAGGATCGTGCCAAATGGAAGTCCATAGTCTCTGCCTACCCCTCTGGGTGACAGGCGTGAGTGTTTATGTATATTATATGTAAATAATATATTTTAAAAGTTAGAATACAATTTATTTTTTCATCAAAATTAAGTGAAACGCTCATGAGGTGTGCCCTTTTTTTTCCAAACTATTTTGTTATTTTTAGTTCTCGGCTTTAACTTTTTAAAGCAATTTTTTATAACGAAATACTGGCTTAATAACATTTTCATTTTGAATTACTTTAAGTTGTCTAACGAATAGTTTGTAATAAAAACTAGTTTTACATGCATCTCGTGTGTAATAGTACGCATCGTTACGGAGTAAAAATCGTTTCTTGATTAGAGGAATCGTTCAAAGAATAAACGCCTTATAGTTTGTAACTATACCGGCCTCTTAGTCTTACCTTATAAACCGAAGTCTTACTTTTAAGAACTTTAGTCAGTGCTTTTTAAATCTATTCTGTATCATTACCTTTATTCACAAATAAAATAAATTTGAATTAGCTTGGTGGCAGATATTTTCTTACGTGATAGAGCCATGCTGCAGCTATATTACTGGGTAGTTGTAGCACGAATGGGTCGGCTCGACTGGGGAAGGACCACGCTCTCACAGAATACCAGCGTAAAATAGCAGCTTAACGCTGTTGTGTTTCGTTTGGTGAGTGTAGAACCGAGACCTTTTACTGGAAACGAGGCATTCCGTCTTAGTCCTCACGGGTTTGTCACCATATCCTATAAAAAAAGATATGGATAAAAGGGTGGTATTAACGTAGACGTACTTTGGGCCACCTACTGGTTGTGTTGTGCCAACGTGTATAAGATTATCATATACACGTCCTAAATCTGAGTAAATAACAACATGCAGTATAAAAATATACTTACAAAACTGTACCCACTTATGTATGAACTTTACGTCAAAGATCCGTGTATTAATTTTCTCGCTGCTTTGGTCCGCGGCCAAGCGTTTCATCCAAATACACATTACGTCTTTCGTCGACAAAAACTCAATTTGTCATGTATTACATTACAGCGACTTGCTGTTTCTTTGTATAATAAATTGTAATCACATTATACAGGGGTAGCTCCAAAACCTACTTTACTGCTCTACTTTAATACCTTTTCAAATAATAAAATCTTTATTTCGGGTAACAAATGAGATCCACATTAGACAAGAAGTTATAAAAATCACAAAATATTAATAATCATACAGCTAGGTGAACGGAGGAGGTAAAATGACACACACACAGGTAAGTCAGCCACAATGGACGTTAACAATTTGCCTTATCATAGGACAGTCATATTTTTGGGCTATTACCCCCAGAATACTTTTGGCGCTGTTCCTTCTTCTGCTAAGTAGCGATGCGATTTTTTTGTCAAACCCGTCGGTGCGGGCCTTGCAGAACATGCCTGAAGCACTGCAGAAGCGGGGCAGCCCCAGCAGAATCAAATCTAAATGCATTGTTATATTTCACCTTTAATACTTTATGCGCCCTTTGTGTGTAGTTGACCCACAGGGAGCACGAATAGAAAGACTGGCAGTATGCCTTAAAAATAGTTATTTTAACGGCACTACACAATCGTGCAGACCTACGGGCCAACATATTACTCGGAGTCGCTAAAACCCTACGCTCCCTCTCCATGTCCATTTCATCACGCAAATCCTCGGTCACGTAATGTCCCAGGTATTTGAATTGTGATACACTCGATAAAGCAGTGTTGTATAGTCTGATAGGTGGTATGTGCGTGGGACTCTTATTATTAGCTTTAAACAACACAAAATCCCTTTTCTTTATATTATAAACAAGACCGTGTTCACTTGCATAAGCCTCGCAGGTTCCCAGAAACATTCTGAGCGCGCTCACTGACGGACTCGGCAACACCATGTCGTCGGCATAACTTAGGTTGTTGACACACTTTCCATCCACATGGCAACCGACCTGAGTGCTGTGGATTCTCTCGAGCATTTCATTTATATACTAGTTAAAAAGTTGAGGTGAACTAATTCCACCTTGTTTCACGCCACATTTCAACTCGTACGGTTGAGAATGCTTATCTGCCCATTTTACATGGTTAGTTTGATAATTGTACCAATAGCGGAAGATACCCAGGATATCAGGAGACAAATTACATTCGGCAAGTTTTTTCCAAAGAATGTTATACGACACCAGGTCAAAGGCTCTCGACAGGTCTAAGAAGCATCCATAAACCGGGGCGCACAACCTGTATAGTATTAGACTGTATGTTTTAATCCTAATATTGCACTTTCTGTTGATAGACCCACCCTAAAACCAAACTGTGCATCATGAAGTTGAAAATCTTTTTGTAAGTCATTGCTTAGTAGCTTATCGAGGAACTTTGTCATCACTGTTGTTAAAGAGAGAGGCCTGTAATTGCTCTTATCTGAAATGTCTCCAGTCTTATTTTTCACTATTGGTACAGCTATCATTTTAATCAAACCTCCAGGTAGATACGCATGACTTATGCACAGTAAATAAAACATGGAGAGGACGAGAGGAAGGTGACAACCAGCATGCTACAGATGTTCTATGCTGAGACTGTCATGTCCCGGAGACTTACAGATAAATTGTAAGTTTGTCACATCAGATTTACAAAAAAAAAAATGTCTAATATTATTTAGTTCCAAGTGAGTATCAGTCGTCCATCAAGTGGCCAGTAAGGTCATATGTTGGTTTTTCTTAGGAGAGGGGGCAATACTGCTCACCTGATGGTACCACCGCCGCCCATGAACAACTGTAACACCAGGGGAATTGGAGGTGCATTGTCGGCTTTTTAGAAAGTAGTAAGCTCTTTTCTTGAAGGTCCCTAAGTCGTATCGGTTCGGAAAAATCGCCGGTGGTAAACTATTCCATAGGGAGGTCGTACAAGGAAGAAAACTTCTGGTAAAACGTACAGTGGTGGACCGCCAAGCATCGAGATGGTGTGGATAATATCGGGAGTTCTACCGCGATTTTCGTTCGTGAAATTTGGCGGCTGGGATTAATCCGAACAATTCCTCAGAGCACTCCCCGTGGTAGATGCGAAAGAAAATGAAAACTGTATTGGCGGTCACTAATCAGCCGGTGATCCCAAGGTACCGCATGAGCTGGCAGCTTATAATGGATTCCATTATTTTGGAGAACAAGGAGGTGATGGCAATAAGCTTGTAGTTAGACGGGTCTGAGCGGTCACCTTTTTTAGGGATTGGGTGGACGAAAGGACATCTTCCATGAATTCGGGACTACGCCTAGGGAGTAGGAGTACCGGAACTCTGGAACTCTGGAGCGCATGTCCTCAGCACAATTGGGGGGATTCCGTCAGGCCCACTTGACATATGGATGTCCAAGGAGAGGAGTGCTTTGCGAAACGAGCGCTGTGTGAACCGCACATACGGCATAGAGCACTCACAGGCATGGTCGACGGTGTGCTCCCCCTGTCATCAAGAGTCGAGTTGGAGAAAGAGCCTAGCAGATCGGCTTTGTCCTTTGCAGCATGGGCCAGTAAGTTGTCCTCCCTGTGCAGAGATGGAAGAGATGGCTGACAGAAGTTCTATTGGACAGCCTTTGCGAGAGACCAGAATGCACGAGTTCCCGAAGGGAGGCGAACTATTTTCTCGCCAATTCTGCCGATGTTTTTGACTTTGCCTTGGCAATGACTCTTTTGGAGGACCTGTAGGCGAAATTATACTTCTTTTTAAGGGCGCTGGTGTTTACATCCCGGGACGTTGATGAATCAGCCAAGGACCGGTAGCACTCCTGCTTATAGCGTGATATTCTTTTACAGGAGTAACTAAGCGATGGCTGAGATCTGCTTTCGATGGGCACTACAGAAGAAGGAATAACAATTTATAATTAAAAATTTGTACAACCGACTTCAATATAAATTATCAAGAATAACTCAAAAAATATTGGTTAGACCTTGACCAAATTTATATGGAATTACATGAGAAGCACCAGCTTTCAAATAAAAATTGAGATCGATCTACGCAGAAAAAAGTTATGAGGTGACATATAAAAAAAGAACAAACAGTCGAATTGAGTACCTCCTCCTTTTTGAAGTCGGTAGAAAAGTTCCATTCCCTGAAGTACCACATTACCGACAGAATTAGCAACAACGTTGGAATCGTCCGGCGAGAAGCAAACCCACCCCCAAGGGTAGGATGCGAAGGAAGACCGCATCCTATCCCAATCGGCCGACCTATAGTGCCAAACACGGCGGTAGCCTGCAGAATGCAAACGCGATGTTAGCGTGAGTGGCACCACACTCCGGACTAGACAACGGTCCGAGGAGCCGAGAGGGGCGTTGACGGGGACCTGATATCTGTCCGGATGAGAGGTCAGCAGAAGGTCAAACGGGGGAGGTGCATAATTCTCCACATCTGGAATCCGCATAAGCGAAGTAACCAGTTGTGTCATACCTTATGGCAAGGCAAAATCATGAAGAGATCTCCCCGCATGATCGGTTAAACGTGAACTGAGCCATTCGGCGTGGTGGGCGTTAAAATCGCCGAGAATCGCAATCTCTGTGGATGGAATCTGCTGTAGCAAGGTGTGCTTTTATATTATTAAAAAAAAAGTTCAACTCATTTCTAGAAAGTTCGTTGGATGTTACAAGGCTACACGTCATACTGTCATTTACCTCGGTAAAATAATAATTGTTATTCATTAACACAATACAAATTCTTTTCAATTTACGTTAGCCTATAACAGTACTCATGCAATGATGTTATAGGTTTTTGGGAGCTATTGCCATAAGTCTGTGCGTGAAGAGAATTTCTTAAATTAATATACTAAGGTCTAGTTTCATATCAAATTTCTACGAAGGCTGCGGCCGGAGGATCCAAAAATATGCAAAATTTTAAGCTAAAGCAAATATTTTTTATTATAAGTTAACCTGTTTAGTAGTGGTGTAAGAATATCCACTACTCCATATCATCCCATAGATCTCGTAAGAGGCGACAAAGGGGAAACTGAAATAGGCGATGGCCAACCTATCTGCAAAGCGGTGCAATAATGGCAAAACCCCCTCCTTTTTATCCGCAATCTATGAGGGAGACCTATTTTCACAAGTGGACTATTGTGAAATTTTCCTTTTATTTTATTTTTTGTATTAAGGATTGTTTTCCATGTTAACAACACATGTTCTCTATATTTTAATTATTTTCAAAGGTGAACAAATATGTAATAGCTACGTATCCCGTAGATACGTGTTATTAACGATATTGACGTCATGATGAACGAGCGATAATTTGTTATTCGAATATTTAGCGATACAACTCCACTGGGAGTGATTACTAAGTGGAAGATAAAATTTATACTAAACTAAAAAACAGTGAATATTAATTACAAATTTTGTACAGGAAACAGCAATGTAATTTTTTTTAATTTTAAATGGTTTTGTAATTTTATAGAACACAACAACAAATTCACTTCAGAATGCACTCAAGTGAAGTATTAAAAACGCAATCAAAACGATAAACCATTCATATTTCACTGTTATGTGCGATACTAATGCTTCGTTTTACTGAAGTACATCCATGACTTGATTAATAGCAACATTAAGTACCTGTGTGACATGCACTAGCTCTCGTGCAACATGAAAAATATTCAATGACATTTCAACTTTTTTGATATTTCAAGTATTTACGTATGTTTCCGCTTATTTGGTGGACACTATAAAATTATAGCCGTGATAAATAATAAATACCTTTTTATTAATGTAACAAATACAAAATACTTTGAATTTAACTCTTTCAACTATTTTTTTTAGTATTGAAAGCAAATTATGCTTGAGTAACCAAAATAAGCAACTAGTACTGTTGTCAGTAAATCCAGACTGCAAAAACAAAATTCAACCTTCGGTTTCCTACAGGGCAGTAGGGCAGTCCTGCTTACTTGCTTTCTGTACATAAATGACATTATATTCGTTGACGCCTCCTCTGTGTTTGTATACTATGTAATCATGAATTGACCGAATCACACATATTTTAACCTTCCGGGGGAAACATAACATTTTTACAGGTATCTCAACATATATCAGCTCCCACTGGCAACACTATACACTTCATGTCATTGTGAATTTTTTGTGCCGAACCAGCGAGTCACGTCTTTAAATTAAAAAGTTTAAAATTGTTTTTTTACGTGATTTTTCTGGATTCTATTATAAGCAAAATGAGAAAACTTATTGAAACACTCATAAGTGTTTTGGACGATTACAATGTATGTAACTTTTGCATTTAAATAACTTGTGGGGTTGATTAATGAAAACGCGAAAAGTGAAATCTATGTACAAATACAAAAATACAAAAATATTTATTCATAACACAAGTCTTATTTACAGAGTTAGGTATGGATCTCACCCTTTTAAGTTTGAAAAACCTGTATTAGTATGAGACCGCTCTTCCCTTAATCAGCAAGTCATGATAGATATGACTTGTCTTACATAAAGATAAATCAACAGACATAAGTAACAATAATTATAATAGCTGTGAGTGAGTAAATCAACAGACATAAGTAACAATAATTATAATAGCTGTGTGTGTGTGTGTGTGTTTCAATCGACACATGAAACAAACAGAAAAGTGAACGCAGGAAATAGAGTAAATGGGGCTTTACACTCTATTGTGGAAAGTCAGAATGTGTCCCAAAAGGCACGTACGGCAATTCACAATGCTGTGTTAGTCCCTACTTTAATGTATGGTAGTGAAAGTTGGGTTTGGTAGAAGGAGCACGAGAGTAGAATAAATGCTGTAGAAATGCGGTCATTAAGGAGTATGTTAGGGCTGAATCTAAATGACACAGTGAGAAATTGTGTTATAAGAATTATAAGAGTGTGGTCTGCAAGATAATGTTGTGACCAGGATTAAGAAAGGAATGATTCGGTGGTTTAGTCATGTAGAAAAGTGAATGAGGAAAGAGTGACAAAGCAAATTTATGTGACAGAGGGAGCGGCAGAGTCTGGAAGGGACGCCCTAGGCGAAACTTTATCTACCAAATTGGCGATATATTGAAAATGGGCCAAATTAAGAGTACGCGAGCGTGTATGCGTAGGTATATGGATGTGGAGGAGGCGAGAGAGGTGTGTCAGGATCGTGCCAAATGAAAGTCCATAGTCTCTGCCTACCCCTCTGGATGACAGGCGTGAGTGTTTATGTAAATTTATATATCTATATATATATATAAGGCAAACCTGACTGATTCATCTATCAACGCACAGCCGAAACTACTGAACAGATTTCGCTGAAATTTGGCATACAGACAGTTGTAATGACGTAGGCATCCGCTTAAGGGAATGAAAAAGGAGTTAAAGTTTGTATGGAAGTCCGTCATTTTTAGAGCTAGAAGCCTGAAACTTTGTTTTTAGGTTAACGATTAGAAATAAACAATTATGTGTCCTAGAGTTTTTGAAAATTCATCCTCTAAGGGGATGAAAAATGGGTTGAAAGTTTGTATGGGGAAACAAGATTAGTTAAACTATTTTATTAGAAACTTCACAGGAGTACTTCTATCAATAAATGAGTAAACAAGTGTTTCAGGCTATTTCAGAATTCAACCCCTAAAAGGTGGAAAAGGGGTGACAAATTCTGAAAATCAACATGGGTATCTTTTTATGGTTTATCGGGTCGATTACGAAAACAAGAACTATTTCAAAATCCAACGTAGCAGACGGAAATACCTACAATCCTTGGGGTGCGATGTGGTTGAAATGTCAATTACAAAAATGGCATCGATTATGGTTTGAAACCAACATGGATGGAAGGATGGATGTATGTTTGTATGTAAAAATCATCATGGGTTGGGTGACTTGGTGTCATTTTAAGGTTTTTGGTCGTAAATAACGTAAGATATTCATAAATATTTTAAATTTAATTTATTAGAATAGAATATACTTTTATTGCACAAAAACATAATACAAAATAGGCAAGAAGATTTGTACAAAAAAATTGCACAAAATTACACCTGAACAAATAAATACTTATAAAAAATTAAAAAACAATGAAAATGAACAACCAAACCAAATATATTTTTTTACAAATTAATAAAATGGCAAAACCAAAAGAAATACTTAGGTACCTACCTATTTTGTATTGATTTTCAAGTTCCAATCCCTACCAATAGATGGCATTGGTATCGTTTTAGAACCCGGTAACGTTGTGCTTTTTCGAACTAATATAAAGTGAATGGTGAATGAGCGCTTCAACCTGTACCACATACGGTACCTATTCACTGTTAACAGATATTTCACTAGACTACGACTTTGTTTGCTTGCTTACAGTTTGAGATTTGCTTGGTGTTTCGGATTAGTTGCTTGATTTTGTCTTTTTTACAACCACTGTTCAAACTTGGAATTCGATTTGCTTTGTGATTGGATATTGTAGATAGAAGTATTTTTTCTCACTGAAAAAATTATCGTCATCATCACATTCTTAAAGCAGTCTATTAAAAGTAGCACAGGTCGCCAGATGCAGTGCCAGAACATACCTACCGACTTCAAAAAGGAGGAGGTACTCAATTTGACAGTATGTTTTTTTTTATATGTAACTCATAACTTTTTTCTAGGTGAACCGACTTCAGTGATTCCTTTTTTATTTGAAAGCTGGTGCTTCTCATGTGGTTCTCATATAAATTTGATCAAGGTCTGACCAATAGTTTTTGAGTTATAACTAATAACTTATATTGAAGTCGATTATACAACATTTTTAATTTTAAATTATAATATGTGTTGATTGATTTGCATGTTTGCATTCCAAGCACCATTGAAGCTAAAATGATAAGGTTATAACTTATCCATTCATGAAATTGCACAAAGATAAGAAGTTTTGTAATGGAATGGCTATATAACTCTAAAACCTACAACCGTTGGGGAAGAAAGGTTCTCGAGTGGCAGCTTCGTACCGGTAAGCTAAGTGTGAGGCGGCCACCCACTAGATAGGGTGACGACCTGGTGCAGGTGGCTCAGGACCGTGCTTTGTGGGATTCCTTGGGGGAGGCCTATGCTCAGCAGTGGACTTGTGAAGGACTGTAATGATAAATATGAAATGACGAAGACAGTTTAAACTACTTGTGTGGATACGGCTCGACCGGGGTAGGACACGCTCCCACGGAATACCAGCGTAAAATAGCAGCTAAATGCTCCTGTGTTTCGTATGGTGAGTGTAGAGAACAGGAGAGCCTTTTTACTGGAAATGAAGCATTCCATCTTAGTCAACGAATCTGCATTTTGATTTGTAATCGAGGATAGATGTAAATTTCTATGGGCCGCAGCAACCACTTACCATCAGGTGGACTGTGTGCTCGTTTGTCACCCTTAACCTATAAAAAAAATATTAATAATAATAATATATTTCTATAAAGTAAGTACCTTGTGTGATAGTACCCACTGCAAAATAATATCTCTTTCTGTTGAGTTTAATTGGCACAGCCCGTGTGTGATGAGCTCTTAAAATTGAAGATCGACATGGAATACAAATCTTCTAAAGGAATGAGCAGTTTCAATACTTTCTTGCAATATTCTTAGGCAGTTACAATAAATTTCATGAAGTGGGTGTAACTAAAAAAATTGGGAATGCAAAAAAAGATAAAAAATTAAAGAAATATTAAATTCGGAAGGAATGTAAATTACCTAAAATCAATAAAATAAAAAAAAAAAAATGTAAACAAAAATGTTGCTTCCCTGATGGAGTTTAAATGTAATAAACATAAATAGTAGATGTATTTAATCAAATATTAGCACTGTAATATGTATTCCCTAATAACATCCATTTATTTTTATGTTATCCATATCTATAAATATTAAATTCAGAAGGAATGTATGTACATTCCTTCTAAATTTAAGCAGCGTCTTCCTATTAACAACTACCAATAAAAAAACGGTGGTTGCCGATTCGTCTACTAAGCGTGGCAACTATAGCAACTATCCTCCATTGAGGAAATCTGAGGGAAGGTCTATGTTCAGCAATGGGCTTTTGATAGGCTGTAACGGTTGTGGATATAGTTACTCTGACAGATACTTTTAACATAGATTTGTGTATATTTTGTGTGATTTTATTTAATCTATTAATTAAATTAGATTTTATCAATAACATAACACTTCAATACTTTGTCACTTTTAACCTTTTAACATACTAATAAGACTCGTATTTGTCATTTGTTTTAGGTAATTCTACATAAATTATAGATTTTCCAAAATTCTAGGAGCAAAAGTAAACTTGTATTATACACTCACATATACTTTTAATTAAACTCGTCAGTTTTAATTTTAGAATGTCATTGGCGAATTAAATATATAATGTGGAATATTTGCCTAACCTGTATAATATAATCCAATACTTGTTGCATTGATAAGACATTGACATATGAGCCTACTTGTTAGCAGAAAAACTACGTGAATGAATTTTTTCAAACTTTAACACGAACACAGTTTATATCATAAATAAGGTAACTTTTATATAAACAAACAAGTTTATACTTTTTATTTTTGCTACCAAATAGCTACTTTAAAACCACAGACTTTATTCTTACATTCAATGCAAATTATTAGTAAGTATAAATAGGAAAGTCAATGCAGTGTCTACAATTTTAAAAGATATTAATATTTATATCTTTTAAACATTACTCAGTGTATTATAACCATAGATTAAAATTATAACTGTAGAAGGTATGAATTTGTTAGTAATATGAAGGGATATTTATTAGTATTTTTACAAACTTAAAATAATTAAGCACTAAAATATGTATAGATCGTTAAGTGTCTGTGGGTGTGGGTCGTTTATTATTATTTCTAAAAAATCGCACCATATCTCAATATTCAGCAAAAATAAAATAAAATGTAATACATTAAAAACGAAAATTAGTAGTTTTCGTTTCCGCAGTATAATATTTTTGAACTAGAACTTCGTGAGTGACAAAAATAAGATAATCAATTGTAGGTTTTGTACAGTTGAATTCTTCGCATTCCATGAGATAAGATACTCACCTCTTGAGAAATCCACAAATCTAAAAGTTGGCGCACATCTGCTCCTGTCTCGGCTAGTTATTGTCTTCGCACACTGCGTTGAAATCCACAAATATTATTTAATTGTTTTCATTGTATGCTGATCTTCCAGATGCAATTTTCTTAAAATCGCAAGTAAGTACAAAAAACAGCAGCGTGACGAATTTCAATGCCGTAAAGTAATACCCGGCCGCCGGCACAGACATATGTAGATATGATGCTTATATTATGCTAATATGGCCGCCGGTTATTGCCCAGCACGGAAGTCAATGACAAAATAGCGTTTCGTTCCACGGTGTCTTTGAACCATGTTAGATGATATAAGCTAACACTTTTAGAAATAGGATAAAAATCTCAGTGGTATCTCTTTTTAGTAATAAATATATAATATACAAATAAGCATATATATAATATGTATATAATAAGTTATCTTTGTAAAAAAAAATAATTTCTTTTTATAGAAACTGCAAAAATGATTCATTACACGCATTTTTCCCATACTACATTAACCAGAACACGGAATATCAAAACCACTTATTTTTTTCAGATTTATTGATTCCGTTTAGATTTTAATAAAATCTTTAGGCCATTTATTATAAAATTAAATAAAATTAAAATTGGTAACTTTTTTTTTGTATGTAATACCATTAAGGGTCGTTAAAATTTCTAGTGGGCCCAAAAACGACTGACTCCTTTAATCAAACAATTGCAGAATATGCTGCATCAAGTGAACCCGTATATAAAAGATCTGAAAAGTGCCATTGCTAAAGCCCCTCGTTCAGAGTCATACAAAGATGATAAAAAACCAGCAGAAGAACATAGAAGTAGGTACAATGCACCAACTACAAATGAAGTTTGAAAATGAAGTATAAAGGCTTTAGTGTTAGTGGATCAACAATTTGATCGAAGGGACATCATCCTCAAAAGCCGAAGTAATTCACTTCAGCGTATTAGTGAGATACATCGAGAATATGATGCGCTACAGTATTCATTGATGTTTTGCTGGAGATAACACAACGCAATCCCACAACTAAGTTGCCGCTTAATAAAACTGTCTCTTCTGCAAGTTTCTATTCGTATAGAATAATGATTAATGAAGGAGAATATAACTATTTAGTCTAGTATCGTGCACTTTTTAGTCAATATTTGGTGGATGAATACGCCAAAATAAAAACAGAGAGATATTTTTTTAAATATTATATTAAGCCAGCGCTTGTCTACGATCCCACCTGATGGTAAGTGGTGATGTAGCCTAAGATGGTGAAGCGCATAAATTATATCAAAAATAATCAAGCCAAATTACGTGCTGATAGTTACATCCATTTAAAAGATGCTATTGGACGACAAAACGAAGAAGCCAACCAAATAGGACAAATGGTTGTCCTTCCATCATCTTTTACGGGGACCTAGGTATATGCACGAAAGAACACAGGACGCTATGACCTATGTTAAGAATTACGGCTGGCCTGATCTTTTTATCACTTTCACATGCAATCCTCGCTGGGACGAGATAAAAGAGCAACTGATTCAAGGACAACAATCTCATGATAGACACGATATAATTTCAAGGGTGTTTCGACTAAAGATGAAAAAGATCATAAACTTATTGACAAAGGGCAAAATATTTGGTGAAGTGCGTTGCTATATGTACTCAACGGAATGGCAAAAGAGAGGTCTTCCACATATTCATATTCTTTTAAGGCTTCACAAACGTATTACTCCGGATCAAATAGACAATATAATTTGTGCTGAAATACCGGATCCCAAACGTGACCCAGAGCTTCACGAAATCGTTAAATGTAATATGATACATGGTCCATGTGGCACTTTAAATCGAAAGTCACCATGTATAAAAGATAACATGTGCAGTAAACGATACTCCAGGGCTCTCATAAGGGAAACTCAAACTGATGAAGACAGTTATCCGCATTACAAGAGACGTTTACCAGATGAAGGTGGGTTCTCTGTTGATATCAAAGGCACAACCATAGATAATCGCAGGGTATTTCCTTATAATCCAGTATTATTAAAAACATTTAACGTTCACTTAAATGTGAAATATTGCTATTCGGTGAAATCAATAAAGTACGTCTGTAAATACGTAACTAAAGGTTCAGACCAGGCATCGTTTGCTTAAGAGAATGAGAAGGATGAAGTTAAAACCTTCACAAGTGGAAGATATATAAGTTCATCAGAGGCAGTATGGCGAATCCTTGAATTTCCCATTCATGAGCGTTTCCCTCCCGTAGTCCACCTCGCTGTTAATTTGAAAAATGGGCAAAAGGTTTATTTTAATGAGCAAAATCTGTGTGAAAGAGTGAATAGTCCTCCAACAACCACACTCTTATCCTTTTTCGATTTGTGTAAAGTGGATAACTTTGCAAAAACATTGCTCTACCTAGAAGTACCTGCATACTACTTTTGGGATAAAAGAAAGTTCCAAAGGAGAAAGAGAGGAGCAAAAATGCTGGCCAGGGGTCAAAAAAAGCACGTTCTGGGCAGGGTTTATACTGTGCATCCGAACAATACAGAATGCTATCACCTTTGCATGCTTCTTCATGAGATCCGGGGCTCAATTTCGTTTGAAGCGATATAAACTGTAGATGGTCATGTATATTCCACGTTCCAATCAGCGTGCAAAGCTCTCGGCTTGCTTGAAGATTATCAGCAATTGTTCACAGCAATGGAAGAAGCAGCACTTTGCCAATCACCGCAAATGATTCGGAATCTTTTTACGATTATTTAAGTGTTCTGCCAAGTATCAGACCCTTTAAGCCTTTGGTAGAAATTCAAAGAATACCTATCTGAAGATTTTAAAAGGCGATTAGAAAGACAGGGAGATGTGAATGTAGAGCACATAACAGATGTGGTATTTAAAAAATGCCTTTTGGTAATAGAAGATGCCGTATTAGCGTTGGGTGGTCGGCTACTAAAAGAGTATGGGTTATCTCAGCCAAGCAAAGAACAACAATTTGAAAATAGAGAGTTTCTTAAAGAGACAAGTTACGACTTAACACCATTAGAAAACACAGTTAAAAATAATGAAGGATCACTGAATGACGAACAAAAAGCAGTTTACAATCAAATTAACACAAAAATTGAATCAAATGAAGGTGGAATATTCTTTTTAGATGTTCCCGGTGGAACAGGCAAAACATTCCTCATAAATTTGCTATTAGCAAAAATAAGAAAAACTCGCGGAAATGATCTGATGATTGCTCTGGCTGTGGCTTATTCTGGAAACTCTCTATTTTCAAATTGTTGTTATTTGCTTGACTGAGGTAACCCATACTCTTTTATTAGCCGACCACCCAACGCTAATACGGCATCTTCTATTACCGAAAGGCATTTGTTAAATACCACATCTGTTATGTGCTCTACATCCACATCTCCCTGTCTTTCTAATTGCCTTTTAAAATATTCAGATAGGTCTTCTTTGAATTTCTACCACAGGCTTAAAGGGTCTGATACTTGACAGAACACTTAAATAATCGTAAAAAGATCCCGAATAATTTGCGGTGATTGGCAAAGTGCTGCCTCTTCTATTGCTGCCAACAAATGCCGATCATCTTCAAGCAAGCCGAGAGATTTGCACGCTGATTGGAACGTGGAATATACATGACCATCTACAGTTTTTAACGCTTCAAACGAAATTGGGCCCCGGATCTCATGAAGAAGCTTACGAAGGTGATAGCATTCTGTATTTTTCGAATGCACAGTATAAACCCTGCCCAAAAAGTGCTCTTTTGACCCCACAGCATGCTTCTTTTCCTTTGAACTTTTTATCCCAAACGTAGTATGCAGGTACTTCTAGGTGAAAAAGATCATGAACTTATTGACAAAGGGCAAAATATTTCATGAAGTGCGATGCTATATGTACTCAACGGAATGGCAAAAGATAGGTCTTCCACATATTCATATACTTTTATGGCTTCACAAACGTATTACTCCGGATCAAATCCACAATATAATTTGTGCTGAAATACCGGATCCCAAACGTGACCCATAGCTTCACGAAATCGTTAAATGTAATATGATACATGGTCCATGTGGAACTTTAAATCGAAAGTCACCATGTATGAAAGATAACATGTGCAGTAAACGATACCCCAGGGCTCTCATAAGGGAAACTCAAACTGGTGAAGACGGTTATCCGCAGTACAAGAGACGTTTACTAGATGACGGTGGGTTCTCTGTTGATATCAAAGGCACAACCATAGATAATCGCTGGGTAGTTCCTTATAATCCAGTATTATTAAAATCATTTAACGCTCACTTAAATATGGAATATTGTCATTCGGTGATATCAATAAGATACGTCTGTAAATATGTAAATAAAGGTTCAGTCCAGGCATCGTTTGCTTTAGAGAATGAGAAGGATGAAGTTTAAACCTACACAAGTGGAAGATATATAAGTTCATCAGAGGCAGTATGGCGAATCCTTGAATTTTCCATTCATGAGCGTTTTCCTCCCGTAGTCCACCCCGGTTTTCATTTGGAAAATGAGCAAAGGGTTTATTTTAATGAGCAAAATCTGAGTAAAACAGTGAATAGTCCTCCAACAACCACACTTATCCTTTTTCGATTTGTGTAAAGTGGATAACTTTGCAAAAATATTGTTCTACCTAGAATATCATATTTTTAATTCTAATAGCGCGGGATTAGTGCCTTATGCTTAAAGTCAATTTTTTTTCCAGTTCAATTGAATAACATCTTCTGCCCCCGCAAGGGCCTCAAAGTTTAATGTTTTACTGAAAAAAATAGTATGTTTGGGCGAAGATAAATAATTGATCAGAGTTAACTAGAGATTATAAATGAAACTTAATAATATAATCAGAATACTTATAATGTAATTTTATAAAAAAGTGAAACAAAATTCAATCATATGTATTAAAAAACAAATCGTCAATTTACCTTAAAATCTCTCTTCGTGTCGAATTTTGTCATTTTCTTACGGGATTCGAATTTGGCGTTTATGATCCCCAATCGTGATGAATCCTTACATTGAGAAATGGCCGCTTCTGTCGTCAACTTCACAGCTCGCTCAACAGCCTGAATATGACATGGGAGACGTTAAAATAAAAGTTCACCCTCACCACCAGATTGGCCTATTTGCTGAATTTCTTGGTCACTTAAGTGTTTCAATATCGGCGGTTCAGTAATGGTGAGTTGCCAATTTATCATAACAATGTAGGTTGTTGCTCCAAAATTAATATCCGGCATTTCGAATAGCCTTGATGCAGGGGATTGCGACTTTTAATATACGCCGGGCTTCCAATTCACGAATGCGCTTTTTATGCAGCAGCAGAAATGCGGCTGATTCAGAAACTATTTTTGTTTTACAGAAGAGGGCCATTAGAGCTATTTACAACCTAAAACCGAGAGAGTCTCTTAGAGATAAATTTAAAGAAATAAATATATTAACTTTGGCCTCTCAGTATATTTACGAAAATTTAATGTATGTTCACAAAAACAAAGGTAGTTTTAGTAAAAAGTGATATACATTCTGTAAACACTAGGAACAAACACAAGCTAGTGATACCAGTTTCTCGACTCCACAGAGTCAGTAATTCATTCTTGGGGCAATGTATACGCTATTACAACAAGGTCCCGGAAAGTGTACAGGCTCTCTCTATTACCAAGTTTAAATGTTTTGTTAAGCTGAAACTGTATAAAAAGGGTTATTATAGTATAAATGAATATATGATTGATAATAACCCCTGGGAATGAGGTGGTCGCTACCGAGCAGTTTCTAAAATAAATTTTGTACTTAAATAGTTTGTATAACCATTAATGTAAAACTTACTTTAAAAAAAAAGTCCCGCTGGGTTTCTTGCTGGTTCTTCCCAGGACAGAGGTTTTTTTTTCGAACCAGTGGTAAAGTAAAAAATGACTTTCAATAAGAATTACACATGTAATCTATGTTGAATAAAAAATTATTCTATTCTATTCTATTCTATTCTATTCTATCATCAGTAATCGTTACAAGTAGTAAATTTTCAGTATGTGTGAAGTAGTTATTGCGTTGAATGACAGGGCTAATATAATTTTAAATAGATATCGAGCTCTATCTTTACATGATGGTTTATTCTTAATCGAGAACCAAGCTGGAGCGTAAACTTTTGCGACAAATGTAGCCAGAGCAATCGAATTCTCTTATGGTTTCTCTGTTGCTACAAACAAACATACGATTCAAATAGCACGTGTGAGCCAACGAGCATGAGATTGTTTACCTGGAAACCTTTTTTTACTAGATCTTCTGGAAAAGAACTTGATTGTAACGCAGAGACGATATGTGCAAGTACTTTTCATCTGTGCTCAAATCTAGGGCCATTTCAGGGAGTGATTCTGCTTTTTTATTTGATTTTTAATCGGTATTTGTTCACAAGTTTCCACTATCTTTCCCAACTAACCAGTGTAAGACTTGTGTCCCGAAGTGCCTGCGTCAATATGTAAAAACAAATGCCTTAATGGCAGCCCGTTCATATGCAGTAATCAAATAATCCGTTGGAGGGGCCTTTGTAGCCTTTTCTCAAGGATTCTTATAACACCACCGTACTTTTCAGAATTTACATTAGTCCCATCACAACCTATTGCCACAAGATGTTGAAGGGAAATGCCTTCCTCTGCCAAAAACCCTGTGATTGCTGAATTTACTGCTTTCGTCGGACCAGTGCTAGGTACTACATAACCCATGAAGATAGAATGACAGACAGACGGACGGACGGACGGACGGACGGACAGCGGAGGCTTAGTAATAGGTTCCCGTTGGTTACCCTTTGTGTACGGAACCCTAAAAAGAAAACAATAAAACTAATTTAATATCGTTGGTATTAATCACGACTAAAGAAGGCTGAAAATTTATTTCCAATTTTATCGGCCCGGGCACTTCGCTTGAATTCAATTACGAGGATTTGAATTAAAAGGTTTTGTTCGAATGCGATTTCAGTTAAAAAAAATAATGAAATTGTAAGATCAAAAAAAATAAGCTTAAAAACTTCATGAATTTTTAAGTTTGTTCTTTTCCAATCAATTTTAAAAATGTACATGTTTGTCATAAAATTATTTTTTTTTTATATTTTATTAAAATTTTATTTTTTATTATTTATCTAATACTAAAATGAAATAATATTTATTATATTGTAATAATAAAGATAATACTGTGTAGGGGCGGTGTAAAAATATCCACTCCCTCATATCGTTCCGTTGGTGTCGTTATAGACGACAGAGGGAAACAAACACTAGGAGTTCGGTAGCAGCGTCTTCTTAATAACAACTAGTAAATTAAAAAAAACTGCGGTTGTCAACCCACCTGCCAAGTGTGGCAACTGTAGCAAGTACACCCCTTATGAGGCAATCTTTGAGAAGGCCTACGATTTTCGATAGGCCGTAATGATGAATTAATAAGATAAGAAATGTTAATTATCATACAGCTTTTCTCTCTTTGGTATAGCGCCAAGAACGTTGGTTCAATTTCTTCGCTGAATGAGAAGACAACTAGCTCTCTTGTCACGCCTTCCTCAAAAACTGTATTCAGTTCTTTTAGGAACTTCATAACACGAGAGCCCCATAGTCTCTACAGAAAATGGCACAAAAATTTGCTACATTTTTGTCTCTTGTGTCAATGTTGTCTCTCAGTTTCATATTTTTAATTTTTTTACATCTCGTACCTCACTCTAACCATCCACCATCTCTTAATATTCTATAAGGTTCAAAAATCGAGGGAACATTTATAAAGACAAGCGTCACTTGAATAACATCATTCGGAGAATAGTGACGGGGCAACTTACCAGATTTTTTTTACATAAAAACCAGTAAAGTTCAATCTTGTCGTTGACGCCACTACCACAAGGGCACTGATGAGGTTGACAGATCGCCGCTCTTTTTTTTTACTGGATAAAATGCCTACGCATACACCCACGACGCTTTCGCAAACATCCGCGGCCCCACCAGCGCCAGCCACCATGGCAGCTCCACCTTGTGAGAGGACAACTCCTCCCCCTTTTCCTTCTCAGGTAAGGCGCACCAGATCACTAGGTTCCCTCGAGCCCGCGCAGGTCATGAGGCCAGGAAAATAGAGCTTTCCCGTCAAGTAATCTTGATACTAAAGCGTGTAACCCCTAACCGATTACTAGATTTCTTAGACAAAACAACAAGGAATGTTGTAGGATAGGATTTGACCGAGTAATGAACAATGTATTTATGTTTACTCGTAGTTACAATAAAAACACAGCCAGAAAATGTATAAAATCTTCATTATGTAATTTAATATTAATATGCTCCAGACCGATTTCAGTCACGGCACCCGGTCTCAATGGAGATTAGCCATTTGCGCAAGACAGGATTATAGGGCTTAATAGTATGCGCAAGCACAAGTGCACTCTCTGTTCTCTCACTCTTATAGTTCGATGGGATGGTAATCCGACGCGACCAGAGATAATAGAATGCTTCATTACCAGTTAAAAGGTTCTCCAGTTCTCTAAACTTACTATATGAAACACAGCAGTACTAAGCTAGCCGCTACCATGGTGTTTCTAAATGTTTTCATAACAATTGTGTAAATGTTATATCGTTAGTTATGCTTTTAAAAAAAAGTCCCGCTGGGTATCTTGCTGGTTCTTCTCAGGACAGAGGTATTTTTCTGAACCAGTGAAAGTAAAAACTGACTTCCAATAAGAATCAAATGTAATCTATATTGAATAAAAATCATTCTAAACTATTCTATTCTAAGCTGCTATTTTACGCTGGTATTCTGTGAGAGCGTGGTGCTTCACATGTCGAACCGGTGCTCTAAAATCACGTATGTGCTAACATTTTCAAAGTCTCTTCTAAATCATTCTAAATCATTTCAAAGCTAACAGTAACAAGTAACAGATACAGTTCTCTTAAATTTGACACAACTTGAACATACATTAATACATCTGTCTGTTAGTGAGTCTATGTGTCAGTAATCACTTGACATCAGCGCCATCTATCGGATCCCGATTCTGTGATTTTCATTTCTGGCACTAAACGTTACCGTTACAGACTATTTAAGATACCTCTGCTAAAATAGGCCTCCTCCATATTGTATCATACCGGTATATTTGCCATAGTTGCCACGCTTGGCTTGCGGATAGGCAACCGTAGTTTTTTTTATATTTAGCCGTTATTAGGAAGACGCTGCTGCCCATCTCTTGATTTGTTTCCCCCTGTCGCCTCTTACGACACCCACGGGATGATATGGGGTAGAAGATATTCTTACACCGTCACTACACGGCAATTTATGTCGTCACTAAGCCACCATATATTGCGACTATGAGACATTGTTGGTTCACAAATAGTTACATGATCTGATCTGATAACAGACGCCTGTTACGCCTGTTGTGTCCTTAACTTCGTTACGATGTGGTCATATTTACAAAGTATATTTGTTTGGTCGAGACTATGTTTCATATGATAGGCTTATATATTATTAATATATCATACTGTTTATTCAAATAATTAACAAATTCCATAATTATCTTCATTTAGTGCCAAAGAAAAATCGTAATCTTGACCTGATAAGTGGCGATCTGATAGTGTTATAAATAAATTTTAAATTAACACTGTAAAAAGCCCTCAGTGAGGACTGGAGTGAAGCTCATCGCGCCACCTACCGGAAAGACAGCACAATGTTGTAATATAAAATAGTATCGAAACGGCGTGATGACGTTTTTGTTATGGTTATAATAAAAGAAACTTCGATCCCTAACAGACGCATCAACGGTTGTATATATTTTATTTTATTTTATATAATAAGGATGACAAACGACTACACAGTCCACCTGATGGTATGTGGATGCTGTGGCCCGTAGACATCTACATCTATCCTCGATTAAGATGTTGCCACACAAAGAATGCCTCGTTTCCAGTAAAAAGGGCATCCGGTTCTCTACACACGCCATATGAAACACAGCACAGCATTGAGCTGTTATTTTACGATGGTATCCTGTAAGAGCTAGGTCCTTCCCCGGCCGAGCCGACCCATTCGTGCTACAGCCATAATATAGCTGCAGCATGACTCTACTACGTATAGTAAAAACCTGTAAAGTACTTAAAACGATAAGAGTAGGCATGTAAAATTATTAAGTAAATACAATATGGATATCTAATTTACCTACATGATTACTAGTTGCGGTTAATTATTGGCTCTATGTTATTCCACATTGAATTATGTTATGCCAATGGCTCACCACAGCATCACATTTCAGAGAGATCATCGCATTAATCATTCACGTTAAAAACAATATTGTCGTGAATTTATTAAATAGTCTAGTTTTTTATTTATTCATTTATTACATTCTATCAAAAGTCCACTGCTGATCATAGGCCTCTGTAGATTGCCTCACAGGGTTGGTATTTGCTAAAGTTGCCACATTTGGGATGTTATCTGGAAGATGCCGGTGCTCGCTTCGCAGGCGGTTTGGCGGTTGTCAGGAAGATGATGTTGCCCACCTTCCTGTTTGTTTTCCTCTGTCGCCTCTTAGGACACACACGGAACGATATGAGGTGGCGGATTCTCTTTCGCCGCCACAACAAGGCGAACATTTTTCTGCTTCCGATCATGACACTCATGTTCAGTTCTACCCAAGTTCTCTGCGAATAGAACTTAATTTGCAAGAAAAATAATCTTGAGGATTTTATCGTGTTTAATTTTAACTTTTGTTTGAGGCACTTTAAAGAACCCATGGAGACGGGGGGGGGGGGACTGAGTTGTTTGACGTCCTGATGTCATAGTTTACGAAGACTACAATCAACTTTTAACTAATAATGTTTGGTCCGATCTACGCAGGACAAGCTTACAGTATCTTGAAGTCTTGTAGTAGTTTGCTTGGGTTTGGATTTAATTTTATTAATTATGGAATCCCAAGTAGATTGTAGTACCGAGCAATCTTCTCTATTGAAATTAGGATATTTTTAATTTCAATAGCCTCGCGAATCATCCTTGGTAGGAATCAGTGTTCTATTGCGAGGATTTGTTGTCTATAATAATGAATATTTAATGATGTTTCCAAATAGACCTCGCGAGCGAAGCCGCGGGTAACAAGCTAGTACTGAATAAATATATTTCTTTCTTTTATATTACTAAAGGAATCAATGGCTAAACAAGGTTATTTACTGGAGTGCCTATTGCTTAAAATTCTTAAGAAATATATCTATAAATTTTGAACCAATGTGTCTTCTCCCTCCCCGTTATTATAACTCGGTATGACAACTGTAGACAAATACGAGCGGTAAGTGCATCTGAGTCGATTAAGTTCAGCTGTGGTCGACTCGTGAAGTAATGGCACGCCCCGAATCCTCTCTAGTGTCATTTTAAGTGACGTCTATAAAGTATTGACTATGAAAAGGCCTGAGTAAGTTTCCATAATTCTGAAATGAAATGAAAACTTTTTCTATTTTCTATGAAATTAAAATATCGAACGTAAAACGTTTACAAATTTTTTCGACGTATCGTTCCGAAATGAGGGTCCTCTGTTAGAGTTATACTAAAGGCGTTGGTGTAAGCAAGAAATAAGGTTTTTTAAAATAAATTATTATTTATTCATTCGATCATCCTATCAAAGTAACTCCGCTGCTAGGCCTACGCATGGACTGTCTCATAAGGGGAATAGTTTTCTCATAGTTTCCACGCTTGGTAGGCGGGTTAGCAAACGTAGTTTTATATTTTTATTTAACTATTATTAAGAAGACGCCGCTGCCCATCTCCTGGATAGTTTCAATCTATCTTTTTTAATTAACAGTTTCATTGGTGCCTTCTCTCCTCTCCCTTAGAAATGAGAGAAGGTCTGTACCCAATAATAGGGCGTAAAAAGGCCGTAAAATCACTCAATATAATAGAGTTCCTACAAATAGTTCTTACTTAAAAAAATAACGCAATAGGTAGTATGTTAAAATAAGGAAGCGATATGTAAGTCAAATCTGTAGGGAGCTGTTTTCGCAGTCTGCTAGAAGTGTGATACAAACGAAATTTTCTTGCAGTTCCAAGCGCCAAGTGCTATAAACAAGCAATAAACAGTCTCCCCGTCCGTTCCACGCTGTATTCTGTAGCTGTGGAGCATAACGGCCAAATTGTTAGTACTTGGCTTCGCTGCGAATTATAGCAGAGAAAATACTATAATAATCGTTCTCGATTTGCTTTATTATTTATGTTATATTAAAAGGAAAATCTTTAAAATAGGATAGAATAATATGGAATAGTATTTACTTTTATTTACAAAAATTCTGCGAGTTGTATGACATTTTGTCTCACGGTAAATTCTATTTTTACATACATACATATATACTCGTACATACACATAAACACTCAATCCTGTCACACAAAGAAGTAGGCAGAGACTACGGACTGCCATAAGGCATGATCCTGATTCATCTATCTCGCCTACTTTACATTCAAATCATTACAGCCCTTCACAAGTCCACTGCTGAACATAGGCCTTCATGAAGGAATGCCACAAAGCACGGTCCCGAGCCACCTGCACCCATTGACATCCTGCATGTCTTACCAGCTCGTCACTCTATCTCCATACTTACATCCAATCCATATACCTATAGGTAAATATACGTACACATAAATGCTCGTCGGTTAAGGGTCGGTTAAGGGCTCTTGATTTGGCCCATCTACAATATATCGTCTACAACTTATTACTAAAAGCATGATAACATCGGTTCATTTTAATGGAATAGAATATCTGTCGGTTTTTCTATGTGTTAGAATTCATATTTCAGAAATTAACATGATAATTTTAATAAAATAAAAGCCGTCATCAAAGGATTAAGAAGAATAAAATAATTTTACATAGTGAGCAGTCTGAGACATAGTGTAGAGAAGATTTAAAGCCCCGATGCCAGTATGTGAAATTATTTTGTTCATTTGCGTTCTTTGAAGTTGGTTTTTACTTTAATTAAAAGTTTAATTTTATGAGCCCTTTGATTGCTAGACCACTAGAATATCACAATCTCAATGTCTTCTTAATAGTTACATTTAAAACTTCAACTTTCGGCTCCCGTTAGGGTAGAATTTTTCTCCAAATTAATATGGAACCACCCCTTAAAATATTTTTAATAAAAAAATAATTTTCAAAATCTATCTACAATTAACGAAGACATCGCGTAACAGACAAAAAGAAAAATAATCCGTCGAATTGCAAACCACCTCTTTTGAAGTCAGCTTAATAGTTAATCTAACTATTAAGCTGACTTCAAAAGAGGAGGTTTGCAATTTTATGATCCGAATGTAAATAGAAATGGTAATAAGCGTTTATTTCGTCAATATGTAAATTATGATTTAAAATCTATTTTAAATTTATTCCTTGACTTACGTAATTATATATTACTTACGCAGTAGGTACTTATTGATACAATGCAATTCTGTTTAACCTTTCGTTATCCGCGCTCCCTAAAAAAAAAATGGCCCTTAGTACCGGGGCCACTTGAAATAATCACGGCGCCCGGCACTTAAGTCAACCTTTTTTTGTCACCTTTGTTTGTTTAGGGTTTAGTTCGAGTTACAGTTCTTGAAAGCCGATAAGATTGTATATGAATAGAAACAATAACAATGACATTGAGATGTTTATTTAGTTTTGTATAGCTCTTTGTTTCTAAGGGACCATGAAAAAGTGTATTTACTGCCAATAGATTTGGTTTGTTGAATGAAAAAAATTTAGTTTTTATTTTATTTTTATGTTCTCATAATCTATATAACATGTTCTTCCTAAAATGAACCGAAATTATGCATGTAATTATTATAATAATTCTACTTTTTCACTCGCAAAAATTTGCTTAAAGTTCAACCATAAACAGTTTAGACGCGCGTTTTTTTACCTCATTTTCAAAAATTTTTTCTTAAAAATATTATAGCGTCTTCCTTAATTTTTTTTATACAATGATATAGATATAACATTTAGAAATAATGTTTTTTATTTATAAATATACATACATGCAATAAACTATATATAAAAAAGCTAAATATTTCAGAAGGTAGATCTTTTTTTTTTATCTTGACCGTTATAAATTGTTCATGTAGGGTGTTTTTATCAATTGAAACACAAAAATTTACTGTTGTTGTAACTTAAATCATTCAAAAACATTATCTAGTAAAGATTGTTAACATTTCTTACCAGTTTTTGAGAGAAAATCCAACAAAAATCACAAACACAAAAAGAAAACAATTACGCAACTAATATCACCAACTACCCGAAAGTGACTGTCTATTATTTTTTAATTTGTCTATGTAGCCGAGTGAGTAAAAAACTTGGCTATACTCTTTAGTTCGTTCAGAATCGAATGAAATAGTTTTTAATTGAAAATATACTGTATTTTTATATTAATTAAGACGAAAATAGCAGCACGTAATGTGGACATGAATTCATGTCCACGGTACTCAACGGTCACAAAAATCTGGACATGAATTAATTCCATGTACAAAACTAACAAACAATTTTCATAGTTATTCATTGTTACAAATTTTGTTATAATTAATCGCACCTTTATGATGGAGCTGATAAAATATATTCTTAAATATTCTGCTTCACTCCACGTTCCAACATAATTATGAGGTTATAAGTAAAAAGGTTTTGCTCGGAAACATTAATGAAAATGATAAAAAATAAAATGATAGTAAAGTATAAATTTTACGATATTATACATGTGACATTTATCCATCCATCCATTACAGCCTATAAAACTCCACTGCTGAACATAGGCCTCGCCCAGATTTTGCCATAGTTGCCACGCTTGGCAGGAGGGTTGGCAACTGCAGTTTCTTTATTATTTTGAGTTGTTATCAAGAAGACGCTGCTGCCCATCACCTGTTCAATTTCCCACTGACGTAAGAGCCACACACGGGACGATATGGGATAGTGGATATTCTTACACCGCCACTTCACGGTACACATGTGATATTTAGTTGTGTTTAATTGGTTACTCAGTTGTTATTAGGAAGAGGCTGCTGCCCATATTCTGGTTTGGTTGTCGTTGTTCTATGGGGAGGCTTATGTTCACCAATGGACTTTTCAGAGGCTGTGAGGGTAACGGTAATTGGTCAGTAAATCTCTGTGTTGCGGTGTAAGAATATACACTACTCAATATCTTCCCATGGGTGACTAAGAGGTGACAGAGGCAAACAAACCGAGAGATAAGCAGCAACATCTTCCTTATAACAACTAGAAAATATCTGCGATTGTCAACCCACCTGCCAAGCGTGGAAAATATGGCAAATATCCCCCTTATGAGATATTTTAAAGGAGGCAAGAAGGTAATTATATAATTTTTTTATTGACAAATAAAGCCTTAAACTTAACACAATGTTATTGTAGATAAATTGTAACAAGATGGCTAGCATAAATCGCTCATCCAACAGAACAACGACTTAATTACGTTTTCGCTATTTTTCAGGAGAAGGGTTTCAATGTTTGGAATTGAAAATATAAATGTAGTTTTAATAATTTTGATTATATCTTTAAATATTATCGTATGTTAGGTTATTACTAACAATTATTCATAATAACTTACAATGTAAACTTAAGAAAATTTATTTAAAATTCCAAATAAAAAAATCTGACATACACTTATGCCATTTTTTTAAACAAACAATAAAAAAAATCCAATTATGACATATAGGCGTGGTTTGGCGATGAGAATAAAAACATGAATTTAAACAACAATGAATATCTTGTGAATGAATATAGTTTTTATTTGTCCATATAAAAGTCCAAATAACAGAATTAAATCTTGAAAAATAACAAACCCTAAGTACGAAATAACACCGGTCATGGTCTTAATTAAAACGATACAGTAAATCTTTAAAAGAAACAAAATAGTTCATTATTACGAATTAAATTGACGTAATCACTCATTTATTACTATAATAATATCTATTAATATAATAATAATTTGTGTGATTAACGTATTATCTGAGGTCCGAATAGAGGGGGAGGACACGGTAATCCTCAAATCCGACAACTTGTTCTATCACCGAGAGGGCGATAGAACAAGTTGTCCCAAGGAGCTGTCGGATTTATCGTCCACAAGTTTCTCGTTAACAACGTTGTAAAGATTGGGAGTGTGTCGACGGGGGTTGCATACCTTATACTCAGAATCACCAAACGATATTCGCTGAAGATCATATAGGTTTACGCACCAACCTCGGCACATCCCGATGGGGAGGTGGAAGGAATGTATTAGGATATCTCTAGAGCCATGTATTCCTCCCAAACCCACAATACGGTGTTAATGGAAGACTTCAACGCAAAACTAAGCACAAGAGAGAACGGTGAGCTGAAAGTAGGAAAGTTCAGGATAAGGCAACGGAACACAAGTGGCGAGCAGCTGGCCGAATTTATGGAGAAAGAGGGACTCTTTATGATGAACTCTTTATTCAAGAAGCGGCGTTACAGAAAGTGGACCTGGTCGAGCCCTGACGGTTCGACAAAATGAGATTGACTTTGTAATAGTGGTGTATGGTGTCCACTATTAACAGACTCGAGTGGTCTAGGAGCGGTGGAATGAAACTATTTTTCTTGATATGCCTTACTATGTGCAGGCGAATGAAGGTGTTTATTTTAGTGAACCCTGCCTATATTTATACTCCCGGCTACATCCCTAGTTACCCAATAGCAATATCTTTATTTATTTAGCCAATTGGAATTTCTACATTTTGACCAATGAAATTAATCAATTACAATATTATATACAACTATTATATGAGTATGTCGCGCTCCATTTGCCGGCGTAAGACTCGTGGATCGCTTCTCGTAGCTGCGTTGCTGGACGGGCCTATAAAAATGATGCAGACCGACGCGCGCGCGTAATCGGCGAGCGGCGGCGGCGTGGGACACATCTCCGGAACAGCAAGAAGAAGCGAAGCTGCGGCGTTGAAGAAACGGCTCGAAAATGGTCGACGGATTCACGAAGATAGCCGGCGTGTGAAGACGATGCGGGGCTGATGATATTTGCGGCTGTTTCTTGTTTCTATATTAGATCGTTAAATATATACGTCATATTATCTCGCATCGATATGCAGTCCGCAGTATCTCAGTAGCCGGGGGTAATTAGGAAATAAATGTTTTCTTCAGACCTTCACCTTCTGCGTTATGGTAGCACCAGGGTAACGTTATTTATTACCGTTTTGGGTTGATTAGCCTGGCTGCTACATCACTCTCCCCCTAGCGAAAGCGTACCGGAGGCTTGACGACTCGGCCATGGCTCGTAATTTTAAAATGGGTTTTATCTGGGTTGATGTAGGTGATGGGTTTCAAGCTTCCTCGCTGGTGGTTGAGATGATGATGATGATGATGAATCCTCTGAAGTATCCTCGTTAATAATATAGGCAGGCTTTAGTCGGTCGATCGATATAATTGTAGATTTCCTTCCGGGTATTTGTAATTTAAAGGTCTTGTTATTTCGCTCTAATACTTTATACGGTCCATCGTAGGTAGGTTGAAATTGTTTCTTCACTGCGTCGTTTCTTACAAAAACTTGCTTGCATGTTTTCAAATCTTGATGAATGAATACTGATTTATTATTTCCGTGTGATGATGTGCGTTTCGACGATAAGACTTTGTTGATTGATTCTCGAAGTTGAGTTACAAAATCGTAATTCATTTCTTGATTATTTGACGATGTTGAAGTGAAGAAGTCACACGGTAGTCTTATGCTGCAGCCATAGGTTAGCTGAGCGGCGCTAAGACTAGTGTCTGCACGCAGTGTTGCTCGTAGTCAAGTAGCACTGTAGGTAGTTCATCAATCCACTTTGTATGTTGAGATAAACGAGTTTTGAGTGCGGTCTTCAATGTACGATGCCATCGTTCGACTATTCCGTTTGATTGAGGATGGTATGCCGTTGTACGTGTCTCTGTATTCCCATAGTTTGAAGAAGTTTGAGGAATAGGTTGCTTTCAGTTTCTTCCTTGATCCGTTGTGATGGTTTTAGGTGATCCGAAACGAGTAATCCAATTTTCATAAATTATCTTCGCGACAGATTCAGCTGATGTATCATCGGTGGGTATTGCTTCTGGCCATCTTGTTGTTCTGTCGATCATTGTTACGAGGTAACGATGTCCTTGCGGTGAAGTAGGTAATAGTCCAACGATGTCAACGTGCAGGTGTTCGAATCTCTCCGTGAGTGGAAATGAATCTAGGCTGCTTGATGTATGCCTTTGTACTTTGCATTTTTGACATTGAATGCATTGCTTCCATGATTGCCAACATCCACTTGTATTGAAGGCCAAAAGAATTTTCCAGTGATGAGTTTTCTGGTTGCTCTAACACCTGGATGACTGATGTTGTGCAGTGCATTGAAGGCTTCGCGACGACATTCTTCTGGTAGGTATGGTCGCATGGTTGACGTTGATGCTTCGCAGTAGATAGGTAGATGCGTCATTGGCATTGTAACGCTTGATGGTCAAGTTACTTTGCTTCGATAGATATTTGATGTTGTCGCTATCTCTGTCTTGTGCTTCGGCGATCTTGTGATAGTCGATTGATGTAGGGCATGTTAAACTGTCGATTGGTATGCGACTGAGTGCGTCGGCGACTATGTTGTCCTTCCCACTGATGTGACGTATGTCGGTCGTGAATTCGCTTATGAAAATGAGTTGTCTTGCTCGTCGTGGTGTTTCCGATGATGATGGTTTCTTCTGAAGTACATATGTTAATGGCTTGTGGTCGGTAAAAACGATCAGGTTTCGACCCTCGAACGTTTTTTTGAAGTGCTTGATAGCCATGTAGATAGCGAGTAACTCTCGGTCGAATGTACTGTAGTTACGTTGAGTATCGGAGAATTTCTTCGAAAAATAGCCAAGTGGTTGCCATTTCCCATTGATGTACTGTTGGAGTACAGCTCCTGCTGAGAGATCGGACGCGTCGCTGAAGATAGCAAGGGTTGCTTCGTGTGATGGGTGAGCGAGCAAAGCTGCATTTTGGATCGCAACTTTACAAGCTTCAAATGCCTTCGTGGCTTCATCGTTCCATCCGATTGACGTTTTATCTTTTTTCTTCGTGTTGTGAAGGTAAGCGTGAAGTGGTGCTTGGATTTCAGCGGCTTTAGGAATGTGTTCTCTGTAAAAATTAATCATCCCAAGAAAACGCCTTAGTTCTTCGATTGTTTTAGGTTTCGCATAATCGATGATTGCTCTGACTTTTCAGTAGGCGGTTTGATTCCTTCCTTGCTGACGGTGAAACCAAGAAATTGAACTTCTTGTTGTCCAAATATGCACTTCGAAGGGTTGATTGTGATTCCATTGTCTTCTAATCGCTGTAGCACGGTGCGTAGGTGGGTTTCGTGCGTTTCTTTATCAGGGCTTGCAACAAGGAGATCATCTATGAATGCGAAAACGAAATCCAGTCCATGAAGTACTTCGTGTATGAATCTTTGAAAGGTTTGACCAGCGTTCTTCAGTCCTGGAGTCATTCTTGGGAATTCGAATAATCCCATTGGAGTAATTATTGCTGTCTTCTCTATGTCTTCATCACGTACTTTTATTTCTTGGTAAGCTCGGTTGAGATCGATGGTGGAGAATATAGTCTTGTCTGACAGTTGATGAGTGAAATCCTTGACTCGCGGTATTGGGTAGCGGTCAGGAGTGGTAGTGGAATTCAGTCTTCTGTAATCTCCACAAACTCGTAGTTCTCCATTCTTCTTCAGTACAACGTGAAGTGGTGATGACCAAGGGCTTTTGCTTGGACGGCATATTCCTTGCTCAATCATGTTTTCGAATTCCTTTCGAACTTGCTCGTATCGGTGTGGTGCGATTGGACGTGCACGGCAATGAAGTGGTGGTCCATTGGTTTCGATGAAATGCTCAACGTTGTGCTTCGGTGTTAATTTCATTGAAGTTATTCTTGTGATTCCAGGATATTCTTCAAGAATCTTGTGATACGATTGTTGAACGTCTATGCTTCTTATTGTGGGCTGATTGGTTGCTTGGACGAAAGACTGAGATGTAAGATTGGTTTTCCCGTCGATGATTCTTCGATTTTTGATGTCGACGATCAACTGGTGATGTTGAAGAAAATCAGCACCGATGATTGGTTTGCTGACTTTAGCGACGATAAATCTCCATTTGAATGGTCGCGTAGGTTTAAATCTAGTTCCATTGTTTTTTCTCCATATGTAGGAATCACCGTATTGTTTGCTGCGTAGAGTTGAAAATCCAGTGGCTTCATTTTCTGTCTTTGACTCGGCGGTAAAACTGAGATATTCGCTCCGGTGTCGATAAGGAAGGTAAGCTTGCTTTTTTTATCGGTGACAAAAAGACGGTAGGACTTTTCTGTTACGCTGGATCCCGTCGCATCAAGCGTATTAGTTAGTTTTCCGACTTCATATTTTCATTTTTGAATGTACACGGTGTTGTGCATTTTCTTGCCTCGGAACCAAAACATCGATGATAGTAGCAGTAAGGGATCTTGTTCTTGAGCTTGTTCGACTTCTACTTGCAGAGCGGTTGCGACGAAAAAGTGGTCTTCGGTGTTGCTGAATGCGCTGGTTGTACTGTTGCTGGTAACAGGTTTGATGCTGGAAGCTTGGAGCGCGGCGACTTCGAATGTTAGCTTGAATTTCTTCGAGAAGAAATTGGGTATTATTAGCTTTGGTTGAAGTGCCTTGATCATCGATATGTGAGCTACTGCTGTTTTCGATCATCTTGTCTACCAGGAGTGCCAATTCGTCGAGCTTCGTCTGCGTGCTGAATGTTTCACTCACTGCTAGTACCGATCGAACATGTGGGGGTAGGTTCTGGTCTTGCAGGGATCTTCCTTATCGGTGTTCGTAACGGGTCACCAATGTAATAGTGGTGAATGGGTCCACTATTAACAGACTCCGAGTGGTCTAGGAGCGGAGGAATGAAACTATTTTTCCTTACTATGTGCAGGCGAATGAAGGTGTTTATTTTAGTGAACCCTGCCTATATTTATACTCCCGGCTACATCCCTAGTTACCCAATAGCAATATCTTTATTTATTTAGCCAATTGGAATTTCTACATTTTGACCAATGAAATTAATCAATTACAATATTATATACAACTATTATATGAGTATGTCGCGCTCCATTTGCCGGCGTAAGACGTAGATAGCTTCTCGTAGCTGCGTTGCTAGACGGGACTATATAAGTCATGCAGACCGACGCGCGCGCATAATCGGCGAGCGGCGGCGGCGTGGGACACATCTCCGGAACAGCAAGAAGAGCGAAGCTGCGGCGTTGAAGAAACGGCTCGAAAATGGTCGACGGATTCACGAAGATAGCCGGCGTGTGAAGACGATGCGGGCTGATGATATTTGCGGCTGTTTTTGTTTCTATATTAGATCGTTAAATATATACGTCATATTATCACGCATCGATATGCAGTCCGCAGTATCTCAGTAGCCGGGGTAATTGGAAATAAATGTTTTCTTCAGACCTTCACCTTCTGCGTTATGGTAGCACCAGGGTAACGTTATTTATTATCGTTTTGGGTTGATTAGCCTGGCTGCTACAACTTCATTACGACGACCAGACGACAACTGTTCAGTGATGTCTCATGTGAAAACTGGCAGCGATCACCGAATGGTGAGAGGTACACTAAACCTAAACGTTAAGTTGGAGAGGTGTCGTCTAATGAAGTCAACGCTCCGTCCCCCTCGCGTTCTAATCCAAAGCCACGAAAACTTTCAACTCGAGTTGAAAAACCGTTTTCAGTGCCTAGAAGACTGCAATGAAGTAGACGATATGAATGTCAAGCTTGTAGAAACTGTCCATGCGGTTGGAGCTAAGTTCTACAAGACCCGTCGCAGAAGAACACAAAAACTCTCCGATCACACGCTTAATCTCATGGCTGTTAGACGTGAAATGAAGCTGCAATCTTCAGCAGATTTGACAGCATACAGGCAACAGATCTCCAAGTGCATGCGGCGGGACTTACGCAACGTTAATACAGCTCGTATTGCAGAAGCGATCGAGCGGAACCAGGTCTTCAAAGTCTTTGCCAGAGATCTGTCTGCCAAAAAGAGCCAACTGTCGAAGCTGAAGACCGAATGTCGCAGAGATTGAGAGGTTCTATGGGCAGCTGTACACATTCTTGTTGGAGCCACACGGAAGTGTGAGTAACTTTTCAAGAGCAAGTCTTATCCGACACTATTCTGATGATGTCCCGGACGTCAATACGAGCGAGATTAGAATGGCTCTCCAGCACCTTAAAAACGGCAAGATCCCGTGCGAGGAAAAAATTGCAGCGGAGTTTCTGAAAGCGGATGGAAAACCGGTACTTGAATTCCTTCAGAAGATCTTTAATTCCATTCTCCATGGTGGGACTACTCCGGAGGCGTGGAGCAGAAGTGGTCTTGTTCTTCAAGAAAGGCGACAATGCTTTCTTGAATAACTACAGACCGATTTCCCTTCTGAGCCGCGTCTACGTGCTGTTTTCTAGAGACATTACGAATCGTCTCGCAGGCAGTCTCGACGACTTCCAACCTCCCAAACAAGGCAGTTTCCGAAAAGGCTTTAGTACCATAGACCACATACATACCGTTCGGCAAATTGTACAGAAAACCTAAAAGTACAATCGACCACTTTGTCTTGCGTATGTGGACTGTGAGAAAGCCTTTGATTCCGTCGAAATTTGGGCGGTGCTACCGTCACTTCAGCGGTGCCGTTGACTGTCGGTATATCGAAGTGCTGAAGTGTTTGTACAATAGGGCTACGATGGCTATCAGAGTACGAAACCTATCCGACTGTAGAGAGGTGTAAGACAGGGTGACGTAATATCCCTGAAACTCTACATCGCTGCATTGGAGGACGTTTTCAAGCTACTGGACTGGAAAGGATACGGTATTAACGTCAATGTCGAGAACATCACACACTTTCGATTTGCCGATGATGGCAGAATGGCTGGAGGACCTAAGCAATATGCTCAGTGACCTCAATAGTGTCTCCTAGCGGATAGGTCTTAAGATGAACATGGACAAAACAAAAGTCATGTGTAACCTCCATGTCACACCTATACCGGTAGTTGTTGGGAGCACTAAGCTCGAAGTTGTTGACGAGTATGTTTACCTGGGACAAATAGTCTGACTAGGTAAGTTCAACTTCGACCGAGAGGTCAATCGACGGATTCAACTCGGCTGGGCAGCGTTCAGGAGATTACGACACATCATACCTCAAAACCTTAAAACAAGATTGTTCAACCAGTGCGTGTTGCCAGTGATGACCTATGGATCTGAGACGTGGTCCTTCACCGCTGGCCGTAAGAGGAAGCTCAAGGTCGCTCAGCGAGCTATGTAAAGGGCTATGCTCAGGGTTTCTCTGCGTGATAGACTTAAAAACGAGGATATGCGCAGTAGAACCAGAGTAACCGACATAGTCCAACGGATTAGTAAATTGAAGTAGTAACTGGCCGGCCATATAGCTCGAAGAACCCACAACCGATAGGGAAGAAAGGTTAGGGCGTCCCCCCACTCGATGGAGTGATGACCTGGTAAGACATGCAGGAAGTCAATAGATGCAGGTGGCTCGATACCGTGCTTTGTGGCATTCCTTGGGGGAGGCCTATGTTCAGCAGTGGACTTGTGAAGGGCTGTAATGGTGATGATGTTGAATATTAATTACGCTATGTATACAAATATTAATATTAACTTGTCATTTATATCAAGATAATCCATCGCAGTTTTTTGACACAACGACATAATTGTCAAATGCGTTATTGTGGTACCAATAATGTTGAAATTGATTGTCATAACTTACATTTACGTCGCTGTAGCTCCCAACACGTTCGCACTTCATGGTGTTCCCCGCACAAATATCAAATCCGCCGATATTTCTCCGTAGCTATGCAAAAACCGAGCTAATTCCCAAACGACATTCACGCCCTCTAACGAAAACTACTGGCAGAACAATTCTGTCGTTTTTTCTATAAAGAAAACGTCAGCAACGGGAACTTGTGACATCAAAATGTAAATTTCAACTTTTTGGTAGTTACGTCATTGTTCTATTGGATGAGCGAAATGTCCTAGAAATAAGTTGTCCCCTGACTTTCATGCTAGGGTAATCTGTGTTATGAAAGTCAGTGGTTCGGCTCTTTAAAAGGTATTCTATATAACAGCATAGCGAGTTCATTTAGTTAGTGATTACATTATGGTAAGCAGTTAAAGAAAAAGAAAAGTTCGGTGATGATTATGTATAGAGTAGTGTGTGTGTGGTGTGCTGTGGTGTGTGTGGTGTGGTGTGGGGTGTGTAGTGTGGTGTGGTGTGTGTGGTGTGCTGTGGTGTGTGTGTGTGTGTGTTTGTGTGTGTGTGTGTGTGTGTGTGTGTTTGTGTGTGTGTGTGTGTGTGTGTGTATAGTTGTGGTGTGTGTGTGCTGTGGTATGTGTGTATGTGTGTGTGTGTGTGTGTGTGTGTGTGTGTGTGTGTGTGTGTTTTTGTGTGTGTGTGTGTGTGTGTGGTGTGCTGTGGTGTGTGTGTGTGGTGTGGTGTGCTGTGGTGTGTGTGTGTGTGTGTATGTGTGAAAGTGATTGCGTGTCTTGTGTGCGCGTTTGTGGATACAGTTTGTAGATTTAGGATACTAAAGCTTCAGTGGCATTATAATTTAATTCATGAAGGTACAAAATTACCTTTTTTTTAACTTCGTAGGCATTGAACTTATTTATCTGTAACCTTTTGTCGACTTTATTGTATAACCGCGAGCTTGAGGAGAGCAACTGCTTTTTAGCAAAAGAAGTCCTACATGTATTGACAGGACATGCTGCTTTTTGACGCCTCCTTGGTGTGGAAGATCTATTTGGAGGTACAGTTGAGTGTGGACGCAGAGTGGAGCGAAGGATGTAAAGTTGTCTAACTGTAGGTACGTTGCAATCAATATAAAGTTGTGCGTTCGGGTATCTCCAAGGCCGCCTCTGCATAACCTTTAGCACTGCCCTCTGTGCGCGCTCAATTTTAGTGAAGGTAGTCTTGGAGGCACAACCCCATATCGGGATGCAGTATGTTATGATTGACTCACAAAGGGCGGTGTACACAGATGACAGGATGTCTGCATCCGCAGAGCTACGTAATGTTTTAAAGATGTAGATCAGGTTGCGTAACCAACCTGCAATGGATTCTACTTGAATATACCAGTTCAAAAAATTATCCACTTGAATACCCAAGTATTTAATGGTATGGGTTCTTTGCAATTTTGGGCAATTACAGTGAGAAGTCCCATTGGAGCAATTGTGAGCACGCATGTCGTATCGTAAAAACACTCGCTTGATGGTTGTGCAGAGGGTTTTATAGAGAAGGTTATTAATTTAGTCTTATCTATATTTAAGTTTAGAAGATTACGACTTAGCCACGTCATAATAATTCTAAAATTATTCTCTGCTATCTTAATTGTTTCGGACCAGTTGTTCCCAGAAACAACAAGGGTCATGTCATCAGCATAAGTAACAATGCGGCAATGAGATATAGGTAAGTCCCAAAGCTCGTTTACGTAGGACAGGAATAACGTGGGCCCTAAAATGCTACCTTTAGGGACTCCAAATTCAAGGGATTCTTGTTTGCTAACGAAAGAGCCTATCTTTGTGCACTACGTTCGACCTGATAAGAAATCAGCAAATATTTCCAGGATACGACCCCTGACACCCAGCGTTTATTTAACAGTAGTGGGACAGAGACAGTGTCGAATGCTTTAGAAAGGTCTAAGAAAATACCCAGACATTTCCTACTTTCGTCGAGTTTGGTGACTACATGCCCTACCAGGGAAGCAACAGCATCCTCGGTAGACCTACCCCTTCTAAAGCCAAATTGATTTTTGGAGATTAAGCTATTTGATTCGAGAAAGCGAACCAAATGGTGATTTAGGATACACTCAAATACTTTAGACAGGGTTGGCAAGACAGAAATTGGGCGATAATTTGTAATACTGCCTCTGTCCTCACTTTTATAAATGGGATGTACAATTGCCTTTTTCAAGGCGATAGGAAACTTCCCAGTGGATACCGTCAAGTTACATAGGTGGGTAATGATTGGTGTAAGAACTGGGCTTGATTTAAGAATTTGGGCTGGTATACCATCCCACCCAACAGCACTGTCATTTTGTAGGCTCATAATAGCATCATGTACTTCGTCTTCATCGATTTCGAGGATAACCATAGAATGTGAAGGAGAGTGCAAGAAGTTAGATGGTAAGTCATTAGATTCTAAAGATTTAATTTTATTTGCAAGTTCTTTCCCTATATTTGCGAAAAATGAATTTACGGCATTAACAGATACTTTAGCATCATCGTGCAAATTTAAAAGTTCTAATGGTGATTCAGTTACTTTATTTGTATAAGTAACATTTTTAATGATCTCCCAGGTTTTTTTTAGGATTTTTCTTAGCCTTAGCAAATTCAGATCTCTCGTAGTCTCTCTTTTGATTTTTTACAAGATTAGTACAAAAATTCCTGTAGCGTTTATAAGTTTTTTCAAGTATCACGTTATTTGGGTTTCGACAGCCAGCGTAAGAGAGAGGTGTTCAAACGTCCTGGTGAATAAGTTAACCCAGGCTACGCTCATCTTTTAACTTTAAATTTTTTAACCAGTCTACGCAAAGTAAGCTAAATAAGAATTTTATAAAATGCTCACTGTCTCTGAGAATTCCGAAGTTTTAACAATGCTTCATCTTCTAGCTATATGGCCGGCCCATTGCCATTCCAGCTTATTAATCCGTTGGGCTATGTCGGTTACTCTGGTTCTACTGCGGATATCCTCGTTATCCTTGCCGACTCGATGAACCGACAACCGATGGGGAAGAAAGGTTCTCGGGTGGCAGCCTCGTACCGGTAGGCGAAATATAGGGCATCCCCACTAGATGGAGTGACGACCTGGTGAGACATGCAGGAAGTCGATGGATGCATGTGGCTCAGGACCATGCTTTGTGGCATTCCTTGGGGAGCTATGTTCAGCAGTGGACTTGTGAAGGGTTGTAATGATGATGATGGTGATGAAGCTTCATCTTTTTGATGAATATTAGAAGTCTTTGCGAAGGTAAAATTGCAACTATGGTCCTTTTGGTCCTTTTACTAAAGATTTAATCCGAGTTGTGTTTATTTAATTTTATTTTCATTAACTAAAAGATAGAAAAAAGCTTGATTAATTATCTGCGTTCTAAAAAGTCTTTGCTCATATCAATAAAAGTAATTGAATAATCTTAGAGCCGATTTTTCATTCGTCTGTTAAAAGTTATCCATTAATTGTACCTATTAAAACCTGACTGAATATAAAGGAAATAAAATTTGATTCATACTAATCTAGTTTTAATTTACTGTTGTGTTTTATCCTACGAATTTTTTTTCTGCGAATTGAATATTCGGCCATAAATTGATTCAAAGTTTTCATCCCAGAGTCGTGCTGATATAGCTAAGTACGTAATAAGAATTAAATAAAATACCCTTTTTTACGTTGCAATAAATTTTATGTTCATGAGTGTATATTCGGGATGCCTTTACACTGTTTCGTTTACTGAAGTTAACGTGGGCGCAAGACTAATAGCAGCATTAAGTACCAGAGCACTTCCGTGACGTGAGGACGCGGCTAGTTATTACTCTTGCTTAATTCCAAATGAAACGTTCATTTATTTTCTAAGTGCAAGCTTAAAGAACTTTATTCTGCACCTACAAAGTGTCATTATCCAACAATTATCAAATCCACTGTTGAACATATTGATTCATCCTTTCATTACAGCCTATTAAAAGCCCACTACTGATCATAGTCCTCCACCATAGATTAATTACCTCATAGGCGAGATATTGGTCAAAGTTTCATTGTTTGGCAGGTGGTTTGGCAGGTGCATTTAAAAAGCAAAAATGTATTCTTACTGAGTTGTTATAAGGAAGATGCTGCGAGCTATCTCCTGCTTCATTTTCCTCTGTGTCTTCTCACAGTGGGTAGTAGGACAGTAGTGAATATTTTAACACCGCGTCTACATGTTTATATCCACCAAAATACATCTTAATTGTTTTATACTAGTGAACAAAGCACTGTTGCTATTTAATCAAAGTCGTAAGAAACTATCGTATTCGCTAATATTTGCATGAGAATCGCCAATTGCAATTAAAACTTGTAAATTACATCAATTGCTTATTCAGAATTCCATTAAACATCGGCGTCAATGTTTTAAGTTATTGATAGAATAGAATATAATATATTTTATTCAATAAAGATTATTGCATAATACTTACTGGAAATATTTTTTTGATAATACATCTTTCCTTGGAAACAACAGCAAGAAAACAAGCAGTTTTATATATTCTTCCCAGCATAGTAGTGATCACCCCAATTCCAGTAGTTTTTTTTGATAAATAAAATGGGCAAACGAGCATGCGGTTCACCTGGTGGTGATTACCACCGCCTATTAACAACTGCAACATCGAGCAAATCGCAGATGTGTTTCCGGTCTTTTATAAAAGAGTAGACGCTTTCTTGAAGGTCTCTGTCATATTGGTCCGGAAAAATTGCTGGTGATAACCGATTCCACGAAGACACTTTGCGGGAAAGACAACTTATGGTAAAGTATTGAAGTCCGAAATATTCCTCTGGGCACTCCCCACGGTAGATGTGTGATACATTTTCATTAAAGTTTTCCTATCAAAATAATCATTCTTACACAGATTTTGTTTGATTGACAAACGTCGAACATTTTCAGGGATTTTGTTGTTAAAGCGTATACATTTTATACGTGGTAGAGCCGCGCTGCTGCTATATTATAGTTGCAGCACGAATGATTCGGCTCGATCAGGGAAGGGCTACACTCTCACAGAATACCAGCATCAAACAGTGGCGTAATTGGCTACTGCAGCCCATATCCATGCAGGTATCCGCGACCAACTTCAAACAAAGAAGGCTAGAGATGCGTTGTCACCTCTAAAGTGGACTAAGATAAAATGCCTCACAGTCTATAATTATACTAACTCTCAACACACTTCTGACCGGAACACAGTAGTGCAAGGACTGTTATTTGGCGGCAGAAATAGGTAAGAGGATGGCTAGAGAAGACGCTAGAGGTAGCCATGCTGGAACTGTATTATAGTTGTAACACGAATTGATGGGAAGAACTACGCTTTCAGAGTACCAGCGTACAATAGCAGCTTGAAGCTGCTGCGTTTCGTGTAATATGTGTAGAGAACCGGAGATACTGTTTACTGGAAACAAGGTATTCCAAGGCAGACCTTGGCTGTGTCAATAGCATGGGCCATATGATAACCTGAAGTTAAGCAATACTATGGGTCATGGCATCTACTTAACATCAGGTGGACTATGTGCTTGTTCGTTATCCTTAAATCATAAAAAAATATAAACCATCTGTTATGCTTCATCCTTTTTTAAGTATTCCATTTGCTAAAGTAAACGTTCAAATTGCTTCACTACTGCAGTTCGATCACTAAAACAATCACGCTCGCTGTATGGACCCCATTGTTTTCTTTTTACAACACGATAGTTTTAGATAGAACATTTAATTTGGTGTTTTTTCTAAATTGCAACTATTAAAATCAAAGCATTTTGTTTATAGTTTTTAATAGATTGAGCAATTCCTGGAGTAATTTTAATTTGTATAGAGTATCATTAGTATTTTATAACTTTATGAAGATATGTCTGTAAGCCTTCACAAGCTTATAAACTGCATATAGAAAATATGCGTATGAATATATAAATAAACAAATATTTGAAGTTAAAAAAATATCAGATAGTTTTTTTTTCTTTTACTGACCTTTATGATCGTGATCGTGATTGTTGATGACCTTTATGATGTGCATAGTACACCTGCCACAGAATAAATAATATTACTTAAATAGTACGTAACCTTACCAATAAATTTTTCATCCTTTTTATTTGCATCATGTTGGTTATTTCGTAGAAATAGCTGATTAGCAATAATACCGTATTTTGTTTTTTAATTTTATTTTGTTGTACAATACAGAGTTATTGTATTGTGTTTAGTCAACATACGTGACGCTCAGCAAATAAACTTTGCTAGATCAGTTAAGATAACAATCAGACGACAATAACATTTCCACATCCTATTATGCAATTAACTTCTACTTAAACATAACTTCGGATAGTTTATATGGTAATCTTCTCGCAAATCGACCATAAAGCATTTTAATGATTCAACAATGTTTCTTGTTTAGGGAGGTTAGTGATTTACTATGTATTTGTAACTGATTGACGTCCAAGTTTATGGGTAATATTATTTTAATGCGAAGGCTAATATCTTTTTTTTATTCTTAACTTATAATGTATCGTAAATTGCTTGTGACATTTTTTGTAAAGTTTAGGGCAGTAACGAATACATAGTCCGCCTTTTAGTAAATGGATGCTGTGGTCCATAGACATCTCCCCCCAAACGGGTTCCCGCCTAGTCGTGGCGGGGGGGGCTTAGTAGCCGCGGCTTGGTAAACAAAGAGGAACCCACTTGGCTGGCCCGTGGTGTACGGCCGGCCCGAGGTGGCCACGCCGAGTGAGCTTGGCCAACCCACTTCGGATGTGTGTTGGTAGGCTGCGGCGAGAGGGGTGTCCTCTCCCCCTACCGCTGCAGCGGAGGTGGAGTCGCGGATGAAGAGGAGTGTTGGTATGGCGATGCGCCACTCGCCCTATCCTCCGCGACTATGACGGGACCGCACCGTTGATGTGGTGGTGGTGAGACTGCGGGGGGAGAGGAGTGTCGGTATTGCGAGGCGTCGCTCTCCCTACCCTTCGCAGCCAAATCTTGGTTGGTGGTGGAGCCATAGACCATAGATAGGGAAAGCTAGTACTTCCAAATGCTTGTTTTTTCTGGCCTCATGGCCTCCTCGTATCGCACTCGGGGGAGTCTGTTTCGCAGTTGCAGTAAGAGGCCGTAGAGGACGGCTAGCCTTGTGTTCCTGGTGGTATTCTGTGAGAACGAGGTTCCTCCCCGGTCGAGCCGACATATTCGTGCTACGACTTTAATATAGCTGCAACATGAATCTCTCTGCATCGTAGCACGTAATGTATGGTAGTATTTGGTATGCTATCCAACCACATGGTAAGTACTAGAACTGGTAAATAGTAGTATGGTGTTTTGTTAGTGTAGATTGTAAAATACGCGCGCGTGTGAGTGTACGTATATGTTTGAGTTATATGTATGTGTATTGCAAGTCCCTTACACACAGCAAAATACAAACCCTTTATAAATTAGAACTTTAAAATTTATCACACTTTAAACTGCAGAGTAAAGCTCTGAAAGCTTTAAGCTCAAAAATAAAAGAACGTTTTTCACGTATTCAGTAGCCGTGTGCCCACGTCACGACAGTGCATGTGTGCTTAATACTGCTATTAGTTTTGTTTTATCATATATTTCAGCAATCGGAAATGTTTTATAAAATGCTAAAATAACTTTATTTTTGTTTAAATATGTGGTAGCTGTATACTTAAAATTTTAATTGAAGTCCTTATTTGCATTTATATGGCAGTTTCTAGTCTATTGTATCACATCGCTACGGATAATCGGTGTTTCCTAGCACAAGCAAGCTTATTTGTTAAAAAGGAAGCTCCAACTACTTTAAAATTGTGTTAGACTTAGTTACCTTAATAAACTATTTTGTATTTATTTTGTATATTATTTGTAGCTATATTAAAAAAAAACCTACTAAAAAGGTCAAGAACTTTCTTCTACAGAATTCATTGTATAACATATTTTTCCACTCGTTTATTGATCACTATGTTGTTCAGAATGTGAAATTATTTTATTCTTTTTTTTTATAGAATAACAGTGACAAACGAGCACACAGTCCACCTGATGTTAAGTGGATACTGTGGCCTCCAGACCTCTATACTTATCCTCGAATAAAAATCTAAACACAAATGCGTTGTCACCACTGAGGACTAACGTAGAATACGAAGCATTCCACCTTACCCAGTAAAAAGGGTGTTCGGATTTTTACCCTTGCCATACGAAACACAGCAGTATTACTTTCTTATTTTATGCTGGTATTCTGTGAGGACGTGGTCTTTCCCCGGTTGAGCCGACCCGTTCTTACTGCAACCATAATAAAGCTACAGCATGTCTCTACCACGTATAATATTCTTTTTAGTTCTTTAAAGTCGGTTTTTGTGTTTGTGTTACGCGATATTTTCGACAATTATGAACCGATTTTACTTCTTCTTAAAAAGTTTTTTCCTGTTCAGTGAATATTTTGATTTTACTTAGAGTAAAGTGCAAACGGAAATAACGAGCACACAGTCCACTTAAAGGTAAGCGAATGCTGGGGTTCATACACATGTATTTATCCTCATTTCAGTATCAAAATACAGATGCATTGTTGCCGCTGAGTTACCAGTAAAAAGGCAGACAAAGGCTTGCATATGGATGGATCTGCTTCAGCAGAACCGACTGAGTCATGCTGCAGCCATACTGAAGTCTAGCTCTGCCACGTCTTATAATGATTAAATCACCTGGAATACTGCAAAAAACTTGTTTTTTTTGACCGCCTCGTTCAGTTTTTTTAATAAAATTTGCTGCATCATAAGTAAACGAGCATGTCATTTAAATAATGTCGTGCTTCTCTTTTTACCTATTGATTTTAATTTAGCAGTATCCAAATTCATATGCCACAGATTTTGGGAAGTGGGAATAAAGCCTTACAATTGGTATCTGGATGGTTAATCTTAATGTAATAAAAGCCTATCCACTCTTGCCTTGAAGTCGCCCAGATTTTAATCGGAAGGAAATTCAGACGCTGGCAGATTATTCCATTCCTTCGCAGTACACATAACGGAAGACTAAGCAAACCGTTTGGTTCGAATAGGTGGAAAATCTAGAATAAAGAGGTTAAGACTCGCCGACCACCTGGCTGTCTGGATGGTGGTGGTTGTGGTCTCTAAGTATCATTATCCAAAATAACTATATTACTTTTAATGTCTTGTTATAATGTGTAAGCATATTATATAAAATGTATGTTTTTAAATATGACTTGCTTGATGAATGCACGAACTAATAAGATGAAACTAATTTAACCGTGTAGTAGCGGTGTAAGAATATCGACTACCCCATATCGTCCCGTGGTATATTTTCTTTGCCGTGGGTGTCGCTAGAGGCGATAGAGGAAACTGAAACAGGAGATGGGCAGCAACTTCTTGTAAACAACTCAAAATTATTAATTACTGCGGTTGTAAACCCGCCTGCTAAGCGAAATCTTTGAGGTTATCTGTGGGGAGGCTTTTGTAGACTGTAATGGATAGTTGGAACTTATAAGAAGTATTAAGTAAAAATAAGTAGTTTATAATATTTTTTAATAAATTATCAAACATTAATCTTTATCTGTGTGTATTAATTATTATCTGACTGCGTCGTTGGTCTAGTGGTTGTAAACAAAACTGCAGATCATGAGGTCCTGGGTTTGAATCCCGGGTCGGGCCAAAAAAATCAGTTATTGAGTTTTTCCGTCAAGAAATTCTCAGTTTCTCAGCTGCCCGGAGTCAATAAGTTGGCGATGTCTTACCCCGTGCCTCAGAAAACACGTAAAGCCGTTGGAGAGTGAGGGAATAGAGAGTGCATCTGTGTTTGCGCACACACTTGGGCACTATAATCCTGTCCTGCGCCGAGGGCTAGTCTCCGTTGAGACTGGCCGCCGTGACCGATATTCGGTCTGGACGACATTATTGTTATTTTTTAATTATTATCTGTATGTTTTACTTGCAACACTTTAAGCTTACAAATTTTTGTATTGGCAACTCCTTCCGATCTCTAGTATTCAAAATGTGTAGACGGCTCTCCAGCAAATAATTATTAAATAAAGTTCCCAAGTTAAATTTAAGCTTGCATTTTATTTATACAGTTATAGATTATTCGTGTATGTTACAACTTAGAACGCTTGCAGCAGTGATAAGACGTTTCTTCGCGCGTTTAACGACCGAAATGAAATGTTGTAACTATTCTATATCAAATTTATTAACACTTATTCGCGATCGATTGTCTCTTATCTCATTCAGACGCAAATGCTTTACGATGTAAATATATTTAGTAATATTATATTATTGAATAAAACATTTTTAAGGATTTTGTCGCGTTTAATTTAACTGGGTTTCCATTCTCGAAGTTTCGGTTGCTTTGCAGTATCCATATTCACAGGGGACAGAGGTGTTAAAGTTATCCCGGAGTACCTTTATCTTTTTTAAAAAGGTTTAATTTTGGTCTGCGCAGAATACAGTTGCAGTGGTATGCGTAGGTTTAGTTGTAATTTTATTGATTAGAGAATCCCAAGCAGGTTGTAATACGCAGCCTCTTTCTCTTTTTAAATTAGGATATTTTGTAGTTTCAAGAGCCTCACGAATCATCTTGGTAGGAATCGATGTACTTTCGCAAAGATTTGTGGTATATCAAATCTAATGTAATGGTGGGAGCCGAATTAAAAGTACCCTTAATCGGCGGGCATGTATGCGCATGTATGGATGTAAAGGAGGCACAAGAGATATGTCAGGATTGTGCCAAATGGAAGCCCGTAGTCTTTACCTACCCTTCTGGGTGACAGGCGTGAGTGTATTTTGAAAGCGCTAACAACAAAAAACACGATATTTTTGATTAAATTTCATCGGATAATCTTATGATTTTTATTGAAATCACTTCAATAAAAAATTATCGCAAAGTTTATGTAAATAAATTTTTCACTCAATAATGTAATTTGAAACTGGTGTCGATATCTCCAGTTCCTTGGCAAATTCCTTTTTGACTTTTGAGTTCAGATATTCAATAAGAATTTTAATTGCAAGATTAATCAGAAGATATTTTAAAAAGAAACAGTAGGTACTGGATATAAGCTTCAAATTAATTAAAAATAACCTATGAAAATAACTTTAAAGTTATTTACTAAACTGTCTAAAATAATTGATATTTTCGTAAGTAGAAAACAAATTTTCAGATAATTATTAATTTGATGCATACACTAATTATACCTTATTTTTTAATTACTGTAAATTTTTATATAGAAGTAAGAATAACAAACGGGCCTACAGTCCATCTGATGATAAGTGGATGCGATGGCCCATAGATATCTACATCAATCTTAAATCAATCAATCTAAAATGGAATGCCTCGTTACTCGACAAAAAAAAGTCTCCAGTTCTCGACACTCACCATACGTTACACTCACCACAGCGGAATTATGTATTTCTATTTCACGCTGATATTCTTGCGAGGTAACTTTACCACGTATAAGAATAATTGGCAATTAAATTAAAATGCCTTGTAGTGACTGTAGTCGCGGCTTAAGAGAATCTACTAGCTCATATCGCCCCGTGGGTGTCGTAAGAGGCGACAGAGGAAAATGAAGTAGGGGAAATGAAAATGAAAATATTATGCGGTGTGCCATCAAAATTGAAGTTTATGGAGTAAAGTTGTCTGCAAACTATATTATACTTTATTATATAATTCATTTTTACTATCAGAGAACAGTGCTTGCACTGCTGTGTGTCGGTCTGGAGAGTATAAAGCGCTAGTATAATTAACAGTACAATACAGAGCGTGAGGCATTCCATCTTAGTCCTCCGAAGTCACTATTTATCTGTATCCTTCCATGTTTAAAATTGGTTGCAGGTATCCATGGATTGGAAATTAACAACAATCAATAAGGTAATAGGGAAAATAAAAAGCGACTGTTTGATGGTGGCTTAAGAGAAACTATTACTATTTCGTCCCGTGGGTGTCGTAAGAGAAGACTATGGGAAAAACCTGATTTATATCTTTGCTTCTGATAGAGGGCTGTATAACCATTAGCTAGAGGCAGCCTCGTACCAGCAAGCTTAGTGAAGGGCGGCTTCTTGCGAGAGGGAGTGGTGACCTGGTAAGAGATGCAGGAAGTCAATGGATTCAGGTGTCTCAGAACCGAGCTTTGTGGCCTTCCTTCGGGGAGGCTTATGTTCAGTTGTGGACACATTTACGTCAGACGTTGACACAGACCGGTGACAGGGAGCAGAGTCAAAATTCGCTACGTCTGGAACTATGATTTCCAATCCACTAGTAAGTGACGAATAAGGCAAATGCTCCCTACAACGTTTGAGGCTCGTATCCAGCAATACTTTAATGGGTACATGAAGGAAAAATCAAAGATCGATATCTTTTATTTCAGGTTTCTACTGCCTACCTCACTTGAATTTGGTACATACTGGCTGGCAATTGAGGCTCTGGCAACTTGGTGGCGGTTCGGTTTGCATCTTTTATATTTGAAGAAAGTTTATTATACATCTGTGCTCCCGCAAATGCTACAGCATTTCTTCCATAGTTCGTGCGAATATTTGGTAATACAAGATGATATGCGCGGCGTGATGAGTATTTTAGTGTTTTTCCTTTTGTGGTGAACGTTATGTTTGAATGGATCATATCGCGTGTGATTTTATATATTAATATACAAGTGTTAAAGATGTATAATTGTTTAATGTTTTGTAAGGTTGATCCAAGTATACCAAATTGAAATCCATTAAATTGGTGTCGGGGAGTAACATCATCATTGAACGTCGTGGACATGAAAATTCATGTCCTCGAAATACTTATGTTTCTTAATTTATATGTTTCCTAACAATATTTTTGTTCTCCAACAAGCACCTGGTAAATCATCGCTTGTACGTAACAATTGCAATAAACGATTTCGTTGGTGCGTGTGAGGATCAAATCCGGGTTGCTCGTGTACTGTAAAACTTACAGCTAGCGCTTAGCCCCTGAGCTACCACGGATCTGTCCGTTTCTACAAAGGAAACCGTAATAGGATGTTTATCCTGTTCCCGACGTCTGCGAAGCATGTTTGGGTCGTGCTTGCACTAAGAAGCGCTTTAAGGCTTTCCCAAGAAGCGCAACTCGAGTCTGATATAACCATAGGAAAAAGGCCAAAGTTAAAACTTTTTACAATTTAGGCTTGCTTAAATCTCTTATCAACGCCAAAATCTACACCGGTACGCAAAATGAGAACTAGTCAGATAAGAACGGGCGAAAAACTACTTTACAAGGTGGTAAGACTCCTATTCTGCCTAGAAGTCCGTCTGGATAATAACTACCACCCTTACAACTCCATGCACTGCTGTGTTCCAGTCTGAAGGACATAGATAGCTAATATAATTACCTTGAGGCATTCTATCTTAGTCCTCAAAAGTGACAACACATCTGCAGCCAATTATGTTTAAAGCGGAGGCAGGTGTCCATAGGCTGCAGTAGCCACTTACCTGCAGGTGAATTGTTCGTTTGTGACTTTTTTTTTTTAAAATCGAATCATTTTTAAATATTATGCGATATTACAAAACTTATAATTTTTTATACAAAAGTAGGTATTATTATGATTGGTGTTAAATATTATTTCACTTACAGAAAACTTCATATATCGCAAAGTATGCGGTTAACGATCCGTAGCCTCTATAATCTGCAGTCACTGTGGTGTGCCAAATCGCCTTGCGAAACTGTCAAAGAGCTTTTATACTGGGATTAAATTGTTGCAGCTGTTGAAATCAGCAATAAATAAATGGTGCCCAATCTTTTAAATACAAATAGGGGTGACAAACAAGTATAGATGTGGATGCTGTGGCATATAAACCCCTACATGTCTCCTTGATTAAGAATAAAAATGCAGATATGTTTTTACCCCTGAGAGCTAAGAAGGAATACCTCGTTACTAGAAAAACGATGAGTGAGATGGTGCAAACTAGACGCTCAACGAGGCATTATCACGAGAAATAGACTGTGATGGCTAATCTAGTTGTATTAAGGACGGTGTTGTTTTTGGATTACAAACGAGCACACAGTTCACCTAATAAGGATAAAATGCAGATACTTTGTCACCTCTGAGGACTAAGATGGAATGCATTGTTACTGGTGAAATGAGTCTAAAGTTCTCATCACTCCCAATACGTAGCAAAGCCGCATTATGCTGCTATTTCAAGCTGGTATTTTGTGCGAGCGCGGTACTTCCTCGGTCGAACTGACCCATTCTTGCTATAGCTATAATGCAGCTAGCTAGCTAGCTCTAGGTTCGATCCCCACCGTCAACAGTAAAACTGTTAATTGCATGTATGATAAATAAAAATATTTTGAGGGTATATACGCATGTATTATACGTGGTAGATCCTTTTGCAGCTATTTTATGGTTAGAGTGCGAGTATACTATACACTTCGTTGCTTCTCTGTGTGCGCTATAGTTTATTTGACGCGTTCATTATTATGATTAGTATAATAAGAAAAATATATTGGTTTTATTAACGAACCTCTACGTTTTTCATTTATATTATGCCATATTTCTTTATTGGCTTTTATTAAATATAAATACTACCATCAACTATATTGTTTCACATCTGCCGAGCGTCCCGTGACGGTCAGCTTTTTTCGTATTTCCAAAAACATATTTTAAAATAAAACAGGAAAATAATGTAATCAATTAGCTAATGAATCCGATGCTATCGTTTTATTTTTTTATGTCGACGAGATGGAGACAAACATCGCACTAAATCAAAAGAAGTTGTAGCGTGTGAGCAATGAATGAAGTTATGTAGCTAAGCGAACACTGAATGTATTTTATGAAATTAATAAAATACCTTGTAGTAGTGTCGGAAGAGGCGACCATGGGATAAGCCAAAATAGTCTTATGGCTTCCAATAGATGGCAGTAAACATCTCTATACATCAGGCTTAAATACTAAACCCTTGCGGTAGAGCGGTAGAGCCATGCTGCAGCTATATTACGGTTGTAGCATGAGTAGCTCGGCTTGGCCGGGAAGGACCACGCTCTCACAGAATACCAGAGTAAAATAACAGTTCAATGCTGCTGTAGGTGAATGTAGAGATCTGGAAACCCTTTTCACTGGAAACGAGGCATTAAATTTTAGTCCTCTGGGGTGACGACGCATCTGTATTTTGATTCTTAATAAAGGATAGATGTAGATATCTATGGGCATGTGGCGGCGCTGTCGTCGCGCCATAAGTGAAATACATCGAAGCCTAAATTGCGCTATCAAATTTCCGAATTAAAAACAGTATATACAGGGTGGCGCAATAGAACGTGCATATTGCGTCTTCTTTTTCGCGGGTAAAGTGTGCGCGGGCGGGGAGCCTAGCGTGGTTGGATAGTGACACTCGTGAAGTTTTAGTAACCATGAGTCACTTCGACGGGAAGCGTCGCGCTTTTGTGTTCGCACGTTTTACGAGAACGGTCGTTCATACATTTCTACAAGGCGAATGTATTGTTCTGAATATGGATTAACACACACTAATGAAGCTCGAGTGCTAATTTAATTAAAATATGGATAAAGCGTTTTGAAGAGACCGGTTCCACGTTTAAACCACCAGCAAAAGGTCGTCCAAGAACGTCTAGGACCACAGACAATATTGAGAGGGTGAAGGAGTCAGTAGGAAAAATCCAAGTGTCTACTGGAAGCGATCGGCGGCTTTAAACTTGTCGCGACGAAGTTTACAGCGAATTTTGAAGTTGGATCTTAAACTGCATCCTTATAAGCTCCAGTTAACACAGGAATTAAAAGAGGCCGACTTCGAGCAAGGTTGGCATTTGCAGAAGAAATGCTTAGTCGATTTTCCTCTTTTGACAACATCCTTTTTCTGACGAGGCTCATTTTCATTTAAATGGGTTCGTAAACTGACAAAATTGTCGCTATTGGAACGACGAGAATCCAAAATGAAACATCAAAAACCACTGCATAGTCCTAAAGTAACGGTATGGGCAGCAATCTCAAGCAAAGGAATTATTGGCCCTTTCTTCTTTGAAGATTCACGAGGACGAAAATCACCGTTAACACCGACCGCTATGTTGCGATGTTAGAGGAATATTTGACTCCAGAACTTGCGAGATCGAGAATAGCGAATACGAGGACTTGGTTCCAACAAGACGGACGACCTGTCACATCAAAATGACTCTATGGCGGTTGTGAGACAGATGTTTCCTGCAAGAATAATTTCCAAAAGAGGTGATATCCTTGGCCCCACGTAGCCCTGACTTGACGCCTCCTGACTTTTTTGTGGGATACCTCAAACATAAAGTCTACATGAGACAATCCGAGGAACATCAGTCAGCTAAAGGAAAAATCCGTGGGGAAATGGCAGCTATCACCCCAGATTTATTGACAAGAGTTTTCACAAATCTGCGTTCGTTTAGAGGAGTGCCTTCTTCGAGAGGACCGTCATTTAGATGATGTTATTTTAAAAATAAACTACATTTAATTACCTCATCATCTTATATTTTATTTCAACTATACCTTTTGTATTTATTTTTTAGCCTATACTTAATAAATGCACGTTCTACTGCGCCACCCTGTATTATAGAATAGCTCCGATTACCACTCAGGCGTTGGCCCTCCCGGCCTCAAGCCTTCGTCATTATCCTCAAGAACACCTACCATTCACTCAGAAGAATCGTCTTCTGCAGTCTTCAGCTCCTGCTATCAGTCCAACTTGTCTTCATCTCGACTTACCGCAGATTTATAAGGCAGACTTCTGGCGCTTGCTCCGGCATCGTTCTCACCGGCATCACTTCTGTGCGTAGTACGGCATGCATACACACCGGCATATCGTTCTGCCGGCGTCACTTGCACCACCACAGCAGGCATTCCCACCAGCATTAAGGACACATCGGCAATCGGACTGCACTATCGACCTCCGGTCTGAGCAGGGGGGTGATGGCGGCGCTGTCGTCGCGCCACAAGCGAAATACATCGAAGCCTAAATCGCGCTATCAAATTTCCGAATTAAAAACAGTATATATAATAGAATAGCTCCCAATTACCGCTCGGAGCGTTGGCCGCTCCCCGGGCAGCACACCTTGCCCGGCGGGAGATCTCCCCTTTTCCTTCCACCTGCTACAGGCAGAATCAAATCCTAACGGTGACTAAATGCCCCCCAATAGATATGAGGTTTTTAAAGTTTAAGGTCTATCTAGAATATTGAGATTGTGATATTCCTTAGTCTATTCAAAAGGGTAAAAAATAACTTTTAACAAAAAGTAAAAGACGAATTCAAACAACTATAAAGAATAAAATAAGTTCACATTCAGAATTTTTTACTTTTTGATAAAAGTTAATTTTTTAAGAATGTGTTTTTTCACTTAAAAATTCTATGTTAATACATATTATTATGTTTTATTGAGCTATATGGACCTGCTATATTTTATGATGAATGGCCAAAGAAATATAATATCTGTTTCTTTTTAGTTTTTTCAAACCCTGATTTTATTCTCCATTAGTCTGAGACCGTACGGTCTACAAAAATATTCAGCAACGTTTCATTTAGTAATTGATAATGGGCAGAATCCGCGTTGGTTAACAATGCATTCTTTTGAATTTCTTTTTTCATTTCGAGATTTATTAGCAAGCAACTTTACGGCATCACTATTGTTAGGCAGTCTTGTTCCGATTTTTGTATTCCACCGTATTCGAGAGGGTACCAATTACGAACTTGGAGAGCCCTTGTCGACTCAGAAATCATTGTTTTATGAAAACAGCGTTTCGATTCAGATCGTTTCTACAGAATGAACTGGAGTACTTCACTTCACTTTGCGGAGTACTCTTCATAGCTTTTACATTACGTACTTTACTACAACAGCTTAAAAAGTTTATCCCACAACAATTTTATATTTACTAGCTTATACCCGTGACTTCATCCACGTGGATTTAGAAATTATTAACACTTATTTCCGTGGAAAGAAAAGATGATACTATTTATTTTACACGTGGTAGAGCCACGATCCAGGCATATTATGATTGTAGCATAAATGGGTCGGCTCGACCAGGGAAGGACCACGCTTTCACAGAATATCAGCGTCAATTAGCAACTTAATGCTGCTGTGTTTCAGATGGTGAGTGTAGAGAACCGGAGACCCTTTTTATTGGAAACAGTGTGTAACACTCCCCCCTCTTATTTCTTTATTCTCTTTGTTTAAAATCTATATCTATAAAATATATAAAAATATATCAAATTTACGTGACCAATTAAAATATAGGCCGTTTAACAAACTTATGGCGTGATCGTCTTAATTAGGACCCTTACTTACGTTGTGTTTGTATAGTAACTTAGTTCTTTTAGGTGTCTCTTGGAAGAATGTATATTCACGAGAGCAATCGAAAGCTGTTGGTAGTGCTTTATACGCTAAAGAACCCCGTTCCCGAAGACAGGGCTCAAAAAAGGTTAAGAACATTAAATCGTCCCTATTCCACTTGTATCAGGTCCACATCAGTCAATTCCTTATTGATTAATCCCTTCCCGCATGGAAAAGGCTCACAATATTTATATCAAATACCAGATACAAGGGCTTTGCTCTCCCACATTTAAAAAAAAATGTGGGGGAGGCACACGACTCCACACACGCCGTGTGCGGTGAGCGCCAACCTACCAACGCGCTCCCCCTGAAGGGGACGTTAAGTTGGGAACTGGACCGTAGTTCACAGCAAAATAACTGGCGTACCAGTAAAAGAGGGCTTGGCCCCTTGGTAGTGCGTAAGCACAAACATCGACCGAAGTCGCGCATGTCAATGCGTGTAGACGCCATACAGAATACGATCAAATCCAACCACAGTGAATGTACGTTACACAGATTAGGCAACAATAGGCACACTGGCCATAAAAAGCCTTCCGTGAGCGCCACCACCTGCGAGACCGCCGTTCCTGCAGACGTGATGTAAGTGTAAGGCATCACCACCAATTGCATGATCAGCACGGTTAATTAGCCGCAGAGCGTGTCATGAGTCTATCACTCACCTCAAGGTAATGGGGTCCTACGTTGCGCGGTTTTCGGCCGCAGCCTTGAGAGCTTCCTCAGATTCTTCCTCCAGCTACCACCCGCATGAGGTCGACACATATGCTCCACCAAACAATACAATGGCAGATATAGCCAAAAGATAGTTATAAGATAATAGTAATAATTCGAAATCAGAAAGGGTTTGTGTCACTGACGTTTAGTATATGCATTTTTCAATCATGTTTGTCTCACCCACCAACAAGTTGCTTTCAATCATTCAAAGGTGGGAACTTCACTGAGGTATATTATTATGTTTTTATTTAAAACATTATGGAGGTTAGACAGTCTGCAGCCCCGTAATGAAGGGACCCGTCTTGGGCAAAGCTACTTAGGTTGTGAGTCAAACCAAGACGCAGAGAGCGCCGTTGAGAATAGCGACCCGCCAAACAACCATCGCAGAGACGCAATGCTGCAGAACGCAATAAGCATCAATGCGACTATCGTCGGGCTTACACCATCCTAAGGTCCCCCATACAATCCCAGCAGACATCACCACCCACATACCTCCATTGACCAGAACCACAAAATGCATCGAATCAGGCGCAGCACACCCGCAGATCCATCACAAGACGCAATACAGCAAGTAGCAGTAAGCATCAATGCGACTATCATACGGATGGCGCCCCCTCACATCACATCCGCATGATCCCTATCGACTTTGGTAACAAAATCGGTACTGTTGTTAACAAAAATCCATGTATCATAGCGCTATTGCACTAATAAGTGGAGTTGAGTATGTTTGCTGCACTTAAAAGTACTACCAAACACACTCACCCTAATCCGAAAGATAGCCGACGTATTATAACGCTATGCGCTAAGACGCCGCCCACAAACGGTAGGGGTGTGCGATGCCCACGGGCAAGTCGTATTGCTACAACAAACCCGCTTACTGAATGAATGATATGTCTAGGACACATCGGTTAGCGAGTCCAAGTTTACCTCAGTCTCGGACGCTGTGAAGCAATCAACACGCCACTATAATAATCCTTTTCAAGTCCAATTTTTTCCAGTATAATGCTTTTACATATTTGAGACCTTCCACATATTAGCTTTATTTCAAAGACCTTACTATTATATGTCCTATACATAAGGGACTTCAAGTCATAACTCTGCTATCATGATGCTTATAAATCATAGAGACCTTCTATATTAATGCTTTAGTTACATAGACCTTACTCATAAGTCCCTAATATAGGACTATACACTGTGCAACAGTACTAGTAGCAGTCGGTCAGCCGACCACCCCATATATATGTACACCCATGGGTATGTGTCTCCGGCAACGCCCTCATATAAGCAATCATTACATGAACACTCTCAGTAATACAAGAACACCCTCATTAACTTAGAAAATTTTTGACTCATTTTTCAATTATATTACAAATGTTATTTATCTTTATTATTGCAATATAATCATCTTGTACTTCTATTATTTATTCCATTTTGAATATTTTAAGCACAATATTAATAAATTTAAAGGTTTTTTAAAGACAATATCAAGCCTTTACTGTACTATAATACTTAATATTCGAAATGAATATATTTAAACTTTATGCTTATTGTTGCATATTAATTGTTCAAATTAGTTCTTAGTTCTCAGGGTTGACAACGTATCTGCATTTTGACTCTCATTCGAGGATGTGACTATGTGGAGATAAACTGTGTGCTCATTAGTAACATTTTAATAAAAAATAAATGTGTCAGCACAACAAAACTAATCTCTCAGCCAGTTGCATCATCCGAAAAAAATATAAAGTAATGTAAGCAGCAGCAAGCCGCGGTAACGTTATACGCATGATGAATTGCTTTTTTTCGTCGCCGGAAAGACGTAGTGTGTCTTCGGATGAAACGCTTGGCCGCGGACCAAAGCAGCGAGAAAATTTATTGATACATAGAACGTTGACGTTAAGCTCATACCAAATAGGCGCAAGTTTTTCTATGGTTGGCACTATGTACGTGAATAAGAATAATGTTCTATGAGAATAAACCTTAATTAATGTATTGTAGTTTGGTGTATTTTTTCGACAAGTCAAACACAAAATATTTATAGATAGGTACTTCCTATTATTTATACTAGCTTTGAATTATATATAAGCTCAGATTTAAAACAATATTTAAATTGAAACAACACATGCCACAAAAGCGTCCGTCTCTCACTACCTTTTCTTTTTTATGTAAATTTTTTTCGACCAATATATTATGTTGCAAGAGACATTCTGTAAACACTAGGAACAAGCACAAGCTAGTGATACCAGTTTCTCGACTCCACAGAGTCAGTAATTCATTCTTGGGGCAATGTATACGCTATTACAACAAGGTCCCGGAAAGTGTACAGGCTCTCTCTATTAACAAGTTTAAATATTTTGTTAAGCTGAAACTGTATAAAAAGGGTTATTATAGTATAAATGAATATATAATTGATAATAACCCCTGGGAATGAGGTGGTCGCTACCAAGAAGTTTCTAAAATAAATTTTGTACTTAAATAGTTTGTACAACCATTAATGTAAAATTTACTTTAAAAAAAAAGTCCCACTGGGTTTCATGACTTTCAATAAGAATTACACATGTAATCTATATTGAATAAAAAAATATTCTATTCTATTCTATTGGCAAGAGCACAAAAAAACAAAGTAAAGTTTTGAAATATTTGCAGAACATCCAGAGCCAGATGACCCTTGACAACTTTTTATTTAAAAAAAACTGGCTAAGTGCGTGTCGGGCTACGCACAATCAAGAGCTATGGTTCCGTAGTTGTCCATCACAATACGTGGGCTTTCTTGATAATGAGCATAATAAGTGGGTTCGCGGTTTGACTGCTATAACGACTAAAAATGGGCCCAAATAGGAAGATCGCAACTGAAGGACTTATTTTCAAATCAGACTTATAGGATGTGGTATTCAAAAAAAATTTAAAAAATTTGGATTTTGAAAATAATACAATTTACATCAAATCATTAAAATCATAATCATCATCATCATTACAGTCCATCACAAGTCCACTGCTGAACATAGGCCTCCCCCAAGGAATGCCACAAAGCACGGTCCCGAGCCACCTGCATCCATTGGCTTCCTGCATGTCTTATCAGTTCGTCACTCCATCTAGTGAGGGCTCGCCCTACACTTCGCCTACTCGTACGAGGCTGCCACTCAAAACTTTTTCCCCATCGGTTGTCGGTTCCTCAAGCTATATGGCCGGCACATTGCCACTTCAGCTTACTAATCCGTTGGGTTATGTCGGTCACTCTGCTTCTACTGCGGATATTCTCATTTCTAAGTTTATCACGCAGAGAAACCCCGAGCATAGCCCTCTCCATAGCTCGCTGAGCGACCTTGAGCTTCTTCATACGGCGAGCAGTGAAGGACCACGTCTCAGTTCCATAAGTCTTCACTGGCAACACGCACTGGTTGTACAGTCTCGTTTTCAAGTTTTGAGGTATACCTGAAGAGAAGATGTCTCGTAATTTCCCGAACGCTGTCCAGCCGAGTTGAATCCGTCGATTGACCTCTCAGTCGAAGTTGGACTTACCTTAGTCGGACTATTTGTCCCAGGTAAACATACTCATCAACAACTTCGAGCTTAGTGCTCCCAACAACTACCGGCATAGGTGTGACATGGATGTTATACATGATCTTTGTTTTGTCCATGTTCATCTTAAGACCTATCCGTTGGGAGGCACTATTGAGGTTATTGAGCATAGTGCTTAGGTCCTCTAGCGATTCTGCTATAAAGACTATATCGTCGGCAAATCGAAGGTGAGGGATGTACTCGCCATTGATGTTAATACCGTATCCTTTCCAGTCAAGTAACTTGAAAACGCCCTCCAATGCAGCGGTGAAGAGTTTCGGGATATAACGTCACCCTGTCTTACACCTCTCTGCAGTTGGATAGGTTTCGTACTCTGGTTCTTTATTCGGATAGCCATCGTAGCCCTACTGTACAAACACTTCAGCAGTTCGATATACCGACAGTCAACTCGGCACCGCTGAAAGGACTGCAGCACCGCCCAAATTTCGACGGAATCAAAGACTTTCTCATAGGCTACATACGCAAGACAGTCATTCATATGCCAAGGTACAAAGATGATCGTAGTTGACTATCTATCTATATATTCCCGGCAGTGAAACCCTAAGATATACATATATGACCGTAACGAACCTTCACGTAAACCATCACTGCCCTAAATTACCCTGAGGTCGCCTGCGTAAACCAAGAGTGTGACGAATGAAACTGTATGAGGCTATATGATTGTATGAATACTTTGCATGAGGCCTACAATAACTATCAACAAAATAATAAGTGAAAGTAGTAAGTAAGTAAGAAAGATACTCCCTGCCTATCGCGCAAATGAAAAAGTAAAGCTATAGTAGTAATGCATATATTAATTCGTTTTCTTCATAAAATGTTTATTTTTAACAGTTTACAATAAGAGGAGTTGTAACGAATTTTTTACTAATCAAAGTGTATTTTACAAGTTGGTTGACTATTACTCGTTAACTTCTTAATTCTAGTTAGCTGTGATAGTTTTCCTTTTAACTTCATTATATATACTACTCTGTATATACATATTATATACTTACTACTATCATATATTATATATTATATTACTTCAAGGTATATAGGCTGTAACTTTAACTTTTTAACTTTATATTATATACTACAATCGTGTATACTTTTTGTTTGTGTCATGTGTTTTAACAGCGGTTTAGTTGGTAGTGGGGGGGAGGGGGAACACATGACTCTAATGAAAAATACCACTTTAAAGCTAAATATTTCGCAAACGGACCCCTGAATCGAAAAGATGTTGTTGCACCCGCCAGTGTTTTGAAAGACCTATCCAACGATACACCACATGATGGAATAGACGGGTAAAAAAAAATCATCCTCCATTTACTTGTATGGAAGAACCCAAAATAAAAATGTTTTTAAGATTTTATTTCAGTTTTCTAGGCGTGATTAATATCTATAACTATGCCAAATTACAGGTTTGTAACATCTAGGGTCTCTGAGCAAACTGCGGACGGGCGGACGGACGGACGGACATGGCGAAACTATAAGGGTTCCTTGTTGTGTAACTACGGAACCCTGAAAATGAAGTGTTAAACGAACTTATAGTTCCTTCTGATGCTAAGTGGCTGCTGCAGATCATGGACAATTGCAAAGAACTTCAAACAAAAATACTACATTGTTACCTCCAAAGACTAAGACGAAATGCCTCACCAGAGAGGGCAGACAGAGTCTAAAGAGCAGCGATCTACTGCGTGTAGCCTAAAATATGGTTATAGACGGATTTTTTTAAAGACGTGATATAAGTTTGTTATCCCATCGCCTACACAACCCAATACCCCATTAGTGGCCTTTTACTTACTAGGTAAGTAAAACAGTTGGCACATTATTTAAGTCCCATAAACATGGGACCCATGAGTCCCAATCGGACAAGTTGTAACCCTCAATATTTGTATATTTATTATGTTTATCCTTCCTTGGTGTACAATAAAGAGTCAATAATTGTAATGTATTGTATCATATTTTTATACAATTATTCATAAAAATATCCTACTTTTATTTAAATATTTACGAAGTCCAAGGCTATAGAATATTTTCAACTTTCCTTTATATCGCTCATATGGTAAATATATGCGATATAAGGGAAAGTTGAAAATAAAACCAACATACAGTCCTCGACTACTATAGGCTACTGCAGCCCATGGACACCTGCAACCAACTTAAACCAAATGACAGATGTGTTATCACCTCTGAGGACTAAGATAAATTGCATCATAGCCTGTAATCATACGGGCTCTCTATACCCTTCAGAACAAACAGCAGTTCACACACTGCTATTTGGCGGCAGAAATAGGTAACATTGTGGTCCCTGACTAGAAGGACTAACAGGTAGAAGAGGAGTCTTATCACCTAACGTCCGTCCACGCAGCAGCAATGTCAAGATATTTTCATAATCAACAAACATTCTACTAGTACATCTTCTACACTATTTTAATCGAGTATACAAATTCAAATTCAAAGTTAAGTGTAATTCATTTGTTGTTAATTTGTAAAATTACGTGTCTTACAACTGAACCACCCTTTGCGGGTATAACAATATTTGTTATATTTTATCGACCTATCATAAGTTACATAATGAATTAAAGTTATCAAATTGTTATTTATATAAGTTTAAACAATTACAAGAGCCGTGGTAGGTCAGATGGTTAGCGCTCGCTGTAAGTTACACAGTACGCGAGCAACCCGGTTCGATCCCCGCCGGCACCAATAAAATTGTTAATTGCAATTTAAGTGCTGATTTACCACGTGCTCGGTGGTGAAGAAAACATCGTGAGGAAATGCAGGTTTCCTACGAAATAAAAAAATATTTTCGAAGACATGTGAAGTTCGCCAACACGCATTGGGGCAGCGCGGACATTTCTCCGCCTAAAACCCTCTCGAAATGAGAGGAGGCCTGTGCGCAGCAGTGGGACGTATATAGGCTGTAACTTTACTAAACAATTACTTATAAAAATATTTTTAAACTAGCTGTCCCCGCGACTTCACCCGCGTGGAATTCACTACGATTTCATGGATTTTAATTTGTTTGTGCAGAACTCTAATTATTTTTCTAAAATAAAAGTATCCTAAGTTACTCCTTATAACATCGGCTATCTCCCGTCAAAATCGGTCCAGCCGTTTTGGAGATTAGCCGGAACAAACAGACAGACAGACAGACAGAGAAAAATTTAAAAATTTTTCTTGTTATTAGTACCGTATATACTTTCATAAGCATTTAGTAAAAAGCTGTTATTTTAACATTACAAACAGACACTTCAATTTTATTTATTTGTATAGATGTACAGATTACCTAATTGTAATATAATTATTCTAACACTAGTTTAAATCTAGTAAACAATACACACATTTCCAAGAATAGTTTCCGTGCCGCCATTGCAATTTCTCGAATTGCCTATAAAAGCAGTTAATACAGATTTCGTGAAACGTTATAAAAATGATAAATTGATATTTTTGTCGCCGGAAAGACGTAATGTGTCTTCGGGTGAAACGCTTGGCTGAGCAACAAACAGCAGAACTAATTTATTGTTACTTAAGTTTTAGCTAAGCATATGTAATATTAATACTTATATAATATTTTTTATAGAATAAGGGTTACAATCAAGCACACAGTTTACCTGATGGTAAGTAGATGCTGTGGCTCATAGACATCTATGCTCGATTAAGAATCAAAATGAGGATTCGTTGTCACCTCTAGTGGAATATCTCATTGCTAGTAAAATCTGCTTATGGCTGTTATGATGATGGTGATAGGTCTCCAGTTCTCTACACTCACCACACAAACCTCAGCATCATTAGGCTGCTATTTTACGCTGGTGTTCTGTGAGAATCAATACCAATTTTAACTGTTGGATTTTTCCTGTATCGTGGAGGCATTATAGAATTTATGTAAATAGCACATGGACGTTTTTACGTGGTAGAGCCATGCTGCAGCTATATTAGTATTATAGTTGTAGCACGAATGGGTCGGCTCGACCAGGGAAGGACCATGCTCTCACAGTAACATAGCACGTAAAATAGCAGCTTAACACTGCTGTGTTTCGTTTGGTGTGTTTAGAGAACCGGAGACCCTTTTTACTGGATAAGAGGCATTCCATCTTAGTCCTCACGGGTGACAACGCATCTGCATTTTGATTCTTAATCGAAGATAGATGTAGATGTCTATGGGTCACAGCAACCACTTACCATCAGGTGGACTGTGTGCTCGTTTGTCACCCTATCCTATAAAAAAATGGACAAACATCCAGAAATGAAACAATTATTTTTTAACACTTGTACTATGCGGGATTCGAACCAGGGGCCCGCTGCGCCACAGTCAAATGCCACTGCGTTATCATTCAATCATTTATTACAGTCTATAGAGCGTCCAATGCTGAGCATAGGCCTCCCGCATAGAGGGGATATATGCCATATTTGCCATACTTGGCAGGATTATTCTACCCCACACGGCAAGCGGTTAACTTAATTGAAAATATAAAATAGGCACTGAGTAGTAATGGCGTAAGGGAATCCATTAATATCATCCCGTGGGTGTCGTAAGGGGCGACAAGGGAAAACTGAAACAGGAGCTGGTAACAACCGAACACTAAAAAATCTGCACCCGCCTACTATTGAAAAACCTTTCCTATGAAGCAATCTAAGGAGTGTATAATGATGATGATGAATATGCACAAAAGTTACGACTTTATTGTTTGTAAAGACAAATAAAATGCTATATAAAATACTTAGGCATCAGATTAAAAACTATTTCCTCCCATATGTCATACGTTATTCCTGATAGCAGATTAAAGATAAAATGACGTTGTACCACAACATTTTTTATATGTATCATCTTCAAATATACCCAACTAACAATGATACTATCTCTACGAATTCATTCTATAAAAACTGATAGCAAATTTTTGTACGGTATTCTCACAGCAAACACATATATATGTATATATGCTATATAAAAGATCATAGACTTATACAAAGTCACTCATCACTATATCGATAATTGTGTTGCTTGGTAAGTCTTTCACAAGTCTACTGCTGAACATAAGCTTCCTCCAACTAATGCCACAAACTACAGTCCTGAGCCACCTGCATCATAGTGCCAGAAATTATACAGGACTTATCTATCAAAATGTTTAACATTTTTATTAAGCAAAAATTGTTTAATAAGTATTATTATACTACTAAAGAGTACATGATTGATACTAACCCCTGGGAATAAGGTGATCGCTACCATGCAGTTTCTAAATGTTTTCATACTTAATTGTGTAAAATAATATACTGTAACTAAATGTTTAAAAAGTCACAATGGGTTTCGTGCTGATTCTCCTCAGGACAAAGATTTTTTCCGAACCAGTGGTAAAGCTTAAATGACTTTCAATATTTTATTCTATATCAACTTCTCCATCTAATACATGGTCGTTACTCCATCTAGTAGGGACCTTTCTTCCTCATTAGCTGTCATTAGAAAAACACAACAAAGTGAAGTTACAGCTTAAATATATCCCACCCCTAAGCACAGACCTCCCCTCGTTTTTGAGCGGAGTTTAAGGCAAGGAAGTGTCCGCCACGCTACCCCAATGCGTGTTAGCAGATTTCAAATGTCTTTGTTTTTTTTTTTTTATAGGATCGGGTGACAAACGAGCACACAGTCCACCTGATGGTAAGTGGTTGCTGTGACCCATAGACATCTACATCTATCTTCAATAAAGAATCAAAATGCAGATGCGTTGTCACCCGAGAGGACTAAGATGGGATGCCTCTTTTCCAGTAAAAGGGTCTCTGGTTCTCTACACTCACATACACAGCAGCATTAAGCTGTTACTTCGCGCTGGTATTCTATGAGAGCGAGGTTATTCCCCAGTTGAGCTGACCTATTCGTGTTACAACTATAAAATAGCTGCAGCATGGCTTTACCACGTGCGTTAAATTCAGTATTTTTTTAATCTGGCAACGAATATCGGCGACAGTGTTTTTGAACGTGTGGCGGGGCGGTATTGCGGCTAATTCATTTTTTTATTTTCTCTGAAAAACTATTGCATGAACTGCACCATAATATCACAATACCTAAAAGCACCCGCACTGTTCCAAAAGTTTTTTTTAAATATTTTGGGCGAAATTTGAACTTCAAACTGGTTCAGTTTTACAAATAATGGACCAAGATGTGACTCGGCTCCCGTAAGAACTTAGGCTCTTCGCTTTGAAACAATAATTTGCATTTAAATACAGTAAGAAAATCGCAAGCTTGATATTTGCCTCTCCTCCAATTTATTAACCCGTTGAAATTTGAAAACATTTGCATTCAAAAGTAATTTTAATTTGAGCTTGTAAGAATATTGTGATGATATGCAAATTAAATTATTTGTATTATTTTTAAGTATTATAATTCATTCATTTATCATTATAGCCTATCAAAAGTCAACAGATGAAAATAGACCTAACCCATAGATTGCCTCATAGGAGGGATATTTTCCAGTTTCCATTCTTGGCAGGCGGGTTATCAATCGCAATTTTTTATTATTATTTAGCTGTTATTACCATCTTCCGAGGCTGCCGTCCATCTCCTATTTCAGTTCCCTCCGTCGTCTCTTACAATATCCACAGAATGATATATAATGACTTCTTAGTACCGTCTTCAGAGGCTATTATGTGGAAATTATTTCATTCTTTTAAGTTCTCTAAAGATTATTAAAATATTTTTACGTAGTAGAGCCATGCTGCAAATATATTATGGGCAATAGGGCAATACGTATTTCATCCTTAGGTATGGATTTTATTCTTCAAATTTAAATTTTTGACGGCGCCACTGCAACATGCATGCACACAACAAAATGGCGTAGTATTTTATGACCTACAAATAATTGGTCCGGGTCTAGATGTTTGTCTTTATGTAATTTATGTATGTAAACTGCCTTCACGATACAGGGAGAACATCCTAGTGTGGAGGTAACGTTTTTCAAAAACAAATGGTGTTCACACCTGAGATATAGTCTGGTTCATCAGAAAAGGAATAATTAAAATCCTTTAGCAATTGGCGAAGATATCGCGTAACATACATATAAATACATTCGTATTAAGTACCTCCTTTTTTTTAAGTCGGATAAAAATAGAAACTTATTCAAATATCAAAACAAGGAAGATGCAAATTTAAATTAAAAACAGCTAAATGACATGAATGAACTGATGAAAGAAAACGCTTTCTGTAATCGCTTGCAAAGTAAACGCTCTATGTAAAGTGTAATCGCTTTCAATCAAGGCCACCTCACCGCAAGCAATTTATCAGACAGTACACGTTCAACTTTTATAGGCAGCCGTGTTGTTTGTTCCATAATGAAAGTCTCTACATTGAAGTCTTATTGGAGGATAGAATTTCAATCTTTTTGAAACAGACTTAGTCTCCACTGAATTTTTTATTTCATTCTAAGCTTAACAAATTTCCTTTAAAAAGTATTTTTGTACCTTGTATTTTGTTAGGAAGTAAAACCTTAATGAGTTCAAAATAATTGTTAAGATTTCTTTTAATAATAGAAGAGTTTAAAAAATAGATGAACACGCATTGATCATTATGACGGCTCACGAGGGCCGCGGATTTGAGTCCCGCACGGAATAAGTGTTTGTATGGCCTACAAATAATTGTTCCTGTTATCCGTTGTTGTTATAATATGTTGAATATGTTTATCCTTGTGAAATTTATGTATGGCTGTAGTGATCCTAGTGAGACTACTAGATTAATGTCATTCATCAATTTATTACATTGCCATCAGTTTCTGATACGTCTGCAAATTTTCAGGTTATACAAATGTTTGGAAGTGGGTCCAAACTGATTAACAAATTTACACTATATTCATACATGAACTACCTTTACTGAAGGCTTAGTACAAAGATAACTGGCAACTGGCTCATTTCCACATTATTGTGTGAGCAATATACTTAGAATTATCAATTCTGCTGTCATGTAATTGAATTTATTTCGTAAACCCATAGCGGCAGTTAAATTGTTAAAAACAGATTTATTTATTTATTTATTCAGCCAAACTTATCACTAACATTACAGGCTTTTATGACCTAATGCGCATAATGCTGACTTTGTGAATTCACTCTGAGAATATATGAATATGTCTACTTCCTTATGTATTAGGTTAAATAGTCTGGTGGTACGAATACGCGGCGCCTCCCTCAGCAAATTGGTGCGCCTCCGCCTTTGCTACACGTAGTGCTCCAGAATATTAAAATATATAACCCTCAAAAAAGTAACGGTTTAGTAAGCTGAAGCGGCAATGGGCCGGCCATATAGCTCGAAGAACCGACAACTGATGGAGAAGAAAGGTTCTCGAGTGGCAGCCTCGTACCAATAAACGAAGTGTAGGGCGGCCCCCCACTAGATGGAGTGACTGGTAAGACACGCAGGAAGTGGATGCAGCTGACTCAGGACTGCGTGTGAAGGGCTGTAATGAAGATGATGATCAAATAAGGGTTGCCTACCTTTTCTCTCATCACTTGGAAAATATACGACATCAATTAGTGTCCCGCCTAACACGGAGTGAGACGATATGATATTGATAGAGATGTGTCGCCTTATGTTTCAGTACAACTCATATATTTGTCTATTGTATGTTTTTAATTACTGGGCAGTAAAAGATCCACTTCTAAAACTAAACAAAGGTTTTAGTGCACTTTGTATCAATCCTACGATACAATCTATCTTCAATATAATGGAATAAAACGACTGATACTATTAATTATCTTAATATGGAAAAGTTTTAATAGAATCAGGAGTTATTTTGCAAAAATACATGAAGTATATTATGGATGTGAAAACTAATATAGGCTGAGATCCGTGTAAAAAATATTTCGTACGTTTTTTAACTATTATAGCCAGCGCTCTACTACTGTCCCAGCTGATGGCAAGTGTTGGTAAGTAAGGGAGAGTGGGAGGTGCTTTTGAAACATGTATCCATATCATATTAATTTTTTGCACGCGGATCATATCTAATTAATTTACTTTATATGTATTTTCAACCGTGTAATGGTGGTTTAAGAATATCTACTATCCCATATCGTCCTGAATGTGTTAAGAGGCAACAGAGGGAAATAAACCAGAAAATGAGCAGTAGTGTTTTACTAATTACAACAAAAATAAATAAATAAAGAAGCTGCAGTTGCCAGCCCACTCGCCAAGTGTGGATACCAAGACAAATATATGTAACTATGAGGCATTCTATGTGGTAGGCCTACGTTCAGCAGTGGACTTTCGATATGCTGAAACGGATAACGGATTAAAAAAACATGTCAACATTTTATACTGGTTTTATAATATTTGCTACTTAATGGTGCTCCAACACATTATCGTAAGCATATTAGGATCACTCACGTATGCTGTACGTGACGCGGAATCTATTCTAGCGAAGCGTATTATAACAGAAATCGTCACATATTTCGACAAGAAGAAAGTAACATGTGACTTACATACATTTAAATATTTCATGTATAATTACGTAGGTGAAAACCACGCAATACGAAGTTCCTTATTGAAAACATCTACAAAATCCGTATCAATGATAACAGTTTGCTTTTAATTGCAAATGCATATTGGATAGATAATGATAATTGGATACCCCGTGTAGTGGCGAGTAAGAATACCCACTACCCCATATCTTCCCGTGGGTGTCGTAAGAGGCGACAGAGGGAAACTGAGGCAGAAAATGGGCAGCAGCATCTTTCTGATAACAGCAAAACAACAATAAAACTGTGGTTGCCAACCCGCTCGTCAAGCGTGGCAACTATGGCAATATTACTCCCCATGATGAGAGTTACGAAGGAACGGCCTCAGTTCGGCAGCCCCGCTATTCCTGGCTACGGTGGCGACCATGGTAACGGCGGGGCAGGGGTGCTAAGAATCTCCGGTGGAGGTTCGGTTGCCACCAAGACGACTCGACTTGGCAACATATAACCCACGCATCCTGAGGACTGACGAGAAGATCCTGGAGCTGGAAGAAGAGATAGACAAGTTGCGCTGGAATATTATAGGATTATCCGAGGTCCGTGCAGAAGGGGAGGACATGGTAATCCTCGAATTCAGCAACTAGTTCTATCACCGGGAAGTCGACCATCTGTCCCAAGGAGGTGTCGGATTTATCATCCACAAGTCTCTCGTTAACAACGTAGTAAAGATTGAGAGTGTGTCGGCGAGGTTGCGTACCTTATACTCAGAATCACCAAACGGTATTCGCTGAAGGTCATACAGGTTTACGCACCAACCTCGGCACATCCTGATGAGGAGGCGGAGGAAATGTATGAGGATATATCTAGAGCCATGCATTCCTCCAAAACCCACTATACAGTGTTAATGGAGACTTCAACGCAAAACTAGGCACAAGAGAGAACGGTGAGCTGAAGGTAGAGCAATTTGAAATAGGGCAACGGAACCCATAGCCAGCAGCTGGCCGACTTCATGGAGAAAAAGGGACTCTTTATGATGAACTCTTTCTTCAAGAAGCGGCCCCATAGGAAGTGGACCTGGTCGAGCCCCGACGGTTCGATAAAAATGAGACTGACTTCATTATGACGACCAGACGACAACTGTTCAGTGATGTCTCAGTGATCGCGAGGGTGAAAACTGGTAGCGATCACCGAATGTTTAGAGGCACCTGAACCTAAACGTTTAGTTGGAGAGGTCTCGTCTAATGAAGTCAATGCTCCGTCCCCTCGTGCTCTAATCCAGAGTCCCGAAACCTTTCAGCTCGAGCTACAAAAGCGTTTGCAGTGCCTAGAAGCTTGCAATATAGTGGACGATATGAATGACAAGCTCGTGGAAACTGTTCATGTGGTCGGAGCTAAGTTCTGCAAGACCCACTGCAGAAGAAAACAAAACTCGTAACTCATAAAACGAATTTGTGTATTGTTAGCATTGATATCTAATTGTTAACAGCCGGCGGACCATTGTTTTCCGGTTTCGAAGCTCTAATATGCTTCACATTAATTGCACCAATAATATAGTTGGAGCCGGAAAGCAATTCAAATGTATTTATTCTGAAATAAAGTAATCAAGTTAAAACTTTTCCTATTTTTTAATATTTATTTAGAATGAAGTTACGACCTGGTAAGATGATATTATGATGATGAGGTAAGGTGACGTCTTGGACACATGCAGTAAGTCGATGAATGCAGGTTTACGGCATTTTTGGAAGAGTTATTAATAACTTCCTCGATCCTAACGCCCCGTATAGGGGACAATTTGTCAGTGCCTCCCGCTGTCGGCTGTTATTGTAAACGATTTTATTGTAAAGAAGTTTTTGTTTCGCCAGTTTGAAATCGCGCCTAACAGACTACCAAAGAAATGACTACCCGTGGTAAGTTTTAAACTGTTTTATTGGAATAACGTACGTTTTTTTTTGAAATTGCTATGTATTGTGATAATAAGGTTACTTGACATATGGTGAACACTTTTTTTCGTATTTCGATAAATGATATGACAGTACTGATTCCTCGCTCGTGGATGTCCTGCATGGGGACTTTCGGTTTTGGCCTTTACATAATATGTATTTAATAAATACGAGTACATTGTGGTAAAAGTTTCTTATTATTTTCTAGGCTTATCTTCAGAATAAATATAGTCGCTTTAGAATTCAGAGATGATGAATCAATCATCTAAGGTATTTCCGACGACGAGGATTCGATCTCTCTTACTGTTCTGGCTTTTACAAATGGCTTCTTGATAGAAAAACCCAATGACTGATTTTGGTCTGACTCGGGATTCGAACCCGGGATAGCAATAGCAATAGCGCTTACGATCATAATATAGCTGCAGCATGGCTCTACCACGTAGCATATAATATATTGTCTTATATTATATTGTAGTAATTATATTGTTAGTCTTTTATATCACAGTAATTATGGTTATGACTGAAGTTGCATTTTGATTCGCTAAGCTTAAATTGTAGCAGACATGTGTCGTTAATCTCAGAGGCGTGGGAAAGACATTTTGTCGCTGCTATTTGGCAAGCCACAGTACTCTATAATGTCTGTAGCTTTATGGTGATTACATTACTGAAAGAAATGCACAAATGATTTTATATGCATTTGATTTAAATAGAATTTTATATTCTTTTTTTTATAGATTAAGGGTGACAAACGAGCACACAGTCCACCTGATGGTAAGTGGATATTGTAGCCCATAGACATCTACATTTATCCTTGATTAAGAATCAAAATACAGATACGTTTTCACCCTGAGGACTAAGATGGAATGCTTAGTATCCGGTAAAAGGCGTCTCCGGTTCTCTACACTCACCACACGAAACACGGAAAGTTAAGCTGCTATTTTACGCTGGCATTCTGTGAGATTATTTATCATTCTTTGCTATTCTTAACAAAATAGCTAGACAGTATTTTTTTATTTTATAAGTCGATGTGTTTTTATTAAGGATGACTGAATGATGTGGCTGAAAACTAAAAAAGTTGAAGAGTTGTTTAGCTTGCAGCCTATCAAAGTCCACAGCTGAACATAGGCCTCCCCATAGATTGCCTTAAAGGGGGGACATTTGCCATAGTTTACACTTTGCGGGCACTTAGCAGAGCAATCGTAGTTTTTATTTTATTTTAAGCTGCTGCTTGTCTCCTGGTTTGTTTCCTTCTTTTGTCTCTAGCGTTACCCACTGGATGTGGTAGTGGATATTCTGACACGCCATGGAATGATCCGTTATCTTTAGACTTTTTATTGAAAAATGAAAAAGGTTTTATTATCAGAAAAAATTATACATTCGGTAATATCTGTTGGTTTCCTCACTAGGCAAGCCTGTATCGAGGAAACTTGAGACCAAAGTTCATAAAGCGTTATTTTGATGACATTTACCGCGGTTATTCATTGTTATTCATTAATACAGTACAGTCTATTCGATTTACGTTAGCCCATAACAGTATTCATGCAATGATGTTATAGGTTTTTAAAAGCTATTGCCATAAGTCTGTGCGTGAAGAAAACTTCTTAAATTAATAAGCTCAGGCCTACTTTTATATCAAATATGTACACAAAATACATAATGAACCACTCATAAACAAATCTATTGAGAATAGTAAATATTACGAAGGCTGCGGCTGGAGGATCCAAGAATGTGCAAAATTTAAGCTAAAGCAAAGATATTTCATTAAAAGTTAACCTGTGTTACTGGTGGTGTAAGAATGTCCACTATCCCATATCATCCCGTAGATGTCGTCAGAGGTGACAGAGGGAAACTGAAAGAGGTGATGTCCAACCTATCAGCCCAGTGGTGCAATTATGGCAAAATCCCTTCTTCAATCTCCGCAATCTATGGGGGAGACCTATGCTCACCAGTGGACTTTGTGAAATTTTCCCACTATTTTCTTTTTTGCACTAAGAATTGTTTTCCATGTTAAAAACACACGTTCTCTTTATTTTAATTCTAATTCAAAAGTGAACAAATATGTAGTAGGTACGCATCCTGTAGATACGATTCATTAACGAAATTAACGTAATAATAAACGAACGATAATTTGTTACCCGAATGTTTAGCGATACAACTCCACAGAGAGTGATTACTAAGAGGAAGATTCAAAGAAGTCCAATGAGGCAATCCTCAGTTAGTCATCAGTGTCATAACTAATATATATGTATCTCTGTGGAGGCATTGTAAATCTATAAATTGTATCCAATAAACATGGTGTTGGCGATGTTAGGAATTTTAATTGTAACAGTGACAGACAAACTAATTGTTTACATGATGTTGAGTGGGTAATGCAGCCCTTGGAAACCCACAACCCAATTAAATTGAAGACAAACAGATGCGTTCAGATACGGAGGACTTTCAAATCGAATAAAATTATACTAAGCTAAAAAGGAGTGAATATTAATTACAAATTTTGTAAAGAATAACTCTTATCATTATAGGAAACTGCAATTTTCACAGTTTCGTTATTTCGAACACAACGAGATTAACAATTGACTTTATAATGCACTCAAGTGAAGTATTAAAAGCGCAATCAAAACGATAAACCATTCATATTTCACTGCTATGTGCGATATTATTGCTTCGTTTTACTGTAGTACATACAAGACTTGATTAATAGTAATATTAAGTACCCGTTCTCCTGTGTGACATGCATTAGCTCTCGTGCTACATGAAAAATATTCATTGGCATTTCAACGTTTTTAAATATTTCAAGTATTTACGTATGTTTTCCGCTCATTTTATGGACACTATAAAATTATAGCCCTGATAAATGATAAATACGTTTTTATTAATATAACAAATACAAAATATTTTGAATTAGACTCTTTTAACTATTTATTTTTTAGTATTGAAAGCAAATTATGCGCGAGTAACAAAAATAAGCAACTAGTACTGATGTCAGTAAATCCAGACTGCAAAAGCAAAAGTCAACCTTCGGTTTCCTACAGGGCAGTATTCTAGGTCCTACCTTGTTCCTTCTGTACATAAATGACATTATATCTTACGGTTTCGACATTGTACATTTGACATTTGTACAGAAACATGTGTAGTAACAAAAAAGCTCGAATATGGTAGAGTCACACTGCAGCTATATGGTTGCAGCACGAATGGGTCTGCTTGACCTGGGAAGGACCACGCTCTTGCTCTTGCTCACGCTTGATACTGCTGTATTTCGTATGGTGAGTATAGAGAACCGAAGTTCCTTTATACTTTAAATGAGGCATTCCATCGTATATAGTACTTAGGGGTATCAATGCATCTGCATTTTGATTTTTAGTCGGTGATGGATGTAGATGTCTATGGGCCACTGCATCCATTTACCATTGGGTGGTCTGTGCTCGTTTATCACCCTTATTCTATAAAAAAAAGTGCCACACTTGGCAGAAGGGTAGGCAACCGCAGTTTTTAATTTTTAGTTGCTATAAGAAGATGCTGCTGCCCATCTCCAGGTTTGCTTCCCGCTGTTCCCTCTTACATGATACTGAAAGATATATTTCTTAGTATCTTTCTGTGGCTATTTTTGAATACTCGCCGTAATGCCGCGGCAGAGGCTGTGCAACTACCTTATATAACGGCAGCTAACTACAACCAGGCAAGGTTTTCAAATCAAATCAAATCAAAAATATTTATTGCATGACTACAGGTAAAATTAAATAAGATCTTAAGATTATGTTATGTACATTAGTGCTACATAGTCTACCTATTTCAGGTGTACAATATTAAGTCTTAATTATATTTATCAAATAATCGATATCTTTATCAAATATAATATATAGATTAATTCATTAATGTCATCGTATTTTTTTTAAAAATATTATTACAATATATGATGTCAGTTTTGTATACTAAATTACTTTACTTACTACTAAAACACTTTATTTAACTTTTTCATTATAATTTTGTCTTAGTACTCAATAATTTGTTGGAATAATTAAATAATAAATCTAACCACTAAATATATCATTACTTTATTTAATCTTTGTTTTCTATAAATTCTTCTAAGCTGTAGAAGCATTTATCTAATAACCACGTGTTCAGTACCTTTATCGTTCATATTTTTAAAAGAGTCAGGAATATTATTGTAAATTTTAATGGAATTACAGTAAATGCTTTTGTTATATTGTACTGTTTTCGGATAAAATGAACTTGTTATTTTATAAGGCTTCCTGGGTTTTTTAGATTTTTCAAATAAGTATTCATATTTCCGTACAATTAAAGATACCTCTTTAATGTATAAACAGGGTAGTGGCAAAATGCCCAGTTTCTTAAAAAGTGGTCTACAAGAGTCACTCTGAGGAGCCCCGCACATAGCTCTAATGCACTTTTTTTTTGCATTTTAAATACCCTGCCGATATTTGGGGCGTTGCCCCAGAAAATTATGCCATACGCTAAAACTGATTATATATCCATGGTATGTCATCAATCCTACTTTAACAGACGTGTTAGAAATTATTCTTCTCAAAGGGTAGACGTATTTTGAATGCTTGGCACAAAGTTCATTTTAATGTGGTTCCCAGCTACAATGAGTGTCAACAGTTAAGCCCAAGAATTTTGTTGAATGCACCTCCTGTATTATTTCTGACTCATGTTCTATATTTAATGGTAACGGTTTTTGAAATTTGGAATAAAACTGTATAACATGAGTTTTTGACAAATTAATACTTAATTGGTTACTGTTTAACCATTACACAATTTTCCCCAGTGTAATGCTAACATCTGATTGATATAAATCTCTGGAAGCACACTTGACGAGTGTGGTGCAGTCATCTGCGAATAATATCGTTGGATTTTGAATATGTTTTGGAAGGTCGTTTATATACAACAAGAAAAGAAGGGATCCTAATACAGTGCCCTGTGGAACACCGCGGCTTATTTGTAAGGCTTATTTTTAAGCGGCTAAATTTTTAAAGTTTTAATAGAATTACGGTGACAAACGAGAACACTGTCTACCTGATGGAAAGTGGATGCTGTGGCCTATAGACATTTACATTTATACTCGATTAGAAATCAAAATGCAGATGTGTTGTCATCACTGAAGACTAAGATTGAACGTCTCGTTTCCAGTAAAAAGAGTCTCCGGTTCTTTACACTCACCATATGAAACACAGCAGCATTAAGCTGCCACTTTACGGTTGTATTCTGTGAGAGTGTAGTCTTACCCCGGTCAAGCCCACCCATTGGTGCTACAACCATAATACAGCTGGAACGAGGCTCTACCACGTATTATCAAATCATATCTATGTATTGCAATTGAATATCACATATTAAATCTATATATTTTAATATCTATGTATCCGTTGGTACCCACGTGATTCTGAAAAGGAAGTCAGTGCTCAATTCTTCACGGTGATACATGATTTTTAAAGGATTTGCTTAGATTGATAGATATATTGTCATATCTAAGTGTGTATGAGAGTATCATAGATATTGGTTAAAATATATGATACCCTGAAACGAGTTATCTTACAACGAAAAATCGTAGTATAAGTATGTCTGTTTTACTCAAATATAATATCTCGCCTGCGGAAGCGCTCTAGGTGTCTATGCTTTACAGCATCCATTTACCATCGGTGGATGGTACGGTTGGATTATTCTAAGTATAAAAAGTACACATAACGAAATATTGCCGTACATTATATTTATAAAAATATTATTCAGCACACAAGTAAACCGTTTTCGAATAGATTTTTATTATTACATCAAATAAAACAACAACCAATAACCTTTAACAACCAAACTCAAATTCAAATCGTTTATTGCGAATATAGGTTGATACAGTTGGTGTTTACGTAGTTTATCACTTATAGAACAAACATTTAGTACAGCTATATTCTGCCATTTGGCATGCAATATTCATCACATTTTATTACTTTTTATTAAATTACTTAAACATGCTCTAGTTATAATTGGAGTTCACATGATACAGAATCAAAAATATTAGCGATAAGTCAATTTAGATAATATTATATAAGTCAAATCAATTTAGTTATTCTGAGTCATGTAACAGTCAATTATTGAATTTCATATTTGTCTTCGAGATATTCTTTCACACTGTAGTATGCCCTATATAACAAGAAATAGCTTCAATAGTATTTTAAACTTATCTATGTTGGACCTATGCAAACCAACGCTATAAAATGTAAAATATATTTTTGTTATTCTAAGAAAGATTTTAATATTAGTAGCAGGCAATAGCATTTATTAAGTTAGAATAAAACATACCCCTAGGGAAATTATATCTAGTCTAGACACTGGATTTTCGATTTTTGATCTTTTGTTGCGGCTTACACCATAATAAATAAATTTAAAAAAATACTTAAAATATTACGTGTCATTTCTTAACTATAAAAAAATAATTTAAATTTTATAAAAAGTAAAGTAATTATAGCTTTTTTTTTTTAATATTTTGCACTACCCGAACGAAAAGCGGTGAGGTTGGGTCGGGGCCGAACAAGTTATGCGCAATTTATTTTAAAATGTAAATAAATACATCAATGAATACATCTCATTAATACATCAATAATTATTCACTACTTGTCTCGACTCAATCTCTCGGGCTGCTTGGGGACCGTTAAGACAAGTCGTCACATCTGTAATAATTATGTTTATATTACATTTTCCGGTTTATATTGTGTTTGAGGGATTTTGTAACTTATTTATAAGAATATACATACGTATCTACACAAAGTATAATATGATTATTTTGTAAAGACACGTATGTATATATGAATAATATATATGTACATATATATTTATGCATGTTTATATTCAATTTAATAAATAATATCATATATAATAACAACTTATATGTGTATTTCTGTACATCTTTGGTTGCCCGAGAAACATCGCTATATAGCGCTATTTCTGTCTTTTTATTTTGTGGAGTACAATAAAAGTTTAAGTATTCATTCATTCACACATGCAGTTAACACAAAGCACTCGTTGACTGTAATTAACGTAGGTTCAATCTCCGTTATTTTAATCATAATATCTCCAGTTATCTAGTCAATCTAACTCCCTGATTGCTGTACGCTCGATACAATATCTAATCCAATAATTAGACCTACAGTTGATTGGAATTGATACAGTCTATTTCGTACATGCATTATTTTACCGCTATATAGGCTTAGTGCTTTGAACCGTCTCAGGAACTTTCTCTCGGTCAAGATAAAGATAACTCTGGTGCAATCTATTATTTTGCCTATTACTGACGATGCTGATGTATGTTTTCCTGATCTTAATGAGGTTTTCCTTGATAAGCTGGATCGTCTCGTCAATAACTCGTCTTCGAAAGTTTGATCATTTGTATCCTCATTCCGCACTCAACTTATATACATAAGTTTCAGTTCCTGCGCGACACTCATGACAGACAGCTTCGTTCATCAGAGATTCTTGCTCTCTTTATACCCCTTCACCGTTCGAGTTTCATACCTTCATCGTTTGTTGCCCAAGCCGCGGGCCTATGGAATGACCTGTCTAAAAACCTACCTGCAAACAAACATTTAAGACGAATGTTCGGGATCATTTTCTAAAATTGCTTCTTAACTGCTAAGCTCCGTCATCATTATAGTTGTAATCTCTGTATATTAGTTTCATCAGTATATTACGATCTTTATGTACCTTATATTATATTTTTTTCGTATAATATATAAATTTATATATTTGTTTATATGTTTATATGTGTATATATGTATATATATATATATATATATATGTTTGTATGTGTATGTGTGTATGTATATTTCTTTGTAACCGCCTTCGTTGTTTTATCTTCTTGCTACAACAGATCCCATCCGTAGAGATCGTGATACTTGGCGATTTTAACGCCCACCACGCTGAATGGGTCGGTTCACGTTTAACCGATCATGCGGGGAGATCTGTTTATGACTTTGCCTTGGCATATGGTCTGACACAACTGGTTACTTCGCCTAAGTGGATTCCAGATTTGGAGGATCATACACTTTCCCTGTTGGACCTTCTACTGACCTCTCATCCGGACGGATATCAGGTTTCCGTCGATGCCCCTCTCGGCTCTTCGGACCATTGTCTGATCCGGAGTGTGAAGCCTTTCACGCTCTCCTCGCGGTTGCGTTTTGCAGGTTGCCGCCGTGTTTGGCATTACAGGTCGGCATATTAGGACGGAATGCGGTCTTTCTTTGCATCCTACCCATGGGGGCAGGTTTGCTTCTCGCCGGATGATCCCAGCGCTGTTGCTGACTCTGTCACCGATGTGGTGATACAGGGAATGGAACCATTTATTCCATCATCTGTGGTATGGGTACCAGTGGCAGATCGCAGCCTTGGTTTGGTCGCTCTTGTAAGACTGCATTACGCAGTAAGCAGGAGTGTTATCAGGCCTGGGCTGATGCTTCGGCGGCTCGGGATATAAACATCAGCTTAAAAAGAAGTATAACTTCGCCACCAGGTCCTTCAAAAGAGTTATTGCCAAGGCAAAGTCAGAGTACATAGGCAGAAGTGGCGAGAAACTAGTTCGCCTTCCTTCGCGAACCCGTGCATTCTGGTCTCTCGCCAAGGCTGTCCAAGGGAATTTCTGTAAGCCATCACTACCATCTCTACACAGGGAGGATGACACACTGGCCCATGTCGCAAAAAAGAAAGCCGACCTTTTAGGTTCCCTTTTTGCATCCAAAAGTGCTCTATGCCTGATGTGCGATTCACACAGTGCTCAGTACGCAAAGCACTCCTCTCCCTGGACATCCACAAGTCGAGTGGGCCTGACGGAATCCCGCCAATTGTGCTGAGGACGTGCGCTCCAGATTTGGCACCGGTTCTAACGCGTCTTTTTCGGTACTCCTGCTCCCTAGGCATTGTCTCGAATTCATGGAAGACAGCTTTCGTGCACCCAATCCCTAAAAAAGATAACCGCTCTGATCCGTTCAATTACAGGCCTATCGCCATCACCTCCTTGTTTTCGAAAATAATGGAGTTCATTATTAACTGCCAGCTCATACGATACCTTGAGGATCACCAGCTAATTAGTGACTGCCAGTACGGTTTCCGTCGGGGTCGCTCAGCTGGTGTTCTTCTTGTTTACCTAACACATAGATGGGCTCAGGCGATCGAGAACAACGGGGAGGCATTGGCCGTTAGTTTGGACATAGCGAAGGCCTTCGATCGGGTCTGGCACAAAGCGCTTCTTTCGAAGCTTCCTTCCTATGGGCTTCCCGAGAAATTTTGCTATTGGATCACCAATTTTCTGGCTGATCGGAGCATCAAGGTTGCAGTAGACGATGCGTCCTCCGATTACAAGCCTATTAACGCTGGTGTTCCACAAGGCTGCGTGCTATCACCAACGCTGTTTCTTCTGCATATCAATGATATGTTGCAAACGGGTAACATTCATTGCTATGCAGACGACAGCACTGGTGATGGTCTATACACCGGCCGTGCTAATATTTCTCGGGAAAACGTCGCCGAGTACCGGAACAAACTTGTGTCTGAAGTCGAGACTTTTTTGAACAAAGTCTCGGATTGGGTGCGACTAAATCTAGTCCAGTTCAATCCCCAAAAGACACAAGTTTGCGCCTTTACCGCTAAAAGGAACCACTTTGTCGTATCTCTTCAGTTTCAAGGCACTCCCCTTGTTGCCTCAGCCAGTATTGGAATCCTCGGCGTCGACATGTCGAGTGACGTGCAGTTTCATGGTCACTTGGCAGAGAAGGCCAAAGTAGCCTCTAAAAAGCTTGGCGTGCTTAGCAGAGCGGGACAGTATTTCATGCCGGCACACCGCCTGCAACTTTACAAGGCGCAGGTTCAGCCTCACATGGAATACTGTTCCCATCTCTGGGCAGGAGCTCCCCAGTGCCAGCTCCTTCCACTTGATCGCATCCAGCGCAGAGCGGTTCGAATCGTCAATGACCGAGTTCTTTCCGATCGGCTTGACTCACTGGCACTGCGTAGGGATGTTGCATCTCTTTGCGTATCTTATCGCATGTACAACGGGGAGTGCTCTGAGGAATTGTTCGGACTAATTCCAGCCACTCAATTTCACCATCGCACATCGCGACAAAACTCGCGATACCATCCATACCATCTGGATGATTGGCGGTTCACCACTGTGCTATTTAGAAGATGTTTTCTTCCTCGCACAACTTCCTTGTGGAACCGTTTACCACCAGCGACTTTTCCGGACCGATACGACTTAGGGACCTTCAAGAAAAGAGCCTACTCCTTTTTAAAAGGCCGGCAACGCATCTGCAATTCCCCTGGTGTTGCGGTTGTGCATGGGTGGCGGTAGTCACTTACCATCAGGAGAACCGCATGCTCGTTTGCCCCCTCTCCTATATAAAAAAAAGTTAAAAGTAAAATAATTGGCATTTAATGAACACAAGATCCCAACCTTGGAAATAAAATTTTGTCAATTAAAGTCAGATCAAGCAAATTAATTATATTCTTAACGGTTTCATTAGCGCGACAGCTTTGATCTTTGATCTTTGTTAACGCGTATTTTGATATTATTACGCCAGGCTCATTCAGTTTTATAAACCGTAAATTATGTTTCATACCGTTACCGTTACCGTTACTTGACATGTAAAATAATGTAAATGTAAATGTAGATGTATTTTAATTTGTAATATTAATAATCTAATTTAATCGTATATCATCTGAATTGTAATATTTGACGTACCAATGTTATGTAATGTAACGAAATGGTCAATAAATAAATAAATAAAATAAATAAATAAATTACATCCTATTAAAGTCCACTGCTGAACATAGGCCTCCCTCATAGATTCCCTCATAGGGGGGATATTTTTCAAAGTTGCGACGCTTTTTATTGCACGTAGCCTACGCTACGTGATGTAAGTTTAACTTTTTTAAATTACAATAAAAATTTAAAAAAGTTAAACTTACTAGTAAAAATATTTTTTTTTGTTATTACTTATGTATTAGTTTTGATCTATTAATATTTTTTGACCTATCAATAAAAAAAAAACATATAAATAATTATTATTAGTGTTGAACTCTATAAAAAAGAAAAATAAAATAAAGTATAGGTAATGTATTCAAAATTGTGTATTAATCACCAAATACTATAGTCATTCGCTGCCTTTAATTATTGTTAAAAAAAAATCACTAAATGTTACTTCCATACAAAAAAAGATCTGTGTTTAAAAGTGATTAATATCCGATCATTAACCGTGTAGTAGCGGTGTAAGAATATCCACTACCTCATATCGTCTTGTGGGCGTCATATGAGGCGGCGATACAGGGAAACTGAAACAGGAGATGGGCAGTAGCATCTTTCTAGTAACAGATTAAAATTATAAAAAACTGCGGTTGCCAACCAGCATGCCAAGCGTCGCAACTACGGCAAAATTTCTCTTATGAGGCAATACATGCGGAGGCCTATGTTCAGCAGTAGACATTTATTGGCTGTAATGGATGGATGGATGGAATAACCGATCATTATTGCTATTACCTGATAACTCCCTTTTAAATCGTGGCATCTTTCGTTTAATTTTAAAGTAAAATAAATTAAGATTCTCTGAAACTTTAGCTTCGCATTCCGTAGACGTGAGTTATTAACAACATTGGCGTGAGCGATAAGCTGTTTAGCGATACAGTTTCCCGGGAAGTAATTACTGTCGGAAAATTCAGTTTATCTTAACTGGAAGATAGTTAATCTTTATCGTGATGAGTTGAGTAAGTTCTCCTAACTAGAAAACGTGGAAGTTAAAATGTTAAGATGAGAAAATTAATCCGGATACGGATGCGCATTAATAATAATCTAGTATCGCCTGTGGTCGAAATTCGAGATGAAGCGCCACGTACATTTCAAGTGATGCAAAAACTAAGCCAAAATCATTCTCAGAACTTATTGTTAGAATCCACACTCACGTAACTACATAAATGCATATAAAATCATTTGTGACCAATAGCATTTACAAATTATCAAGAAACGATTAGATTAAATTATTTTTTACGTGGTACAACGCTGCAGCTATATTAGTAGTACAGTTGCAGTACGAATGGGTCGGCTCGACCGGGGAAGGACCACGCTCTCACAGAATACCAGCGTAAAATAGTAGCTTAATGCTGCTGTGTTTCGTATGGTGAGTGTAGAGAACCGGAGACCCTTTTTACTGGAAAAGAGGCCTCACTTAGTCCTCACGGCTGACAACGCATCTGCACTTAAATTCGCAAAAGGAGATAGATGTAGATGTCTATGGGCCACAGCAACCACTTACCATCATGTGGACTGTGTGCTCGTTTGTCACCCTTATTCTATAAAAAAAATGTACCTTTCGTCGTGGAAGGAAAAGGGGAGATCTCCCGTCGGGCAAGTGTTCTGCCCGGGAAGCGGCCCACGATCTGTGTGTTATTTAGGAGCTGTTCTATATATAGCGCGGTTTAGGCTTCGGTGTGTTCCACTTGTGGCCGCCACATAACTAATCAATAGGTTCAGAGTTCGGAATACTTTTATAAAATTCGACTAGGATTTCTTGAAGGTGAAATTAAACATGTGTTCAACATGTACGGGATCGGTGCGTACAATATTAATTTTTAATATCTATCTAATTTACAAGTAATTTTAAAATTGCAATAGGTAACTTGTACCGTGTAGTGGTAGTGTAAGAATATCCACTACCCTATATCATACCGGGGGTGTCGTAAAAGGCGACAGAGGGAAACAAATCAGGGCTGATGCAGCATGCAGGCAGATGGGGAGCAGCGTCATCCTAATAACGACTAAAAATTAAAAACTGCGGTTGCCAACCTGCTTGCCAATCGTGGTAACTACGGCAAATGCTATGATGTAATTTATGGGGGTGGCCTATGTTCAGCAGTGGACTTTTGTAGGCTTTACTTTTTGTTAGGACTTTATAGGCTGTAACGGTAACTTGCTAGCTACGCTATATAACGAAAGAATTTGTAATGCTTACGTGATCCAATACTGTTATTGGTCTAATATGACGTGATATTTTTGTTTCAGTTTACTAAGATTCATAATTTACATTTATTATTTAAATTATTGGCTTTATTACTATATAATTAATAAATAATTAATATATAATTAATTAATAACTATATAATTAATAGTAATTTATTACTATATAATTAATATATAATTAATAAATAACCATATAATTAATAGTATATTTATAAGTGGTATAGCCATGCTGCAGCTACAAATATTATGGTTGTAGCACAAATGAGTCGGCTCGACCGGGGAAGGACTACGCTCTCACAGAATACCAGCGTAAAATTCGTATGGTGAGTGTTGAGAACCGAAGACCCTTTTTACTGGAAACGAGGCATTCCATATAATTCCTCACAGGTGACAACGCCTCTGCATTTTGATTCGTAATCGAAGATAGATGTAGATGTCTATGGGCCACAGCAACCACATACCATCAGGTGGGCTGTGTAAATGAGCACAGTCCACCTGATGGTAAGTGGAGCGAGAGGTTGCTGTGGCCACTCTTATCATATAAAAAAATTAAATTAAATTTATAATGATTTAACATTACTTTTAAAGCCACTTTTGGTAATACAACTATATAACTAAAGAATTTCGTAATAAAGAATTTTTCAATAAGAAGAGCGAACATACTCCCTTTTACCCGCAAACTCCAAAAATATTTCAAGCAGTTTACGAAAGAATTTAATCAGTTTTTGAACGTTTAATATTATTCTAGAATTATTTCGTCTAAATTATATTGTTGGATGAAAAGCACAGCCAAGTAAATTTACATATATTTTGCCTTTATACATTATAATGTCGTATACTTTTTTAATTTATTACTTGGACATGGATTTAGTCCTTCGGGCTAAATATTAAAAGTTTATCCCTAGTCTGATGTGTATATTATACGTAAGATTCTTTTGAATATGCTGATGGGTCACAATGCGGAGATCTTAGGATATTTTGACGACAGCTTAATCCAGCGGGCAGTTCATGAAGTATCTCAAGCCGTCCAAGCAGATAAAATAATTTGAGATTTATATAACCATTGAAGCAATTGTAACATCGTTTCCACCTGCAATTCGCCTCCTGTTGCGGATGTTCATGGGCGACAGTGATCACTCACCACCAGGTGCTGGAGATGCTGCTCGTTTGCCTCCTCTTCCGTAAAAAAATTAATAGGTCACTTGCGCAGATATTAAATACATAAAGTGCTAGTGTGGGGGTAACATGTTAAAAAAAAAGTCGCAACAATTTTATGTACCAAATTCCCTTTTCAATCAAAACCGATTCTATAGGAGCAACAATCCGTCAGCGGTCGATTTCTAAACATCTATGTCGTGTTACTATCGACATAGAGGTTTTGTTGTCTTATATATATAAAAAAATCACGATACTGGGGGTCCACTATTGTACGATTTAATAGGAGTTTTCCTCTACGCACGACTTCTTAGTGGAATCGTTTACCACCGGCGATTTTTTCGGATCGATACGACATAGAGACCATCAATAAACTAGTTTACTCCTTTTTGAAAGGCCGGCAACTTACCTGCTACACTTCTGGTGATGCAGTTGTTCATGGGCGGAGCTCAACTTACCATCAGGTGAGGCGCATGCTCCGTAGCCCCCTCTTCTATAAAAAAGTCTATGTAGCAACTGTTGCTACTCTTTATTCATAAAAATTAAAGAAAATAATGTTTATTTTATGGTAATATTGTATCTGAGATTTCTTAGATTGTATTTTTTCAAATTATGTAATCTACCATTTGATAAAAGAGTAGTTTGTCCGATCGAAGAAAAAAAATTTTGGGAAATTTTTGTTCTAGGTAACGAATATAATTCAACAAATATAATACATTCAAATAAAGTACGACCAACAAACACCTCAAACTTTTGATTTACTTAAGAAAAGTCTAAGTACTTTAAGAAAAAGTGCTTTAGTGGCAAATATTAGTGACCAGTAAACCTCATGGTAAAGGGCTAATGGGGCATTGACATCTACATCTACAACTTCAAACACTTACTACCAAGACGAACTCTAGCAGTGGTAAAAAGTTAAGTAAAAGTACCTGGATGACCGAGCTTTGCTCAGTTTTTTTTTTGTGGAAATGGTGTTTTTGGAAATTATAGTATTATAACTCGCCAATAGATTTCAGAAAGAGTCATAATTTTCAGTTTATGTTTAAGTTGATTATCGATAAAGAGTTATTGATAAGACTTTTATCTTTGTACCGAAACATCGCCAATAGGATAAAAATATTTGCACAATGTCGGTTTCTTCACTAATGTTATTACTACCGTATTCTTTTTTAAAGCTCGGTCGTTTTTTTTTGTGTTTTAAAAAAATATACTTAGATACAAATTAGACGCGTTGATAAAACGATCCCAATAAAAGTTTTTCCTACAAAAGAAGGAATTTGAAAAAAAAGGGGAAAAAACTAATCGGAGACAACTGGTCTCGAACCGGGGTCTTCTGGTTTAAGCCATTATAACCTTCTAAATATTCTTGTATATATATATACAAGAATTGCTCGTTAAAAGGTATTAGAAGGTATTTGAATCTTCTAAAGCATTGCAATCCTCCACAACAATCGATTTGACTGGTGATGATTATGTCACATCAAGAAAATCAGCAAGGACTACCTGAAGTAGAAGAAAATTAAAGAAATATGTAAAAATTAATTAATATATTAGAAAACTGCAAAACTAAAATTAATATTAAAAACTAAAATTAATATTAAAAATTATATAAATGTATGCAAGGAAAAGCAATACCTAATTAATAAACTTAAATTATATTCAATTGATGTGGAAAATATGAATAACTGTTATGAGACTGATATAGAGTGTCTAAATTCAACAATTTTATCACTTAAAAACTCCCTACAAATTGTATCAAATAAATATGCATCGGCTCAGGATGAGATAAAAGAACACATATTGGCCATGAATGATCTGGTAAAGTCATCATCATCATCATCATCGTTACAGCCCTTCACAAGTCCACTGCTGAACATAGGCCTCCTCCACGGAACGCCACAAAGCACGGTCCCGAGCCACCTGCATCCATTGACACTTCGCCTGCCGGTATGAAGCTGCCACTCGAGAACCTTTCTTCCCCAACGGTTGTTGGTTCTTCTAGCTATATGGCCGGCCAATTGCCACTTCAGCTTACTAATCCTTTGGGCTATGTCGGTTACTCTGGTTCTACTGCGGATATCCTCATTTCTAAGAAACCCCGAGCATAGCCCTCTCCATAGCTCGCTGAGCGACCTTGAGCTTCCTCATACGGCCAGTAGTGAAGGACCACGTCTCAGTTCCATATGTCATCACTGGCAACACGCACTGGTTGTACAATTTAGTTTTGAGGTTTTGAGGTACACCTGACGAGAATATGGGTCGTAATCTCCCGAACGCTGCCCAGCCGAGTTGAATCCGTCGATTGAACTCTCGGTCGAAGTTGGACTTACCTACTTGGACTATTTGTCCCAGGTAAACATATTCGTCAACAACTTCGAGCTTAGTGCTCCCAACAACTACCGGCATAGGTGTGACATGGACATTAAACATGATTTTTGTTTTGTCCATTTTCATCTTGAGACTTATCGGTTGGAAGACACTATTGAGGTCATTGAGCATAGTGCTTAGATCCTCCAGCGATTCTGCCATAACGACTATATCGTCGGCAAATTGAAGGTGAGTGATGTACTCGCCATTGACGTTAATACCGTATCCTTTCCAGTCTAGTAGCTTGAAAACGTATTCCAATGCAACGGTGAAGAGTTTCGGGAATATTACGTCTGGTTCTGTACTCGGATAGCCATCGTAGTCCTACTGTATAACCACTTCAGCACCTCGATATACCGACAGTCCACTTGACACCGCTGAAGGGACTGCAGCACCGCCCAAATTTTGACGGAATCAAAGGCTTTCTGATAGTCCACATACGCCAGACATAGTGGCAAATTGTACTCTTCGGACTTCTGTACAATTTGCCGAACGGTATGTATGTGGTCTATGGTGCTAAAGCCTTTTCGGAAACCGGCTTGTTCGGGAGGCTGGAAGTCGTCGAGTCTGCATGCGAGACGACGACGACGAGAGATCGTAATGACTCTCGAAAACAGCACGTAGACGCGGCTCAGAAGGGAAATCGGGCTGTAGTTATTCAAAAGAGCGTTGTCGCCTTTCTTAAAGAATAAGACCACTGCATTTCTGCTCCACGCCTCTGGTGTTGTGCCACCATGGAGGACGGAATTAAAGAGCTTCTGAAGGACTACAAGTACCGGTATTCCACCCGCTTTCAGAAGCTCCGCTGTAATTCCATCCTCGCCTGGGGCTTTGCCGTTTTTAAGGTGCTAGAGAGCCATTCTAATCTCGCTCAGACTGACGTCCGAAATATCATCGGAATAGTGTTGGATAAGACTTGCTCTTGGATCGTTACTCACACTTGCGTGTGGCTCCAACGATTATGTGTATAGCTGCCCATAGAACCTCTCAATCTCACTCAAAATCTCAGGTGTCCCGGAAACAACGGTGCCACACTCGGTCTTCAGCTTCGAAAGTTGGCTCTTTCTGGCAGATAGATCCCTAGCAAAGACTTTGGAGCCCTGGTCCCGCTCGATCGATTCTTCAATACGAGCAGTATTAAAGTTGCGTAAGTCCCGCCGCATGAATTTGGAGATCTGTCTGTTCAGTTGCCTTTATGCTATCAAATCTACTGAAGACTGCAGCTTAATTTCCCGTCTAACGGCCATGAGATTAAGAGTGTGATCGGAAAGTTTTTGTGTTCTTCTGCGGCGGGTCTTACAAAACTTAGCTCCGACCACATGGACAGTTTCCACGAGCTTGTCATTCATATCGTCCACTGCATTGCAATCTTCTAGGCCTTGAAAACGGTTTTGTAACTCGAGCTGAAAGGTTTCGGGACTTTGGATTAGAGCACGAGGGGGACGGAGCATTGACTTCATTAGACGACACCTCCCCAACTTAACGTTTAGGTTCATTGTGCCTCTAACCATTCGGTGATCGCTACCAGTTTTCACCCTCGCGATCACTGAGACATCACTGAACAGTTGGCGTCTAGTCGTCATAATGAGGTCAATCTCATTTTTGTCGAACCGTCGGGGCTCGACCAGGTCCACTTCCTGTGGGGCCGCTTCTGGAAGAAAGAGTTCATCATAAAGAGTCCCTCTTTCTCCATGAAGTCGGCCAGCTACTAGCCCCTTGGGTTCCGTTGCCCTAATCTGAATATCCCTACTTTCAGCTCACCGTTATCTCTTGTGCCTAGTTTTGCGTTGAAGTCTCCCATTAACACCGTATAGTGGCTTTTGGAGGAATTCATGGCTCTAGAAATATCCTCATACATTTCCTCCACCTCCTCATCGGGGTGTGCCGAGGTTGGTGCGTAAACCTGTATGACCTTCAGCGAATACCGTTTGGTGATTCTGAGTATAAGGTACGCAACCCTCGTCGACACACTCCCAATATTTACAACGTTGTTAACGAGAGACTTGTAGACGATAAATCCGACACCTCCTTGGGACAGATGGTCGCCCTCCCGGTGATAGAACAAGTTGCCGGATTCGAGGATTACCGTGTCCTACCCCTCTCTTCGGACCTCGAATAATCCTATAATATTCCAGCGCAACTTGTGTATCTCTTCTTCCAGCTCCAGGATCTTCTCGTCAGTCCTCAGGATGCGTGGGTTATATGTTGCCAAGTCGAGTCGTCGTAGGTGGCAACCGAACCTCCACCGGAGATTCTTAGCACCCCCTGCCCCGCCGTTACCATGGTCGCCACTGTAGCCAGGAATAGCGGGGCCGCCGGGGACTGGGAGCCGTCTCTTCGCAACTTTCTTCATTGGGGGGTATGTTGCCGTAGTTGCCAAGCCTGGCGAGCGGGTTGGCAACCGCAGTTTTTTTATTGTTATTTGCTGTTATCAGAAAGATGCTGCTGCCCATTTTCTGCCTCAGTTTCCCTCTGTCGCCTCTTATGACACCCACGGGAAGATATGGGGTAGTGGGTATTCTAACCCGCCACTACACGATGGTAAAGTCATGTAAATATAATGAGGAGCGCTTTGACTCCTTAATAAAACATCACAGTGAGTATCAGCGCTCCATACCAGGTTCATCGGGGAGAATATGTGTAAATAATAATGTAAACAGTAAGGACTCATTATTTTCACCTACACTCTATGGACAGTGCCATGACAAAGAATATTAACGTAAAAAGTAATTTAAATATTTAAAAAAAATAAAGTTATTATGTATTGTGATGACATAGGCAAAATTTGGGCATGATGTCAAATAACTGTTTAAAAGGACATCTGATCAGTAATTATTGCATGCCTGGAGCATCCTTTAGTCATATAATGAATAATGTTTTAGCTAGTAAATTTTGCCTTAATAGCACATTAATAATTCTTGTTCGGAGAAGAGCCAATGTAAACAAAAATCAATTATTAAAATATATTGATTATCTGAATACTTTAAAGATTTAATTTCAAAATTAATGTCAATAAATTAATAGTTAAATCAATACTATTACTTTAAATGTACATAAAATTATCTTGTTTACATTGCTTTACATATAGGGTTGGCCACAGGAAAATAAAATAAGATATGATTTAAATTTATTAATGAATAACTTTTCATGTAATAATTATTTAAACTTGATATTTAATTGTTGTAATTATAATAATAGAATTAATTTAATAGACATAAATAATTTAATTAAGAAATTTTTTACTAGTGATAGGTATTACCTATCTTAATGTAATTTAAGACAGATAGCAAATGTGCTATCTTATTGTTTATATATTAACTCAGCCAAGGACTTGGCTACACAGACATCTGCTCCTTTTGAGCAGTATAATGACTTAATATGTAATTTGGAATCAGTTCCAAGTAATTTAAATTAGAAAATGAGACAATAGAGGTAATATCTAGCAGTTATAATAATTTAAATAATTTAGAATGTAGCTTACAAATCTTTAATTGTATGACTCCACAGAGTGATAAGAAAAATTGTTTACACCTGGTGCATCAAAATATACAAGGAATGATAGGCAAAGAGCTAGAAATTGAATTGTTCTTAAATAGCAACAATATTCATATTTTATGTATTACTGAACATTGGTTAAAATCTTATAACTTAATGTTTAACTTCAGTAATCACCAAGTGGTCAGTTCGTTCAATAGAGAAACGGTTTTAAGAGGTGGCTCCTTAATATTAGCTAGTAATTTATTATCATGTAAAGAACGTAAAGATATTGTGAGCCTCTCTGTTGAGCGAACTGTAGAAATAGCATGTGTTGAGTTTGAGCACCTCATTGTTGTGAGCGTCTACAGACCCCCATGTTCTATATACGATACTTTTGAAAAAATTATGGAGGAAGTTTTTGTTAAGCTTAATAAACAGAATAAATCTGTTGTAATATGTGGAGATTTTAATATCAATCTTCTAGAAGCTTCCTCCACCAATATTAAATTAAAATCATTTTTTAAATCATATGGCCTTTTTAATTTATTTTTAAAGCCAACGTGTATTGCTCAATCTAGTGCAACATGTATAGATAAAATTTTTACAAATGTTAAGCTGTTGCATAAATGTATAATTAAAAAATTAAGTTATGATCACTGTGGACAATTAGTTTCGTTACCTTATGTTCACAAAAAGCAAGTAGATGAGAAAGTTGTGTTTGTTCCAGTAAATGCACGACGCTTGGAGAAGTCTAGAAGTAACATAGTGAAAAACTTCCATCACTTTCATACCAAAATGATCCTAATTTTTTATATGGAACATTGTTTAAGCTTATTTGCAATGGATTTAACAATACTTTTACTTCTAAAACATTCTCCTTGAACCAGTCGGAAGTCATTCAATGAATGGGCGACAGTAGGAGTCCATAAGAGCAGACAAAGGTTATATGATCTTTACCATGAAAGGTCATATAATCCTAGCGTCGAATTTAGGGAATATGTAAAAAAAATATTCAAAAATATTTAAAAGAATGTGTTCCACAGCCAATTATTTGCATTTGAGCAACAAAATTAAGACGGCTTCTAATAAAATTAAAATGACATGGTGTATAATTAATAGCGAAACTGGTAAGATCAACTTTCGCAATTCAAACTACCATTTAAGTGTTAACAACAAATTAACTGAATTAGATCAAGACGTTGCAATGGTTTTGAGAAATATTTTACTGATATTCCCATCTTAACCACTAAGTCACTGAATCCTTCTCCTGCCGAATCATTACTTTAACAAAATGTAAATGCGTGTACAAAGAATTTTAAATGTCATAAAGTATCATCAAAAGATATTATAAAATATTTTAAAGCTATTGATATTAAGAAAACTGCGGATCTGTGGGGGATTTCCGTTAAAGTTATTGCGTCTATAATAGATACAATCGCGCCTCATCTAGCTATTATTTTTAATACTAGTATCGAATCTGGTGTGTTTCGTGATTTTATGAAGCATAGTAAAGTAATACCTTTATTTAAATCTGGTAGTACATTAGACCCCGCCAATTTTAGACCTATTTCTGTACTACAAAACACTTACTAAGAATTTTGAAAAAATTATTCTAGATCAAATGTTAAATTTCTTTAATATAAATAATTTACTTCATAAAAATCAATTTGGTTTCACAAGGCGTCGCTCGTCAACTGATGCCGGTGTTGAGCTGATTAAATATATCATTAATGCATGGGATAATTCACAGGATGCTTTGGGTATATTCTGTGACCTATCCAAGGCCTTCGATTGTGTTCACCATGAAACATTAATCAGGAAACTTCAACACTACGGTGTAAGAAGTGATGCTCTTAAATTAATTATTTCATATTTAAGTAACAGAACGCAAAAAGTTGTTATTAACAGTATGAGCTCTTCCAAGTCGATGGTACAAATGGGCGTGCCTCAAGGGTCAATTCTCAGCTCCTTTCTGTTTCTTGTATACATTAATGACTTACCTTACATGGTAGGGGATAAACATGATATAGTATTATTTGCTGATGACACTTCTTTAATTTTCAAATTAAGATGACAATCAATAAAATATGACGAAGTAAATAATGCTATATCTAAATTAGTAAATTGGTTCAATGTTAATAATTGCATTTAAATGGCACTAAAACGAAATTTATAAAATTCATGACTCCAAATGTCAAACAATTAAATATTATTGTGATTTTAAATTGGGAAGAACTGAGTCTTGTAGATACCACCATTTTTCTTGGAATCACACTAGACGCGAAGCCTCAATGGAGCCTCCATATATCAAAACTAGCAAGCAGACTTAATTCTGCAGCATATACTGTAAAAAGATTAGAAATCTTACCAGTGTTGAAACAGCTAGACTAGATTACTTTAGCTATTTCCATAGCATAATGCCGTATGGTATTTTTCTATGGGGACACGCAGCTGACACTGAAATTATATTTGTTAGACAGAAGAGGGCCATAAGAGCAATTTATGATTTAAAGCCTAAAGAGTCGCTGCGACAAAATTTAAGGAAATGAATATATTAACTTTTGCCTCTCAATACATTTATGAAAATGTAATGTACGTACACAAAAATAAAAGTCGTTTTACAAAAATAAGTGATATTCATACTGTAAATACTAGGAACAGACATAAGCTAGTAGTAACAGTTACTCGACTCCATCAAGTCAGTAATTCATTCTTGGGGCTTAATTATGAGTAAAATTACTAGAGAAAAAGACGTAGACAGAGGCCTCGTTGGAACAATATTTTGGCACTGCTATTTGGCAAATTGCGATGACCGTGTTATCTCAATATTATAATAACATTATACTAGCGCAAGAAATATGAAATTTTTAGATGATGACCTAAATGTAACAATTAATATTTATAGTCAGATAGTAATAATAAGTGTAGCGGAAGGATAGGGAAGTATTTCGCCACATTTCGTCTCGTAGGTGTCGTAAGAGAGGAATATAGGAAAGATCAGGAAGACTAGATCACTATACGAAACACAGCAGCATGAAGCTGCTATTTTACACTGGTATTCTGTAAGAGCGTGGTCTTAACCTGGTCGAGCCGACCCATTCGTGCTATAATTGTAATATAGCTACAGAATGACTTTACCGCGTGATAAAACGTGGTATTTTATCTGGCCATACGTAAATGAAATTATACCCCCCTCTATCAGAAGTTTTACCTATATGTAAATGATATTTCTAAAAACATCATTTAAATCTTACGTACAAGAAGCGCATAGCTACGGTGGTATATCCCTCAAACGGACACATGAAGACGTTAAATTCACATAAGAGTATTAAATGCGATAACTGAGGCGCTTGCAGTTGAATTAATGGCGTTGTTAACTTTTAAACTTGCGATCATTCTTGTGGCGATTTTTTCTGCGTAAAGTATCGGACGGTTCACACATAAATTATCTGGGATGCCAAAATTGCACAATAAATTTTTTAAATATTCAAACGATATAACCTATATGCAATTCTTCATTTTCTTGCAAGGCTCTTTTTTAGGTGGTTAATTTGCAGCAACCGAAACGCAAAAAGCCGAGGCCTGGACAGAGTGGAGGGCTAAAGTAGTTTTTTAAATAGTGACCAGCGCTACGAAGGCACTAAACTACGGACACAACCTTCAGTCATGAAGAATACGACCAAGAAGAAGAAGACGTCGCTGCAGTATATATTATGGCTGAAGCACAAATGAGTTTGCTAGTCCTGGTATGGACCCCACTCTCAAAGGACATAACTAGCGTAAAAAAGCATAATAATGCGTATGTGGAGAATCGGAGACCCTTTTAAATGGAAACGAGTCATTTCATCTTAGTCCAAAGGGGTGACAACGCATTTATATTCTTAATCGAGGATAGATGTCTACGGGCCACAGCATCCACTTACCATCAGGTGGACTTCGTGCTTGTTTGTCAACCTTATTATATAAAAAGAAATCAGACGGAGGCATTTCCAACTTCCAGACTCAGGGTATTTCTGCTACTGGGAATTTCGTGTCTGAATAATCCAATAACTGAATGCTTTGATATAAGTAAGTTACAAGATATTTAATATTCTGCAGAGATTTGTTAAATACAATTGCTATTATGTGACGAGTTTCTCGCTTTAACGCGAACAAATTTGTACTTGAATATTTACTTTGAATATTCAAACGAGTGGATTAAATTTACAAATTGATGCATATTTTATCATAAGATAATTTTAAATAAGAGCGCCTATGGCGTCGCCTCCTGGTAAAAGTATGGCGTAAGAAACATAATTAGAGAAAAAAAATCGGGGTGAGGCTGTGTCGTGGATACGGCCGTGTTTTTTAGTGAATACGTATATATAACGGGTAATTTTGATAAGATGATACCGCCGCCGATGATGTAGTTACAATTAGTCTGCGCTTAGCGGTGTTACGATATGATCTCAGATCAATGCCAGCACAGGCTTGAAATCTTCCATCCACGTCTCGTTGATTGCCATGTAATCAGATTGATGGATAATGGAATCGGTAGATATGTCTTCTGAGTGCTCAACCAAGCTTTGTGCCTTATTGGCGGTGATAAGTATAAAACAACGCTCATCAGGAACATAACTACAAAACTTTGCCTGCACTGAAACTCCGCAAATGGCTCGTCTTCACTGAGCAACTCTGCTTAATTTAACACACCAATCGCGCCTTTAACTTTGCCATCCTCAAAGTCAATGTTAGTTGTCATCATGTAAGGGTAACCCACTGCTAGAGGAATCTTATAAGACAGTCTACCCAACTCGATGACACTCATTTTGTGAAGCTTTTGCCGGGATGTGGCAGCTCCAGTGTGATTCTTGTTTTTCTTGATTAAAGTGTCATCGGCGAAGCTGTAGGTCTGTGTCATGACAGAACTGCTGTTGTATGAGTCCACGCTGTGATTGATGTTGACATTGAACGCCTGATCATCGTCCAATTGATGCGGAAGCTGATGCACCATTGTATCCACCTCGACGGGTACAGTAATGACTTGTCCGATGATAGCGTAGCTGGCGCCGTAACGCACCCAACGTACCTGAATGAATAGTAGACGCGATGATACTAGACGTGCACTGATTGGATAAAATGCAGGCAATTCATGTTGCTTAGGTGGATACATAAATCCATTTGAACATGACAACGTGGGGACTTTGTCAGAGTCCAGTGATTTCTTGCACGTACTGCACAGTTTGAAGTCAGCCATTGTCTCTTCTGGGAAGGTATATCTAAGCAGCGGTAAGTGTTTTTTCTTTGGTGGCTTCAATGAGCACAGAAACCATAGACAGTCACACACACACATCACACTTATGTCCGAATAAATCGTTGACAAAAGTAGTAGTATAACGTGCACTAGCTGCTGCCCAATGTGTCTTCATAATCGGCAATCGCACACAATCGACATCTAGGTTGAAATTTAGAATCGTTTGGCAGGAGGGGCCAGGGGATGAGGTATGGGGAGGGGGTGAGCGTTACCCCCGACACCACTCCCATTAAAAGGTAATATACCGTTCTTGAGAAAAATCAAAAAGAATATCCCATAGACCTAACCTCAAAATGATAACATTTATAGTCTCCGAGAGGAGGGTGGAAGAGGGGAGCAGGAGTGTGCCCTATCAGGGTGAGCCCCTCTACTCTTCCCTCCTTGCGGAAAAGTATAGTTTATGAGTAATGTTTTTTTTTTTTGTAAAATCATAACCTCAGTTTTTTTACATAGGAATATTGACCCAAGGCTCCCACTGCGCCTACGGCTTTACAAAAACACTCTAGGAGTAGGGCAGACAAGACTACGTGGAGTCGGGGCGTGCTGATTCCATTTTAGTACAGATTCGATCAGATCAGATATCTTATCTATAAAGTATTTCCTTCGCTCCCGCCACAACATTCTAACCTATCACAACTGAAAGTATTTCTGGGTGTTCAAGTATTTCTGGGCAGTTTATTCTTACGTCCTTGTCGCACTTACACAAAATTCTGTATACTATCCAGCTTTCACAGTAATATTGCATACGTTTTTCCATGTTTTAAGCATTTTAGGTTATAATAGTTTTTATTTATTTTTTCGATAACGGCGCATTACCTTTCAATGTGAGTGGTATTATTATAATCGGGGACCAAACCTCTCCCAAATAAAACACCTTACTCCCCCAAATTCCTGCCAAACGATTCTAAATCCAACCGAGGCTCTGACCTGGCAGGCGCTGTCCTGGTTCACGTCGTTCAAGTACGAATATGTGTGAAATACTTCGTATGCATACTTGTGAATGCGATGTTCTTTATTATAGTCTGCGGTATGAGAGCGTATTTCTGTTTGAGGGCCTCGTATGCTTGATGGATGAGAGGATAGGCAACGGTGTATGTTTTCTTGATTATTAACAACATGTTTTTCACGCAGATCACGATGACGACAACCCCGACGATGCCTGTGAACCCTCAGGTGCTCCGGCTGCTCCCGTTGATGCTTCGAGTGCGTGGTGCGGCGCAGCGTCTCGGTGGCGCTGTTGCGGCGCGACGGCTCGCTGTGCGAGTGCAGCACGCCCTGTGCTGTTGTTTTGGCCACGTGCACTTGCCTCATGACAGCTAACTATGGCGTGTGCTGGGTTGTTTTGATAGCCACGTGCCTTATGCCTGCCGCAGCGGCGAGCGGTGAGTGACGTGTTGACATTTGCTATGTGAGCGATCCCGGTGGTGTACTGATGAATACTGGTGAGTCGTACCTTTATTATGATTTTGGTGCCGAATGCTCTTTCATCAAAGATTGTGTTGCGGCAAAGCTTAGTGGCAAAAGTGTAAATAATATTGTAAATTTAACCGGAATCGGTCATGTTAGTGTGCAAAGTACGATTAAAACACCCCCATAGTGAGGAAGATCCATGATCACCAAGTTCCTCGAGAATTAGATGTCATAGTTGATGACAGCGGTAGTGAGACCAAATCTGATTAAGAATGGCTTGTATACTCATACTTAAAACTTTAGACCGCACCTCATGAGTAACATGTGGCGATGGGTCTGTAGGGAATCGTTGGTGCGATTTCTGTCTGTTTTGGCGCACAGAGCGCTTCATGTATTGTAGCACATATTGCGCTAAGTTTTCGAGAATCGTTGGTGCGATTCTTGTCTGTGTTGGTGCACAGAGCCCCTCATGTGTTGCAGCATATGAGGCGGCAGATATGTAGAGAATCGTTGGTGCGATTCTAGCATATGTGGCGGCAGATATGTAAATAATCGTTGGTGCGATTCGGGCCTGTGTTGGTGTACATATTTCAATGAAAGTTTCACGAGTTGGGTATGTATTGCTTATGAATTATGGTAAAGAGTAACAAAATTGATAGAATTACTGTGTTGTAACTTGCTTGTGCAGTATAAAGTTCACTGTAGGCGCCGTGCGGGAGAGAATCCGCTTAAGTCATTCAACGAGTGTAGTCATTATACGAGTGCTAAGATAGTGTCGTGGTTCTGTTCGTTGTAGTAATTCTTCTAGTGCAGGCAAGGAGGATGGTGTCGCTGAGAGGCTACCCTGTGTTACACTGAGATAAGTAGTGTTGCTGTTGGTTTGCATACTTTGGTGTTATCATGTAATTACGCACCTCACGTTACACTGGTGTGTGATTGTGGCGGGGACGTGTTACGGTATGGTCGAACTGTAATTACTCTATACTGAATGTATAGTGCGTTACACTGTCTTATTACTGATAATGATAAATTGCGTAAGCAAGAGATCAAGTTGGACATCCGCTCTTACACTTTTATTATTTTTAACAATTAACGCTATCCTGATGTATTTCCGAGACGGTGGAAGTGGAATCTTCTGCTGAAGTTCCGACATATACTTAATCGAGGATAGATGAAAATGTCTATGGACCAAAGCATATACTTACCATCAGGTGGACTGCATGCTTGTTTGTCAACTCAGGGTATTTCTGCTACTGGGAATTATTAATAAAGAATTGCATTCTCTTGGAAACGCGGGAAATCCAGGATACCTTAGAGTATACATAAGCATAGCATGTTTAAGTATAGAACGGTTCGCTGTTTCTTCTCCGGACAAAAGAGAAAAGAAAAAAATGACGATCGAAAGTTAAAATTTTAATTTCTTACCTCGAAGTATTAAACATACATTATGTTGCACAACTCGAACGCGAAGCGAGAGAGGCTGGGTATAACTGTCGACTTGAGAAAGTTACTCTACTCACTTTTTATTGTGAAATATTAAAATACTGTGGTTGCCAACGCGCCTGGCCAAACGTGGCAACTGTGGTAAATGTACCCTCTTACGAGACAATCTGTTGGGAAGGGGTATGTTCAGCAATGGACTTTTAGATAGGTCTGTTGACCGGAAAAGGACGATGATGTCACAGAATACCAGCGTAAAAATGCAACTTTGTGATGCTGTGATTCGTATGCTCAGTATAGAGACCTGGAGAATTTTTTTACTGGAAACGAGGCATTCCATCTAAGTCCTCAGGGGTGAAAACGCATCTGCATTTTGATTCTTAATTGATTATAAATATAGATGTCTATGGGATACAGTATCTACTTACCATGAGTTGGTACTGTGTGCTCGTTTGTCACTTTTATTCTATAAAAAGAAACCGTAGTTTTATATTTATTTTTGTCGTTATTAGGAAGACACTGCTGCCCATCTCCTGATTTATTTTCCCTTGTCGCCTCTTATGCACCCACGGGATGATATGGGATAGAGGATATTCTTACACCACCACTACACGGCAATATACGTTGGCACTAAGCCAAGATATATTGCGACTATGAGAAATTGTTGGTTCATAAATAGTTCCATGATCTGATCTGATGTGACATAACAGACGCCTGTTACGCCCGTTGTGTCTGTTACTTCATTACGACATGGTCATATTCAAACAGTATATATGTTTCGCCGAGACTGTGTTTCATATGCTAGGCTTATATATTATTAATATATTATACTGTATAGTCGAGTAATTAACAAATTCCATTTTTATGTTAGTTTAGTTCCAATGACATAAATCGCTAAATCTGGACCTGGTAAGTGGCGATATGGTAATGTTATAAATAAATTTTATATTGACACTGTAAAAAGTCCTCAGTGACGACTGGAGTGAAACTCATCGCGCCACCCATCGAAAAGGCAGAACAAAGTTTTTATATAAAATAGTATAAAAATAGCGTTATGACGTATTTGTTTTTATTTCATAGAATAAGGGTGATAAACGAGCACACAATCCACCTGATGGTAAGTGGACGCTGTGCCCATAGACATCTACATCTACCCTCGATTAAGTTGTTGCCACCCCTGAGGACTAAGATGGAATGCCTAGTTTCTAGTAAAATGGGTCTCCTGTTCTCTACACTCACCATATGAAACACAGCAGCATTGAGGTGTTCTTTTACGCTGGTATTCTGTGAGAGCTAGGTCCTTACCCAACCGAGCCGACCTATTCGTGTAAAAACCTATAATGTATATACCTACTTAAAAGATAAGAGTATGCATATAAAATTATTAAGTAAATACAATATGTATATTGAATACAACTATTTTTACGGATTTTATCGCGCTTAATTTACTATTTTAATTCCCGACGTTTCGGGTGTTTTACAGCACCCATGGTCACGGGGGGGACTGAGGTGTTTGACGTCCCAGTGTCAAACACCTCAGTTCAAGATACGTCGGGATTTAAAATAGTAAATTAATCGCGATAAAATCCGTATAAATAGTTTTATTCAATGTGTAGTGTTCGCGTAAATATAAGAAATCACAATATGTATATCTAATTTAACTACATGATTATTACTTGCGGTTAATTAGTGGCTTTATGTCATTCCACATTCAACTATGTTATGCCAATGGCACACCACAGCATCACATTTCAAAGAGATCATCCTTTAATCATTCGCGTTAAAACCGATATTGTCGTGGATTTACTAAATAGTTCATTTTTTAGTTATTCATTTATTACAGTCTATCAAAAGTCCACTGCTAAACATAGGTTGCCTCATAGGGTGGGTATTTGGTAAAGTTGCCACGCTTGGAATGTTATCGGGAAAATTCCGCTGCCATCTCCTCTTTTATTTTCCTTTCTCTCCTCTTACTATACCCACGGGATGATATGGAACATGGGGTAGTGGATTCTCTTACGCCACTTCTGCCTACACTTACTTTATTTGTTTAATATTTAGTTAAATTGCTGTTACTCATAAGAAATATTTTTATGGTAGTGCATATCGTACAGGAATTTCGTATTTAAAATAAGAGGCTCTGTGCTAGGTGGTAGGACTACTCTTCTGCCTAGGAGTCCATCTGTGTCACCTTCTTACCTATTTCTGCCACTAAACAGCACTGCTTGCACTGCTGTGTTCTAGTCTGCATAAAGCATATAGAGAGTCAATATTGCAGAATGTGAGACATCTTAGTCCTCAGAGGTGACATGCATCTGTAACATCCTATGATTAAAGTTGGCTGCAGTTGTCTATGGACCGCAGTAGTAAAGTACCATTAAGCGGATTGTTAGTTGAAATACATATCAATACACGAAAATTAAGCAATGAATATTTTAATACTCTTATTGCAATTGTATTTCATGGTATAATTTATAAAAATAGAAAAAAATCTTTAATTTGAGTTTAATTAGCTTAGTTGATCTACTCACTATAAATAAAATAATGTAATATAATTCTACATTAATAAAAGACTAAAACTAATAACTTAATAATCATACAGTCCTAATCCCCGTGGTATGGTGCCAAGAACGCTGGCTGCGTTTCCCCGCTGAATGGTTATACTTAGCCTTTGAGCGAGAAAAGAACCAGCCCTCTTATCACCAGCAGCAATGATCAGTAGTGAATAGAGTTCCTTTAGGAACTTCACCGCACGTGGACCCTACGAACCGATAGCCTCTACAGCAAATAGCACAAATATGTAGTCATCTCTCAGAGACTCATATTTGCGCCACTTCCAAGTTCAGCTGCTTCTGATACCGCCCCGGCTCTAAACGAGGTACTCCTGAGATGAGAGGCCGCCAAATTGCCTACGGAAGTAGCATCTCACACTAGGACTTTACCTCTCTCCCAAGGGACCAATGTCATACCGTCGGGTCTCCTATCATCGTCCCTAAATATTCTACAAGGCTCTAAAACCGAGGGAAAATTTATAGAAACAAGAGTCCTTTGGATCACATCATCCAAAGAACCGTGCCGTGAAAACCTACCAACATATTTCTTACATGAATGTCCGTGGAGCCCAAACTTGTCGACGCTGCTACCACTGGGGCACTAATAAATCGCCACTCCCAGTTGGATTCCTACCGCGATGCGCTAGCTTTTCTCATCAAGTAATGTGCCGAGATTACTTGATGGTAAAGCGTGTAGCCAATGACTAGATTCCTTAGTCGAAACAGCTAGAAGGCGTGCCTGATCTTGATCACTATAGAAATTATGAAACAAATCTTTCTGCACACTCTGTACCAATGGAATATCCCACTGTTTTTGTTGGTTAATTTCCAGTGGAACACTCCCGCTGGGACAGAGCGTTCGACATGTCTGCCCTGCCTCCGTAGCAAAGCACAGGTCTACTTTATTATTTAAAATGATGTTGTCAATGATGTCATCGCTACTGTTTCTAAATATTTTCACATTTAATTCATCCACTATCCATCCATTACATTCTATAAAAGTCCACTGCTGAACATAGGTCCCCTCATAGATTGCCTCGTAGGGGATTTTGCCATAGTTGCCACACTTGGCAAGCGGGTCAACTATGCAATTGTCAACCGCAGTTTTTCATTATTTTCAGTTGTTAGGAAGATGCTGCAGCCCAAATCCTGTTTCATTTTTCCTCTGCCACCTCTTACGACACCCTCGGGACGATACGGGGTAGTGGATATTCTTACACCGCCGCTACAAGGTTAATTGTCTAACATTGTGTTTCTGGCTGGTTCTTTCCAAGTCATTCTTGTCGTGGGGCCAATTGTGTATATAAACTTAAATGACTTTCAATAAGATTTCTTATTATCTATATTGAATAAAATGATTCTATTGTATTTTAGAATGCTTGTTTGATGAAAAATATGAAGCTAACTAACACAATTTTGTGTAGTCGTCATTTCCTTATTTTTGATCTCGTATAAGTCCTTTGCTGAGCATAAGCCTATCCCGCAGTAGAGAAGATTTGACTTATTCGTCATGCTTGGCAAGCGGATCGTCGATCGCAGACATTCCGCATCTTTAAGTCATCTTGCATATTTGATGATGCTGCCCGTCGGTGGTCAGGGTGTCTGTTTGTTATGTCTGGCATAGAAATATTGTTATTCCACCATCTTTCGGAGGCCACAATATCTTTCCGCATTTCTCATAGTAACCGCTCACGACAGTCACGAGACAAATACAAAAATACAAATACAAATTAATTTATTTCCAAATACAGATTAAGCACACGATTTTTGTAGTTATCTTATTTCAGTATTTTTAGTATTTTAGTCTTAAATTTTTTTTATTCTTTTGGCTGTGGCACTATATGCATGCTTGACTCGTAGGTTCTAACAACAAAGTTTACTAGTAAGCCTGATCAGATGGTAAGGCAGTAGCCGTTACCGTTACTTCCTATCATAAGTCTACTGCAGAACATATCCCCCACTATGAGGTGATATGAGATAATCTCTGGGGAGGATTTGTCATAATTACCACGATTGGATTAGGAAGATGCTGGCCTTCTCTTGGTTTGTTTCCCTCTGTCACCTCTTACGGCACCCATGTAAGGATAGGGGGTAGTGGATATTCTTGAACTTGATTTTTTTGATTCTTTTAGATCAATAAAAACCCGCGAAAAAGAACATACAGCTGACGTGAAACACTAAAGCTTCGGGATTTTTTTTATAGCAAAAGGGTGACAAACGAGTACACAGTCCACCTGATAGTATGTGATTGCTGTGGCCCATAGACATCTACATCTATCCTTGATTACAAATTAAAATGCAGATGTAATGCCTCTTTTCCAGTAAAAAGGTCACCGGTCAAGGGTTCGGGAAGTCTATATCTTGTGATCATATCTAGACGGTCTTCGCCATTACATCAGATTTGATAGATCACAAATCATTCCTACCAAGGATGATACGTGATACGGCTATGGAAATTAAAAAACATCCTAATTTCAATAGAGAAAGAGTCTCTGGGTACTACCACCTGCTTGGCATCCTGTAATTAATTTAGTTTTAATAAAACATTAAACCTAAACGCAAGCATACCTCTGCAAAACCTCAAGACACAGTAAGCTCATTCTGCGTAGATCGGACCAAATGTAATAATCAAAAAGCTGAAGGTTACTGGGTTAAATTTGATATCGGGACGTCAGTCACCTCAGTCCCCCGTGACCCTGGGTGCTGCAAAGCACCCGAAACGTCAGGAATTAAATTAAATGAGACGAAATTTGCAAGAATATTTTTATTAAAAGTTTTAAATGTACTTTACTTTCAATAGCCATTATGTTCCAGTTTAACATAAATTTAATCTTCCGCTCGATAATTTCTTTGGGGTCATATCGCTAAACAACTTATCGCTGCTCGCTGAGAAAGCGTCAGTATAACAACGAGGTAAAATTTATTTTGGTCGTGTTTCATATTGAATTTATATGAAGAGTTAATAGAATTACTAAGAATAATATTATCTGAACATTGATAATTTCTTAACATTCGTTATTATGTTTTATCGTGTTTTTTATTAAAATCTATACTATTTTGGTTTCTATTAAGCTCGGGGAGTTACCTGAATGCTATTAAGACTTAAATAACCATTTTTTTATATTTTGTTTTGTCTGCTTGTCTGGGCCAATCTTTAAAAATTATTAGATTGAATTTTTTCAAATAGATAGAGAGCATTGCCAGGAGCGATATAGGCAATATTTAATCCGCAAAATTAAAAGGTTGTTTTTAAACGAAAAATTGATACAATAAATAGTCTTTGATTAGTTAATAGATCAAATCCAGACGAAGCCGGGGTCTGTTGCCTAGTATAAAATAACGTGAAATATATTTATTTCCTTGACTTGAGAATGGCAGCCTCGTATCGGTAAGCAAAGTGTAGCGCGGCTCCCACTAGATGGGGTGACGACCTGGTATGATAATATGCAAAAAGTCGATGAATGTGGGTGGCTCAGAACCGTGCTTTGCGATATTCCTTGGAGGAGGCTTATGTTCAGTAGTGGATTTGTGAAGGGCTGCACTGGTGATGATAATGATGATGAAAAAATTGAAATTTCATTTTTCGAACGCCATTTTTGCTCTCTCCTTCTTTTTTCTGGAATAAAACGGTGGTAAAAACTCCCCAGGGAAAAAATATGGTGTATAAATGTTTAGGTCAATGAAGGAGAATCCTATGGCAGAGTAATTTTTAATTTAAATAAAAATAATAAAACGATTAAAATTATCAAAATTCAAATCACATGCACTGTACTTTACATGTGACAAGAAGGGTTAAGTGGACAAAGGTGTTAACTAACAAATAGTTCTAAACGAGTAATGAGCGTTTGAAAATAATAAATAATCAAATGAATTTAGTAATTAAATCTTATAGTTTTACAATACAATATTAGTACCAATACTTAGATAAGATTCATTATTATATATGTAGGCGAAAGAGGATCATCCCAGATGCACTCATGATGGATGGCGCAAATATGCGTGAGTTACAACATTAAGTACCAGATAATATAATGAACAGATCGTTAGCAATTCGTCGCAAATATATGGTACGCTTTTCCGATGACTTTAATTTCAAAAATCCTATATAACAACCACGGTTGCCACGTTACCACAGATACGACGCTTTGCTAGAGTAAGACCGTACTCTCGATTCAGCCAGTATTTAGGTTCTCGAGTGGCAGCCTTGTAACGATGGGTGAAGTGTAGGGCGACTCCTCACAAGATGGAGTGACGACCTGGTAAGACACGCAGGAAGACGATGGATGCAGGTGGCTCAGGACCGTGCTTTTTGGTATTCTGTGGGGAGGCCTATGTTCAGCAGTGGACTTGCGAAGGTCTGTAATGATGATGATGATGATGCTGATCCTCATCCTCATCCTCGTACACATTTTTTGTGGTTTCTTGAAACTAGTGAGTCCTGGAGGGTTTAATTAGGCAAAGTAGAATCTGATTGTGACTCTGGAGAACTAGTAACAACACCTTCTGTTTAATATGTTGTAAAGACACCCATTTCATGATGGAAGCATATTTTTTCCGGTCCGAAAACATAACAGCTCAATCGGCACGCATGTACCAAATTCTGGTTACTTTTACTTCAAGTTAGTTGGCGTATAAACAGAGAAGTGGGGTCCGAGTGGGTTCCTAAAGGAACTTCACTGCACTTGGACCCCACGGACCGATAGTCTCTACAGCAAATAGCACAAATATGTAGTCATCTCTCAGAGACTCATATTTGCGCCACTTCCCAGTTCAGCTGCGTCTGATACCGCCCCCGCTCTAAACGAGGTACTCCTGAGATGAGAGGCTGCCAAATTATCTACGAAAGTAGCACCCCACTCTAGGCCTTTACCTCTCTCTCAAAGGACCAATGTCATACCGTCGGGTCTCCTGCCATTATACATCTATAAATTTTCCCTCGGTTTTACAAGGCTCTAAAACCGAGGGAAAATTTATAGAGACAAGATTCCTTTGGATGACATCATTCAAAGAACCGTGCCGTGAAAACCTACCAGCATATTTCTTACATGAATGTCCGTGGAGCACAAACTTGTCGACGCTGCTACCACAGGGGCACTGATAGGATTGACAAATCGCCGCTCCTAGTCGGATTCCTATGGCGATGCGCTGGTTTTTCTCATCAAGTAATGTGCCGAGATTACTTGTTGGTAAAGCGTGTAACCAGTGACTAGATTATTTAGTCGAAACAGCTAGAAGGCGTGCCTGATCTTGATCACTATAGAAATTATGAAACAAATCTTTCTGCACACTCTGTACCAACGGAATATCCCACTGTTTTTGTTGGTTAATTTCCAGTGGAACACTCCCGCTGAGACAGAGCGTTCGATATGTCTGCCCTGCCTCCGTAGCAAAGCACAGGTCTACTTTATTATTTAATGTTATGTTACATAAGTCACTGACACTATGCGCGGAAGCAAGGAAAGCAGGCAACGCAACGCTGGAAATATTTCTCAAACCAATACCACCAAATTTTATAGGTAAAGTAGCTTAAGTGCAGGCTGATGTATTCAAAGTTAAATTTAGAATTTCTTCTATAGCTATTTTAAGATTATTATCAGTATCTTTTAAAATATCCAAACATTTCTGGACTGGAATACAGCGGAGTAAATATGTAAATCTAGATACAAGGAGACAATATTTTAAAATAGTAAGAGCAATGTGGGGGTTCAGTTATAAAATTTATCAACGTGGTTTAGAAACTGATCAAATTTTGTTTTTAAAACAGGTATAATACTATCGAAAAACAACGGGACACGTAGCAGGTATAGCGATTCCGTACTGACAGTTTTTATTCCTGTTGAAAAATGATTGAACTTTTGAATTAAAGTGTCTCTGTTCGAACTAGATAAATTATTGGAAAAAAATATTTTACATATATTGCTATTTGGTTAAAGACCAATATTTTTAAAATATCGAAAAATATGACTAAGATCACTGAGGACGTCATCTGCTCTACCGCCCAGTGTACCGTCGTCCAGGTAGCAGACATTCAGCTTGGATTTCAAATTTGAAATAATGGGTTAAATTCCCAAACTGAAAAGTGCTGGACTTAGTGGGTCACCCTGCTGAACACCGACAGCAGAATCGATACTATGGTTTTCGTAAAACAAGTTAGTATTTTGACTGTAACAATGCCAAACGTAATGATAAATTTCGGGGGTATTGTTAGCCACTTCTTTCAGCACGGTTACCCTATCGATAGTGTTAAAAGCATTCCTTAGTTCAATCTTCACAAGAACATCTACATCAGTTGTTGTGTACCGCCACCTTACAGCCTGAGACTGAAATGTTGTCTTAAGGTTAGAAATTATGTGCCTGCAAGCTAACTTTGAAGTTAAGCGTCGAAATGTGGAATCAACGGCAATTCGAGTTGCTTAAAACAAAAGCATCGTAGTGTGCCAACTACTTAAACTATCCGTACATCCGAGAGTTCCCTTTGGGATATTTTTGTCTTAAAATAGCTTTTGCTTAATGCGGTTACATATTACCATAAGAACATAACATAACGGTAACATAATACTGTCGCTACAGGCTGGACATTTTATAAAATAATAACACCAGTTACTCGACTCCAAGGAGTCAGTGAAATTTATTCAAGCCGTAATTTAAAATAAGTCCTAGAAAATATGCAATCTACCTATCAAAAAGTATGAAATTTTTATTAATTAAAAGTTTTTTCTAATGATTTCTGTTCTATTTTTACGTTCTATTAATCAGTACATGATTGGTATGAATGAGGAGTGAGGTCTAGGAATGAGGAATGAAGTCATCGCTACTGTTTCTAAATATTTTCATATTTAATTCATCCACTATCCATCCATTACATTCTATAAAAGTCAACTGCTGAACATAGGCCTCCCTCATAGATTGCCTCATAGGGGATTTTGCCATAGTTGCCAACACTTGGCAAGCGGGTCAACTACACAATTATCAACCGCAGTTTTTCATTATTTTGAGTTGTTAGGAAGATGCTGCAGCCCAACTCCTGTTTCATTTTTCCTCTGCCACCTCTTACGACACCCTCGGGACGATACGGGGTAGCGGATATTCTTACACCGCCGCTACAAGGTTAATTGTCTAACATTGGGTCTCTGGCTGGTTCTTTCCAAGTCATTCTTGTCGTGGGGCCAATTGTGTACTCGTACATAAACTTAAATGATTTTTAATAGGATTTCTTATTATCTTTATTGACTAAAAATGATTCTATTGTATTTTAGAATGCTTGTTTGATGAAAAATATGACGCTAACTAACACAATTTTGTGTAGTCGTCATTTCCTTATTTTTGATCTCGAATAAGTCCTTTGCTGAGCATAAGCCTATCCCGCAGTAGAGAAGATTTGACTTATTCGTCACGCTTGGCAAGCGGATCGTCGATCACAGACATTCCGCATCTTTAAGTCATCTTGCATCTTTGATGCTGCTGCCCGTCGGTGGTCTGGGTGTCTGTGTGTTATGTCTGCCATAGAAAGATTGTTATTCCACCATCTTTCGGAGGCCACAATATTTTTCCGCATTTCCCATAGTAACCGCTCACGACAGTCACGAGACAAATACAAAAATACAAATACAAATTAATTTATTTCTAAATACAGATTAAGCACACGATTTTTGTAGTTATCTTATTTCAGTATTTTTAGTATTTTAGTCTTAAATTTTTTATTCTTTTGGCTGTGGCACTATATGCATGCTTGACTCGTAGGTTCTAACAACAAAGTTTACTAGTAAGCCTGATCAGATGGTAAGGCAGTAGCCGTTACCGTTACTTCCTATCATAAGTCTACTGCAGAACATATCCCCCACTATGAGGTAATCTCTGGGGAGGATTTGTCATAATTACCACGATTGGATTAGGAAGATGCTGGTCTTCTCTTGGTTTGTTTCCCTCTGTCACCTCTTACGGCACCCATGGGAGGATAGGGGGTAGTGGATATTCTTAAACTTGATTTTTTTGATTCTTTTTAGATCAATAAAAACCCGCAAAAGAGAACATACAGCTGACGTGAAACACTAAAGCTTCGGGATTTGTTTTATAGGAAAAGGGTGACAAACGAGTACAGAGTCCACCTAATAGTAAGTGATTGCTGTGGCCCATAGACATCTACATCTATCCTTGATTACGAATTAAAATGCAGATGTAATGCCTCTTTTCCAGTAAAAAGGTCACCGGTGAAGGGTTCGGGAAGTCTATATCTAGACGGTCTTCGCCATTACATCAGATTTGATAGATCACAAATCATTCCTACCAAGGATGATACGTGATACGGCTATGGAAATTAAAAAACATTCTAATTTCAATAGGGAAGGAGTCTCTGGGTACTACCACCTGCTTGGCATCCTGTAATTAATTTAGTTTTAATAAAACATTAAACCTAAACGCAAGCATACCTCTGCAAAACCTCAAGACACAGTAAGCTCATTCTGCGTAGATCGGACCAAATGTAATAATCAAAAAGCTGAAGGTTACTGGGTTAAATTTGATATCGGGACGTCAGTCACCTCAGTCCCCCGTGACCCTGGGTGCTGCAAAACACCCGAAACGTCAGGAATTAAATTAAATGTGACGAAATTTGCAAAAATATTTTTATTCAAAGTTTTAACTGTACTTTACTTTCAATAGCCATTATATTCCAGTTTAAGATAAATTTAATCTTCCGCTCGATAATTCCTTTGGGGTCATATCGCTAAACAACTTATCGCTGCTCGCTGAGAAAGCGTCAGTATAACAACGAGGTTAAATTTATTTTGGTCGTGTTTCATATTGAATTTATGTAAAGAATTAATAGAATTACTAAGAATGATATTATGTGAACATCAGATATAATTTCTTAACATTCGTTATTATGTTTTATCTTGTTTTTTTTTTTTAAATTAAAATCTATACTATTTATGTAACTGGCTTCTATTAAGCTCAGGGAGTTACTTGAATGCTATTAAGACATAAATAACCATTTTTTTAATATTTTGTTTTGTCTGCTTGTCTGGGCCATTCTTTAAAAAATTATTAGATTGAAATTTTTTGAAATAGATAAACAGCATTGCCAAGAGCGATATAGGCAATATTTTATCCGCAAAACTAAAAGGTTGTTTTTAAACGAAAAATTGATACAATAAATAGTCTTTGATTAGTTAATAGATCAAATCCAGGCGAAGCCGGGGCCTGTTGCCTAGTATAAAATAACATGAAATATATTTATTTCCTTGACGTGAGAATGGCAGCCTCGTATCGGTAAGCAAAGTGTAGCGCGGCTTCCACTAGATGGGGTGACGACCTGGTATGATAATATCCAAAAAGTCGATGAATGTGGGTGGCTCAGAACCGTGCTTTGCGATATTCCTTGGAGGAGGCTTATGTTCAGTAGTGGTTTTGTGAAGGGCTGCACTGGTGATGATGATGATGATGAAAGTGATGATGATGAAAAATTGAAATTTCATTTTTCGAACGCCATTTTTTCTCTCCTTCCTTTGTCCAGAATAAAACGGCGGTAGAAACTCCTCAGGGAAAAAATAGGGTGTATAAATGTTTAGGTCAATGAAGGAGAATCCTATGGCATAGTAATTTTAAATTTAAATAAAAATAATAAAACGATTAAAATTATCAAAATTCAAATCATATGCACTCTACTTTACGTGTGACAATTATCAATAATCCGTAACGCCCTTAACCTTAAACCGACCGCTAGGTAAAATGTTTACTTCAAATTTGTAGTATTTAAGGCTTCTACTTTTTTCACAATTATAGTCGTTTATTAAAGGATAATATTACAATAGCATAGTTTTTAAAAATTAAAAATAAAAGACCCTTCGGTAAATGAAGCTTGATAAAAGATATGCTAAAAAGGACGCTAAGAATTTGAGCTTAGTAGTGGATAGCATAATATTATGTACCTAAAAGTTTGACGAAAGTTTTTAAATGTTTTTTTTTAATTATCCACCTATCAATAATCTTGTTTACCTTAGCATTAGGGGACAAAATATAAGATAATACTAATAACATAGTGCAATGAATAAGTATGCTAATGTTGTAATACCGGCCATATAGCTCAAAGAACTAACAAGCGATGGGAAAAAAAATGTTCTCGAGTGGCAGCCACGTACCGGTAAGTGAAATGTTGGGCGGCCCCACACTTACTAGTTTTTTTTTTTTTTGTCACCTGATGGTAAGTGGATGTTGTGGCTTATAGACAGACATCTACATCTATCCTCGATTAAGAATTAAAATGCAGATACGTTGCAACTCTTGAGGATTAAGATGGAATGCCTCGTTTTCAGTAAAAAGTGTCTCCGGTTCTCCACACTCACCATACGAAACACAGCAGCATTGAACTGCTACTTTATGTAAGAGCGTGGTCCTTCCCCGTTCTAGTCGACCCATTCGTGCTACAACCATAATATAAATGAGTCATTCTACAGTAATGTGAAATAAAATAAATAAAAATCAACATTTTATTTATTTAACAAATTAATATACTCGTAAACTTCTAACTACAAATTATTAATATTTTCAGTCTTGTAATTATTCTGGACACAAATGTTAACTAATCACAGTAGAACAATGAAAAATCAACAAAAACAGACAACAGAAGTGACATCATTTCTGTCGACCCTTTAAAAGATTTTTTTCGTCACTTGAAGACGATGATATACGAAGTTGACTACGTTTTAGTTTTGGATGGATATTGTAAATGGAATCATCAGTTGCAGAAAAATCTTAACAAAAATGATTCTCTTCATCGTTTTTATCTCTTCTAGATTCAGGATGACATGTAAGTTATAAGGAGAATTAAAAGTTATTTACATTTTCTCTAAATGGTGTCATCACTTTCTTCGTCACTACTGTAGCACATCTCGTAGAAATTCAATTATTTATAAGCAGTCTGGATGCCTAGAAGACTGCAATGCAGTGGACGATATAAATGACAAGCTAGTGGAAACTGGCTATGCGGTCGGAGCTATGTTCTGCAAGACACGCCGCAGAAGAACACAAAAACTCTCCGATCACACTCTTAATCTCATGGCTGTTAGACGGGAAATTAAGTTGCAGTCTTCAACAGATATGACAGCATACAGGCAACAGAACAGACAGATCTCCAAATGCATGCGGCGGGACTTACGCAACTTCAATACAGTTCGTATTGAAGAATCGATCGAGCGGAACCAAGGCTCCAAAGTCTTTGCCATAGATCTGTCTGCCAGAAAGAGCCAACTGTCAAAGCTGACAACCGAGTGTGGCAGTATCGTTTCCGGGACACTTGAGATTTTGAGTGAGATCAAGAGGAGGAGCCACACGCAAGTGTGAGTAACAATCCAAGAGCAAGTCTTATTCGACACAATTTCGATGATATCCCGGACGTCAGTCTGAGCGAGATTAGAAAGGCTCTCCAGCACTTTAAAAACGGCAAGTCCTCGGGCGATGATGGAATTACAGCGGAGCTTCTGAAATCGGAAAACCGCTACTTGAAGTCCTTCAGAAGCTCTTTAATTCCGTCTTCCATTGTGGTACTTCTCCGGAGGCGTGAAGCAGAAGTGCGGTGGTCTTGTCCTTTAAGAAAGACGACAATGCTCTACTAAAGAATTTCAGACCGATTTAACTTAAAATTGTCTTGTTCACACTGCCTTACATACAGGGATTGCCACAGGAAAATAATCTAAGACATAATTTAAATATACAAATGAATAATTTAATATGTAACAATAATTTAAATTTGACATATAATTGTGATAATAATGACAAATTTCATGTAATTGACATAAATAATTTAATAAAAAAGTTTTGGACAAAAGATAGGTATTACCTATCCAAATATAATTTAAGACTGGTAGCAAATGTGCTATCTTATTATTTACTTTTTAACTCAGCCAAGTTTTTGGCTACCAAGACTGCTTTTATTGAGCATGATAATCATTTGACATTTAATTTGGAATCAGTTCCAACTAATTTAAATTAGTAAATGCGACAATAGAGGCAATCTCTAGCAATAATAAGAGTTTAATTAATTTTGAATGCAGCCCACAAATAAGTAATAAAAATTGTTTACACCTGGTGCATCAAAATATACAAGGCATGATGGGCAAAGAATTGGAAGTTGAATTGTTTTTAAATAGTGACAATATACATATCCTTTGTATCACTGAACATTGGCTAAAAGATTATAATTTCATGTTTAATTTCAGAAATCACCAGGTGGTCAGTTCCTTCAATAGAGAAAAAAGTTTACGTGGTGGCTCCTTAATATTAGCAGATAAATCATTATTATATAAAGAACGTAAGGATATTGTGAGCCTCTCTGTTGAGCAAACTGTAGAAATGGCTTGTGTCGAGCTCGAGCACCTCATTGTTGTAAGTGTTTACAGATGGGGGATGTGCTACTTATGACTATTTTGAAAGAATTGTGGAAGAAGTTTTGCTCAAACTTAGTAAACAGAACAAGTCTGTTGTAATATGTGGAGACTTTAACATCAATCTCCTTGAAACTTCTTCCATTAGTATTAAGTTTAGCTCATTGTTTAAATCGTATAATCTTGTTAATTTATTCTTAGAACCAACACGTATTGCTGGGCGTAGTGCAACCTGTATAGATAATATTTTTACAGATATTAAGCCCTTGCATAAATCAATTATTCAAAATTTAAGTTCAGATCACTGTGGACAGTTGGTGGACCATTGCCTTACATACACAAAAACAGAAAATAAGAAAGTTGTGTTTGTTCCAATAAATGACCATCGCTTGGAGAGGTTTAGAAGTAATATAATAAAAAGACTTCCATCACTTTCATTTAAAAATAGTGCTAATTATTTGTATGGTATGTTATTTAAAATTATAACTTGTGAATTTAGTACAATATTTACTTCTAAAACTTTTCTTTTAATAGTCGCAAATCATTTAATGAATGGGCGACAGTAGGAATTATAAAAGTAGGCGAAAGTTATATGAGCTTTATAATGAAAGATCATATAATACTAGTGTTATATTTAGAGATAATGTAAAACATATTCTAAAATATTTAAAAAATGTGCTACACAGCTAAGGCTTTACATTTAAGTAACAAAATTAAAACTGCATCCAACAAAATTAAACCTGGAGAACATGTGAACTATGACCTGGAGAATAATAAATAGTGAAACGGGCAAGGTCAAACCGCACAACTCGGATTTTCAATTGAATATTAACAACAGTTTAACTCGATCTGATCAAGAAGTTGCTATGGTTTTTGAGAAACATTTTACTGATGTTCCTTTTTGACAACAAAATCATTAAATTCTTCTCCTACTGTCGCCGAATCATTGCTTAAACAAAATATAAAGGCTTGTTCAAATACTTTTAAATTCCATGAGTATTGCCAAAAGATATCGTTAAATATTTTAAAATAATTGATGTTAAGAAAACGGCAGATTTATGGGGATTTCGTTAAAGTTATTTTATCTATAATAGATATAATAGCACCTTATCTAGCCACTATATTTAATACAAGCGTCGAATCTGGTGTGTTTTCTGATTTAATGAAACATAGTAAAGTCATACCTTTATTTAAATCTGGTAGTACATTAGACCCCGCCAATTTTAGACCGATTTCTGTACTACCAACATTTAGCAAAATTTTTGAAAAAATAATTTTAGATCAGATCTTAAGTTTCTTTAATATTAATAAATTGCTACATAAAAATCAATTCGGTTTTACAAGGGGTCGCTCGACAACTGACGCTGGAGTTGAGCTTATTAAACATATATTTTGTGCATGGGAGAATACGGAGGATGCTTTGGGTATATTTTGTGACCTTTCCAAGGCTTTCGACTGTGTTCACCATGAGACATTAATCAGGAAGCTACAGTACTATGGTGTCAAGAACACAGCGCTTAAACTTATTATTTCATATTTAAGTAATAGAATGCAGAAAGTTCTTCCGGGTCACCTGTACTAATGGTGTCCCTCAGGGCTCGATTCTCGGCCCATTTCTATTTCTGGTATACATTAATGACTTACCTTCCTTGTAGGGATAATCATGATATAGTATTATTTGCTGATGATACTTCCTTGATTTTTAAACGTAAACGTCAATCATTTAAATGTGACGAAGTGAATAATGCTATATCAAAATTAATGCATTGTTTTATCGTTAATAATCTACATTTAAACGGAAATAAAACTAAATGTATTAAATTTACAACAACGAATGTTAAAAATCTGGGTACCAATGTGTTTTTAAATGGGAAGAACTGAGCCCTGTTGAATCCTGTTTCCTGTACTGTTTTCTTGGCATCACTCGACGCAAAGCTTCAGTGGGGCCCCATATATCAAACTAGCAAGCTGACTAAGTTCTGCAGCCTATTCTGTAAAAAAGATTAGAGGTCTCACTAGTGTCGAGACAGCTAGACTAGTTTATTTCAGTTATTTCCATAGCATAATGTCTTATGGGATTTTGCTATGGGGAAATGCGGCTGATTCAGAAACTATTTTTGTTTTACAGAAGAGGGCCATTAGAGCTATTTACAACCTAAAACCGAGAGAGTCTCTTAGAGATAAATTTAAAGAAATAAATATATTAACTTTGGCCTCTCAGTATATTAACGAAAATTTAATGTATGTTCACAAAAACAAAGGTAGTTTTAGTAAAAAAAGTGATATACATTCTGTAAACACTAGGTTAGTGATACCAGTTTCTCGACTCCACAGAGTCAGTAATTCATTCTTGGGGCAATGTATACGCTATTACAACAAGGTCCCGGAAAGTGTACAGGCTCTCTCTATTACCAAGTTTAAATGTTTTGTTAAGCTGAAACTGTATAAAAAGGGTTATTATAGTATAAATGAATATATAATTGGTAATAACCCTGGAATGAGGTGGTCGCTACCAAGCAGTTTCTAAAATAAATTTTGTACTTAAATAGTTTGTACAACCATTAATGTAAAATTTACTTTAAAAAAAAGTCCGCTGGGTTTCTTGCTGGTTCTTCCCAGGACAGAGGTTTTTTTTAAACCAGTGGTAAAGTAAAAAATGACTTTCAATAAGAATTACACATGTAATCTATATTAAATAAAAAATTATTCTATTCTATTCTATTCTATTCTTCTGAGCCATGTTTACGTGCTGTTTTCGAGAGTCATTACGAATCGTATCGCACGCAGACTCGACGACTTCCAGCCTCCCGAACAAGCCGATTTCCGAAAAGGCTTTAGCATCATAGACCACATACATACCCTTCGGCAAATTGTACATAAGACCGAGGAGTATAATTTGCCTTTATGTCTTGCGTATGTGGACTATGCGAAAGCCTTTGATTCCGTGAAATTTCGACGGAGCTGCAGTCCTTTCAGCGGTGCCAAGTTGACTGTCGGTATATCGAAGTGCTGAAGTGTTTGTACAGTAGGGCTACGATGGCTATCCGAGTACAGAACCAGAGTACAAAACCTATCCAACTGCATAGTGTTGTAAGACAAGGTGACGTTATATCCCCGAAACTCTTCACCGCTGCATTGTAAGACGATTTCAAGCGATCAATGGCGAGTACATCACTCACCTTCGATTTGCCGACGATATAGTCCTTATGGCAGAATCGCTGGAGGACCTAAGCACTATGCTCAATGACCTCAATAGTGCCTCCAAACGAATAGGTCTTAAGATGAACATGAACACAACAATGATAATGTGTAACGTTCATGTCACACCTATGCCGGTAGTTGTTGGGAGCACTAAGCTCGAAGTCGTTGACGAGTATGTTTATCTGGGACAAATAGTCCAACTTGGTAAGTCCAACGTCGACCGAGAGGTAAATCGACGGTTTCAACTCGGCTGGGCAGCGTTCGGGAAATTCGGAAAACAAATCTTCTCGTCAGGTATATATAAGATAGATTACCACAGATTATACCTCAAGACTTGAAAACGAGACTGTACAACCAGTGCGTGTTGCCAGTAATGACTTATGGAACTGAGACGTGGTCCTTCACTGCTGACCGTATGAGGAAGCTCAAGGTCGCTCAGCGAGCTATGGAGAGGGCTATGCTCGGGGTTTCTCTTTGTGATAAACTAAGAAATGAGGATATCCACAGTAGAACCACAGTGACCAACATAGCCCAACGGTAAGCTGAAGTGGCAATGGGCCGGCCACATAGCTTGAAGAACCGACAACTGATGGGGAAAAAAGGTTCTCGAGTGGCAGCCTCGTACCGGTGGGTGAAGTGTAGGGCGACCCCTCACAAGATGGAGTGACCACCTGGTAAGACACGCAGGAATTCGATGGATGCAGGCGGATCAGGACCGTGCTTTGTGGTATTCCGTGGGGAGGCCTATGTTCAGCAGTGGACTTGCGAAGGTCTGTAATTATGATGATGATGATGCTGATCCTCATTTCTTGAAACTAGTGAGTCCTGGAGTGTTTAATTAGGCAAAGTAGAATCTGATTGTGACTCTGGAGAACTAGTAACAACATCTTTTCTTTAATATGTTGAAAAGACACCCATTTCATGATGGAAGCATATTTTTTCCGGTCCAAAAACATAACAGCTCAAGCGGCACGAATTTACCTAATTCTGATTACTTTTACTTCAAATTAGTTGGCGTATAAATAGAGCCTTGAACATTAAGATTAATTGATTAATGCAAAGGAATAATAAACATAGGCTGTATCAATTGGTTCGACAGTTGTCACTCGTCGACTGGTATGTCAACAGAATTAACTTTGACAGAAGTGACAAATTTTAATCTATTCAGGTTATCAGCTACACTTTAGAAGTAAGAATACCCAGTTTTCTTCCGGGATTAAGTGAAATCCTTTTCCTACTAGGCTATGTGTTGCAATTTATTTCATAATGATATTAATCTTTTATTTTTTCCTCTAAAAAGTGGCTCTTCGACTTTGACACACTTGTAGAACCTCTTTTCAATTTAAAATTTTCAGCAGCTCGCTTTTTTATCTTTCTGATTCTAGTATTCAAAACTTGTATGGTTGACTGAGAGAGAATGCCTTATGGCATTAAGTCCACCATATGTACGATTTTATTTTTTGTGCATAAAAGTTTAAATAAATAAAAACTTTACATGCCGACAGTTGTGACAAAAAATTTATAACACTCGTAGAAACATCGAAATTAAATTCATCAATAATTGGGTCATATAATTTTTAAAAGTCTGTTAATGTTAATGTTAATGTTAATGATATTTCCTTTCGGTATCCTTAGGAACAGTAAAGAATGAAAAGTCAACATTCCTATTGTTATTTAAGCACCCGTATGCTATGCAGTACTTTTTGGCTTTTTGAGAGGCCATACTTGAATAAAAACTCAAAAATAAATATCAAAAGTGCCTAAATACTTATTAGAGAAAAATAATTTTTATGTTAACGTAAGGCGCGCGTCAGCTCGAGCGGGCGCGTGATAACCTCACAGAATTAGCCCCGCATGCCCTAATAACTGATTTTGGCCCGACCCAGGATTCGATCCCGGGACCTCATGAACAGTAACCGCGTTTACGACACACAGGCACAGGCAAACAGGCAATCTCTTATAGATATTAAACATGTAAAATTTTCTCTAATAGCAACTCCGAATTCTTTGAAAACCTCACCTTGTAGTTGTCAAATTCGATACCAAAATACCCTCCCAATTCGGTTTGTTTGAATTGGCATTCGATTAACGACTCGGCACCTGATATCTGTGAAATATTGGACTGACGGGAATCCTTTCACGCCTCGTATAGTGTCGGAGGATTCGAAATATTAAATGAGTGAAATACATTTTTGTCAGCCTATGATCTTTTATGTAAAAAATAATATTGACCTCAGTGCTTGCAGAACATTTTACGTATTTTAACTTACATAAAGGTGCTGGATATATTTGTACATGACAGTTGTTTTTTTTCTTAAACGAAAGCGACAAACGAACTTATAGTCCACTGATGGTAAGTGACTACTGCAGTCCATGGACATCTACAGCCAACATGCAACAAAAACAGCTACAGGTGCGTTGTCACCTTTCAGAACTAAGATCATCATTACAGCCCTTCACAAGTCCACTGCTGAACATAGGCCTCCCCCAAGGAATGCCACAAAGCACGGTCCTGAGCCACCTGCATCCATCGACTTCCTGCATGTCTTACCAGGTCGTCGCTCCATCTAGTGGGGGGACGCCCTACACTTCGTCCGCCGGTACGAGGCCGTCACTCAAGAACCTTTTTTCCCCATCGGTTGTCGGTTCTTCGAGCTATATGGCCGGCCCATTGCCACTTCAGCTTACTAATCCGTTGGGCTATGTCGGTCACTCTGGTTCTTCTGCGGATATCCTCATTTCTAAGTTTATCACGCAGAGAAACTCCGAACATAGCCCTGTCCATAGCTCGCTGAGCGACCTTGAGCTTCCTCATCCGGCCAGCAGTGAAGGACCACCAGTGATGACATCTCAGTTCCATAGGTCATCACTGGCAACACGCACTGGTTGTACAGTCTCGTTTTCAAGTTTTGAGGTATACCTGACGAGAAGATGTGCTGTAATTTCCCGAACGCTGCCCAACCGAGTTGATTCCGTCGATTGACCTCTCGGTCGAAGTTGGACTTACCTAGTCGGACTATTTGTCCCAGGTAAACATACTCGTCAACAACTTCGAGCTTAGTGCTCCCAACAACTACCGGAATACGTGTGACATGGACATTAAACATAATCTTTGTTTTGTCCATGTTCATCTTAAGACCTATCCGTTGGCAGACACTATTGAGGTCATTGAGCATAGTGCTTAGGTCCTCCAGCGATTCTGCCATAAGGACTATATCGTCGGCAAATCGAAGGTGAGTGATGTATTCGCCATTGATGTTAATACCGTTTCCTTTCCAGTCCAGTAGCTTGAAAACGTCTTCCAGTGCAGCGGTGAAGAGTTTCGGGGATATAACGTCACCCTGTCTTACACCTCCCTGCAGTTGGATAGGTTTCGTACTCTGATTCTGTACTCGGATAGCCATCGTAGCCCTACTGTACATACACTTCAGCACTTCGATATGCCGAAGGTCAACTTGGCACCGCCGAAGGGACTGTAGCACTGCCCAAATTTCGACGGAATCAAAGGCTTTCTCATAGTCCACATACACAACGCAAAGTGGCGGATTGTACTCTTCGGTCTTCTGCAAAATTTGCCAAAAGGTGTGTATGGGTCCATGGTACCAAAGCCTTTTCGGAAACCGGCTTATTCGAGAGGCTGGAAGTCGTCAAGTCTGCATGCGAGACGATTCGTAACGACTCTCGAAAACAGCACGTAGACGCGGCTCAGAAGGGAAATCGGTCTGTAGTTCTTGAAGAGAGCGTTATCGCCTTTCTTGAAGAACAAGACCACCGCACTTCTGCTCCACGCCTCCGGAGTAGTGCCACCATGGAGGACGGAATTAAAGAGCTTCTGAAGGACTTCAAGTACCGGTTTTCCACCCGCTTTCAGAAGCTCCGCTGTAAGTCCATCCTGACCTGGGGCCTTGCCGTTTTTACTCTCGGTCATGGATCGTTACTCACAATTGCGTGTGGCTCCAACGATGACGTGTATAGCTGCCCATAAAATCTCTCAATCTCACTCAAAATCTCAGGTGTCCCAGAAACGATGCTGCCACACTCGTTCTTCAGCTTTGACAGTTGGCTCTTTCTTGCAGACAGATCTCTAGCAAAGACTTTGGAGCCTTGGTTCCGCTCGATCGCTTCTTCAATACAAGCTGTATTGAAGTTGCGTAAATCCCGCCGCATGCATTTGGAGATCTGTCTGTTCACTTGCCTGTATGCTGTCAAACATATTGAAAACTTAGCTCCGGACGCATGGACAGTTTCCACGAGCTTATCATTTATATCGTCCACTCCATTGCAGTCTTCTAGGCACTGAAAACGGTTTGGTAACTCGAGCTGAAAGGTTTCGGGATTTTGGACTAGAGCACGACCTAGACCTTTCCAACTTAACGTTTAGGTTCAGTGTGCCTCTAACCATTCGGTGATCGCTGCCGGTTTTCACTCTCGCAATCACTGAGACATCACTGAACAGTTGTCGCCTGGTCGTCATAATGAAGTCAATCTCATTTTTTGTCGAACCGTCGGGGCTCGACCAGGTCCACTTCCTGTGGGGCCGCTTCTGGAAAAAAGAGTTCATCATAAAGAGTGCCTCTTTCTCCAGGAAGTCAGCCAGCTGCTAGCCCATTGGGTTTCGTTGCCCTATTCCAAATTTCCCTACTTTCAGCTCACCGTTCTCTCTAGTGCCTAGTTTTGCGTTGAAGTCTCCCATTAACACCGTATAGTGGGTTTTGGAGGAATTCATGGCTCTAGAGATATCCTCATACATTTCCTCCACCTCCTCATCGGGGTGTGCTGTATGACCTTCAGCGAATACCGTTTGGTGATTCTGAGTATAAGGTACGCAACCCTCGTCAACACACTCCCAATCTTGCAATTGGGAGTGTGTCGACGAGATACAACGTTGTTAACGAGAGACTTGTGGACGATAAATCCGACACCTCCTTGGGACAGCCGTGTCCTTCCCCTCTCTTCGGACCTCGGATAATCCTCTAATATTCCAACGCAACTTGTCTATCTCTTCTTCCAGCTCCAGGATCTTCTAGCCAGGGTTATTAATTATCATAATTTAGGTTTCTTTGTAGTGTGATTAGGAATAAAATAAACGACCGAAATCATTTTTTATATTCATGTGTTTTATGGTTCGCCGATTATTTTTTTTATTTAAATTGATGTAATAAATGAACTTACCTATATACACTCCACCTTACTGCAAGTGGCTAATGCATCCCATGGAAACTTGTAACCAAATTCAAACGAGAAAGTTTACAGATGCTTCAAATCTGAGAGTTTAGATAAATCCAGCGCGGTACAGGCAGGAGGGCCAATATAATGAAGGGTCTGTAATATAATGGCCATGTATATTTATTTATTTATTTAATCTTGTTTGTTGACACCTTAATAACAAGGGTAACAAAGGGCGAACTTAATGCCTAACGGCATTCTCTGCCAGTCAACCCGTGGAGTGATGAGATTTTGTGGCAGGTGCAAATACATATATATATACATACATACATACATACATACATACTAAGATATACATATAATATACAAAATCTTTACATATAGTGTATGTTAATATATGAACAAAATATGTATCATACATAGATATAATATATACGTTACATATAATAATAAAATACATATATTGAAATTGCAAATAATAAAACATCTAAATGTATCAAAATATATCATCATCATTCTTAACATCCAACATCGCTTGGTTTCAAAAGAAAGCCATGTACCAACTTTTTAAAACAGTCCTTACTTGGCGCTCTTCTTATGTTTTCGGGCAAGGAGTTCCAGAGTAGTGTTGCCTGAATAGTAAAGGAATTGTTGGTGAATCCAGTGAAATGAGATGGAATACTGATCTTATGGTTAGATGAGGAGCGAAGAACCTTATCATGAGTTGAAAAGAGATATTGGAATTAGTCCTTGACATATGTTGGAGAAGTTGGATTATTCAAAATTGAGAAAAGACCAAGCAGAATTCTAGAGTTTCGTCTTTGTCGGATAGTGAGCCATTTCAGGCGTTCACGATAATGAGAGATGTGATCATACTTTCGGAGACTAAATATATATCTAATACAGTTATTGAGAAGACGCTCTAGCTTGTTAAGAAGATTTTGGTTCAAATCTGGGTAGCACACATCTGCATAATCAATTATGGGCATTATAAGTGTTTGCGCAAGTGCTAGCTTAGTCTTGATTGGAAGAAAGTTCTTCAGGCGATAGAGGGATCGTAAGGTGGCAAAGACTTTGTGGCTCATTTCGGTGACATGCGTACACCAGTTCATTGTGTTATCCATATACAGGCCAAGATTTTTTACAGAGTAAGAGAAGGGTATCAGTATATCACTGTAATATACAGCAGGTAGGCTTGCCACATCAATTTTGGACAACATTCTCGAGCTACCTACGATTATAGCTTGACACTTCGTTGGATTAACTGATATTCCAAAACGCCTAGGCCATTCTTTTACAGCTTCCAAGTTCAGATTTATCATTCTTATAGCGTCATGGAGCTCTTCAATAGATGAGTGCAAGTGAATTTGGAGGTCGTCAGCATACAGATGGTATGAACAGTTCAGAATAGATGTGATCAAGTTTATAAAAACTGAGAAAATTAATGGAGAAAGTACCGCCTTGCGGGACGCCAGCATCAAGACTAGCCCACTTGGAACTCTTCTGTCCCAAATGGACAGACTGTTGACGCCCGCGAAGATATAAAGAGAACCAATCCAACACTGAGGGTGCGAATCTTAAATAGGACAGGATAGATAAAAGCATATCATGGTCCACTGCGTTAAAAGCATTAGAAAATGATTTCTTATATTTACGCGAACACTTACCGGCTACCTTCAGTTTTTTGAATATTAATATTAATATTCAAAAACCTGAAGGAAGCCGGGCTAACTATGACATTGGGACGTCAAACACCTCAGTCCCCCCCGTGACCATGGGTGCTGTAAAGCACCCGAAACGTCGGGAATCAAAATTAGTAAAATTAAACGCGATAAAATCCGTAAAAATAGTTTTATTCAAAGCATTAGAACAGTCAACAAGCACCATTACAATAACTTTCTTCTTTTCCATACCTTGTCTGATGTCTTCCGTAACTTTGAGTAATGCTGTAGTGGTGCTGTGACCGAGACGAAACCCAGACTGATAATCGCTGAATAGATTATTTTTAAATACAAAATTGGAGACTTACTTATGTACGCAGCCTTCCAGAAGCTTGGATAGAAAGGGCAATATAGATACAGGACGAAGGTGATTAGGTAATGTGGGATTCGATATTTTGGGAATAGGGCGTATGAAAGCCTTTTTCCAGACATTTGGGTACTGAACTGAATCCAGCGAAAAGTTAATAATGAGAGTAAGTGCAGGTAGTACATACTCCAGTATATTGACTATCATAGTTCTACTGATTTCCTCACAACCCACAGCCTTGGATTTAATGGCTATAACAATTTTTTTAATGTCATCCTGGTGAACTGGAGAAAATTGAAAAGAAGGAATTTGAGGAGATTGGATAGAAGCTAAATAGGCTATCATTTGAGATCGTAAAGTAGTGTCCATAACAGGAGCAGAAGCAAAGTGGAGATTAATGTCGTCACAAGACAAGTAAGAGGCGCACTCCAGAGTAGGCTCCATCTCACCCACGCCAATTGACCTAAGAAACTTCCAGACATTAGCTGGCGAAGAAATAATTTCATTATTTTGGATATAACGGCGTTTGGCGTTACGCACCATCTGATTGCATCTGTTCCTAGGTTTCTTAAAACATATCCAATTCTCTTCCGTACGCTCTTTGAAACGCTGAAAGCCCTGTTCCGCCTTGTCATCGCCATCCGAACTCCCTCAGTCATCCAAGGAGAAGGTTGATGTTTAAGTCTAACTTTACGTACAGGAGCATGGGTGTTATATAGACTAATTATTTTATTATTAAAGATGGATAACATATCATCGACAGTCGTTGATAATTTTAATTAATCAAAATTTAAATTAGAAGCATCACTTTTTAGTTTATCCAAATTTATTTTAGAAAAATTGCGCAAGTGACTATATGTAGGCAACGATTTAGATTTTAGCTTGAATGCAACATAAATGAGGCCGTGACGCGAGAATCCTGGGGCCGAAGACTGACCATGTGATATCACATGATCAGGAGAAGCTGTAATAATAAGGTCAATCAAAGAGTCCTTGGAATCGAAATTATGATGTGTTGCCCCTGAAGGAAGAATGTGGAGATTGACTGACTCAACGATTGTACGAAGTTTTCGGGAACGGTTAGAATTTATCAAGAGGTCGGTGTTAAAATCACCCATGATTATGCAGTGTGCACACTCAGAGACAATTTTTTCGAGAGCCGATTCTAAAGTGGCGAAATAGTCAATGGAAGGAGGACAATACACTACTCCAAGAATCACCTTTACGCTTCTGACACTGACTTTTAAGAACAAGAACTCCGTAGAACCCGAATAAAGGGAAGGTGAAGGTAAAATAATTTCATACGAAAATGACGAGTGTAGGTAAATGGCAACACCGCCTCCCCTTTTACCAACACGGTCATTTCTAATTAGTACAAAACCCGGAAGTGGATACAACGCCGAGTGAAGACTTGGCTTCAGCCAACTTTCGGAGATTAGAATAGCTTGTATCAAGTTCGGGTTAAAAGACGCTTCAAGCTCAGAAAAGTGACTCGGAATACTTTGAGCGTTAATATGACAGATATTAAAAGATTTATTGTTAGATTGAAAAGTTTCTTTTAACTGTGTATATAAGGTATTAGAAATGTTTATAGAATGGTTACACGATAAGAATGAAGAATCAGAACTGTTAAATAAATGAAATGAATCGGTATCAGACATTATTATATGCAATAGATTAATAAATAATTTATATCATAAATATATATTTATATATACATAAAATTTAGAATAAAGTTGCTATAATACTAATAGCTAAAAAAATTTAAACTATTTAGGAATCTCACAAAATACCATCCCACCAGTTGACTGTTTACACAGCATGAAAAATTAAACACCTTAATGATAACTTAATGATTAATTAGTTACATACTCATACTGGGCTACACTGCTTCACCAATATGTTATATAATTATTAATACTACAATTGAAAACCGCCCAAATTAACACACTGGTAATACTTTGATGGGAAACAAAAGAAAATTATAAAAAGTTAACTAAGAAACATTAATAACTATTCACTAAATAAGAAAAATATAAAATGTTGCATGCAAATGACGGCGATAACAACTTATACAATTTGTTGATATTTAACTTGTACATTAATAGGCAGTATGTTTTAGACATCTGTGCCTTTTGTGGCTTACAATCAAAGAGTTTATAAACTCTACGGGGATATAATGTCTATGGCATATAATAATTGTAATGATGAATGATGACAATGACAGATTAACTTCTAATTGTTACATATTTATTTATCTATAACCTACATTGCTACATATTTATTTACCTATGTTAACTTCTTCTTACTCTAAAGCAGGGTGATGCAACTCTGTATGAAGCCTGAGAAACTTGCACACAATCATAATTTTATCTATGTGTGGGGTGGGCGTGTAAAATTAAAGCGAGAAAAAGATATCGCCGTTTCATTCTTTCGCGTTGTTTCAGATTGTCATTTTAAAAATTAGGTACAAATATACATAACTATTATATCGGAAGAAACTGAATTTTTTTAATTCTATGCTATATTTTTTATTTTGTTTGCACCTTACAGTAATTATATACATATTACTTTGAGGTTTGCACAATTAATTGACCTACTAATTGATTAAAATTAAATTATTAAATATTAGCAGGATTATATCAAGAGAAGCCATGAACTAAAAGAAGAAAAAAATGACATTTGTTTGTCAACGTCTTTCATATTGAAAATATTTTCTGAAATTGATTAAAATTTGCTTAAAATGATTTAGATTTTAATATTTGTTATTGCGTTTTGCTTTAATTCAGTTATTATCGGTTCAGAATACTTCATTTTCGTTTATAGGCAATTCTTTGCGATTGTGTGTGTGAAGATTTTGTGAGATACTGACTCTGTATGAGATATTGACTATAAATTAATTTATTATTTAAAACATTATGCAAACAAAAGCACAAAATCATCCGATCACTTTCTGCAGGTTTCCTACAATAAAATAGAAAACTTTTGATAATATTGTAAGTCTTAAGCATTTTGAATTTATTCATCGTTATTTGTAGGATTATTACTATATTAACTCGAATTTTATCTATTTCAGATCATGTATTTGTGCTGAGTTAAGTTTTCGACTTGAGAATTTTGCTGATTTAAATTTACGTTAATGTTCTGTGAAGAATAGCTCTCACGATAACATATGTTATAAATCAATATTACGCGTGGAAATATTATCTGCAAAAGCAATAGAAAACATAAATAATGATATATAGTGTATAAAACAATATCTTCCAAAAAAATAAAATTACATAACTATACCTATTTTTAGTTTTATTTTATCCCACATACTCCTAGTAATTGAGTAATTTTGGTGCAACCTCTCAAATGTTTGGGAATTTACCCCATAGGTTTGTGAGGCTTGAGCCAAAATTACTCGAATATGCCTTAAATAAAAAGTTCAAAGTTACACAATACAAAGGTTAGAATTCCCGCTAAAAAAGTTTTATATGGGTGCCCACCGAGGCGTTTTTCGTGTACATTCATAAACACGTGTTTCCTTTTTTTAGTATGAAGTTGGCGTTCTTCTCTTGGTAGAGAGTAATTGTGTTCTGTGCTCTAAAGTAAACAAATTATATGAATAGTTGCAAGATTACTATTAACGTTGTGTATTATTTCATCTGAAATATTATTAAAAAACGATAGCGATTATTCTAAGAGCAGGATCACAAAAAAAAGTAAATTTAAGTTATTAAAAATACCAGATACTCATAACAATACCAAATCACTTCATACTTATCAGGATTACACCATAAATACACTGAAAAAATAACTAATATTAAAATTACAGTGCCACTCAAAGGAACTTCAACAATTAAACAAACATTTATACATAAAAATTGAAGCACAACAAGTATTAGTTATAAGGCTAAATATGACTATATTAAAAATTACATTGAATGCAATATGTTCAAGATTGTATACTATTTGACCGGAACACAGCAGTGCTCGCAATGCTGCTTGCCGTCAGAAATAGGTAAGGGGATGTTCCTACCCAGACTTCTAGACAGAAAGTGAGTTCTAAATCTTATATTTATACAAGGCAATAAACATTTCTTGCTAATATATTATTCGACATTGTCTCATAAATTCGCGGCTAAAATTATCTATTCAATAATACTAAATTGATATTAATATAGTCTGTGGTCGTGGTCAGTGCACACTGCTCTTTGGACTCCGCGCAACCTCTCGAGGATTAAAGGCGTGACGCTATGTATTAATATAAAATACGTATGTATATACTACACTAGCGAAAGGAGGAAAAGCCGTTCATAAAGCCTGAAAGTTAGTATAAGGTAAATCATTTGATGGATGGATTTTCCTTGAAAGCTTTTTCGTATTTTTATTATTGGTTTCAAACAAGTGTGGTGTCGAAGTATCGGAATAAGAGAAATAATAAAGTTTTTTTCTTTCTATAGAATAAATGTGACAAACGAGCACACATTCCACCTGATGGTAAATGAATGTTGTGGCCTATATACATCTACATCTATCCTCAAACAACAATCAAAATACAGGTGCAATGTCACCCTTAAGAACTAAGATCGAATGCCTCGTTACCAGTAAACCGGCTATCTGGTTCTCTACACTCACCATACGGAACACAGCAGTAAGCTACTACTTTACGCTGGTATTCTGTGAGATTGTGATCCCTCTCGGTCAACCCGGTCGAGCCGACCCATTCGTACCATAATATAGCTGCTGCATGGCTCTGATTAAGATATATCAATCTAGGAGCTAAGTTATGGTTGAATAAGTAAAAGTAAGATTATGTATATTAATCAGTACACTGTAACAGTCGATTTTTCACTACAGTAACTTAAATATACAATTATATTTATAAACTCATACACTATTTAAGTGTATTACGATTAAAACGGTGGCCCATTATGTGAATATCCAATCCAAAGAATACAAGGCCGGGTCAGTCATGTAAGCAAGATCCTAGGTGTCCAATAACGATGCAAGGGTCTATTAAAAATTAACGAAAGTTAAAACAACAAATAAGTGACAAGTGAAGTGAATAAAATAGACATATCGATCTAAGATCGATTATTTGATTGTTGTTACTGTTACTCGTTTGCATGTTGATATTTTGTATTTTTTTTTAATTATTTTGTAAATATGTTTGCAATTTTTTTATCTCCCTATAAATAAGAGATTTCAGGAAATATTATATAAAAATATTATTTCATTATAATATTTTCTGAAGTTGGTGCCAAGACATTGTTTGTAGTAGATGAATTAAAGTCCCGACTTCACAAGCTATTATATTTTTTTTTTATTTTTTTTAATTCATTTAGAAAACCAACAGCGTAGATAGTAATTATTAACATTAATGTAACAAACTAAAAGTATGACCAATAACAGGTTTCCCTTATATTGCTTGATGGTAGGTATATTGTTGTTGGAAGAATATGAAATAAGAACAATCTAATAGACAAATTATAAGCAATTCAATGTAATGAAGGTAGTCATAAGCTTACAGATATCTTGAATGAATTCTTTGGAGAGTCAGGTAGATTGATATTTTAAATTACATGTATACACATATATATATATATATATATATATATATATATATGTATATATATATATATATATATATATATATATATATATATATATATATATATATACATATATATAAACATAATACAAATAATTAATTATAATATATATTAATTAAAATAACTTAAGTACTTATATTAGCAGCATCAAAAATACATATGGAAAAAAATAGAAGAGAGAATATGTGATTTTAACTTCAACTGCTCTATTTCAGTTTTCTTGATGTCATCTTTAAACATGAATTTAGATTTCCCAAAGAGGTCAACTGTTCATTATACGTACGAGTAAGTCGTGAAAGAACAGTATTTCGGCAGTAGTTTGAATGATGCCAGGGAGACTGTAACAATGTAGTATTGCGGGTACGGTATTTTGGAGTACGACAGGTGATTCTTGAGACAAGATATGGACAGTCAATATTACTGTTTATTACATCGTATAACTCTTATCATGGGGGGATATTTTACACGATTCCGAAGATATCCTAGACGTCAGTCTGAGCGAGATTAGAATGGCTCTCCAGCACCTTAAAACGGCAAGGCCCCAGGTGACGATGAAATTACAGCGGAACTTCTGAAAGAGGCTGGAAAACCGGTACTGGAAGTCCTTCGGAAGCTCTTTAATTCCATTCTCCGGAGGCGTGGAGCAGAAGTGCGGTGGTCTTGTTCTTCAAGAAAGGCGACAACGCTCTCTTGAAAAACTACAGACCGATTTCCCTTCTGAACCGCGTCTACGTGCTGTTTTCGAGAGTCATTACGAATCGTATCGCACGCAGACTCTACGACTTCCAGCCTCTCGAACAAGCAGGTTTCCGAAGAGGCTTTACAACCATGGACCACATACACACCCTTCGGCAAATTGTACAGAAGAAAGAAGAGTATAATCTGCCACTTTGCCTTGCGTATGTGAACTATGAGAAAGCCTTTGATTCCGTCGAAATTTGGGCGGCGCTACAGTCCCTTCAGCGGTACCAAATTGACTGTCAGTATATCGAAGCAGAAGTGTTTGTACAGTAGGGCTACGATGGCTATCCGAGTACAGAACCAGAGTACGAAACGGTATTAACATCAAAGGCGAATACATCACTCATCTTCGATTTATCGACGATATACGTCTTATGGCAGAATCGCTGGAGGACCTAAGCACTATGCTCAATGACCTCAATGGTGTCTCCCAACGGATAGATCTTAAGATAAACATGGACAAAACAAAGATCATGTTTAATGTCCATGTCACACCTATGCCAGTAGTTGTTGGGAGCACTAAGCTCGAAGTTGTTGACGAGTATGTTTACCTGGAACAAATAGTCCGAATAGGTAAGTCCAACTTCGACCGAGAGGTCAATCGACGGATTTAACTCGGCTGGGCAGCGTTCGGGAAATTACGACACATATTCTCGTCAGGTATATCTCAAAACCTGAAAACTAGATTGTACAATCAGTGCGTGTTGCCAGTGATGACTTATGGATCTGAGACGTGGTCCTTCATTGCTGGCCGTATGAGGACGCTCAAGGTCGCTCAGCGAGCTATGGAGAGGGCTATGCTCGGAATTTCTCTGCGTGATAAACTTAGAAATGAGGATATCCGCAGTAGAACCAGAGTAACCGCCATAGCCCAACGGATTAGTAAGCTAAAGTGGCAATGGGCCGGTCATATAGCTCGAAGAACCGACAACCGATGGGGAAAAAAGGTTCTCGAGTGGCAGCTTCGTCCCGGTAGGAGAAGTGTAGGGCGACCCCCCACTAGATAGAGTGACGACCTGGTAAGACATGCAGGAAGTCGATGGATGCAGGTGGCTCAGGACCGTGCTTTGTGGCATTCCTTGGGGGAGGCCTATGTTCAGCAGTGGACTTGTGAAGGGCTGTAATGATGATGATGATGATGACATCATATAACAAAGCCATGTCAAGCAAACACGCCTGTGTTCCAAAGATAAGAGATCGTGCTCAGTGTACCTGTATGTAAGTATCGATTTGATTGCGACAGCGAAAGTTAAGGTGATTATCAAATATTTTATGAATTCGCTCAAGGCGGCTTTTGTACACATTGTACTGTGGAAACCATATCGAACTAGCATATTCCAAAACACTTCTGACATACGCAAATTAAACCATTTTAATTGCATTCATATTCGAGAATGGTTTACAGATGCAAAGAACAAAACCAAGATTTTTATAAGCTTTACTGATAACATAATCAATGTGTTCGGATAGTATCATTTTATGATCAAAATATACGCCTAAATCCCTAACACTTAGTTTTCAGCTGATTTCTAATCCGTCAAAGTGATATTTATTTAGAATTGGCTTAGTTTTTCGTGTAAAACTAATACATTCGCACTTGCCTGCATTAACAGTTATATTATTTATTCTGTAGTATTCAAATAAACGGTCCAGGTCCTTTGGTATCAATAGGATGGATATTAATGTAATATCAATGGAAATTATTTTTTTTTTTAGTATATGAAGTCATTTTTACATTTTTTTGAAGTTAATCACAAGTATATAAGAACGCATTGCAAATATTATGTTGTTTCCATGAAATTTTATTTGCGTATTAACGTTATGAATTTCAGCCACATCCTTGCAAAGCTTTGCGCAAACGAAGCTTGTGGATTTAAAATGAAATAATAGAGTGCGCTGAGTGAATGAACAAACAGCTTTCTCTCAGATTCATTTATTGTATATTTTATATTGTAAATTGTAAACTTTTAAATTTATTTTTGAAATAAATTTATTAATGTAACATAAAAATATACAATATTTATTATCATAATATAAAATATAACCAAAACTTAAATCGTTATTCTACAGTCCTATTCCCCGCGGTATATTGCAAAAAGAAATCAAATGAATTACAATTAATAAAACTTTTATGGATGCGCCATCATTATTTGATCGATTCCTGGTGTTTATAGCACCCATGGTCACGAGAGGTGTGCTTGACGTCTGCAAACAGTTAGCTGGCTACTCAGTTTTTGAATATTAATTTTTGGTCAAAAACTGAAGGTAGCTGGGCCACTATGACATTAGACGTCAAACACCTCAGTCCCCTCAGACCATGGGAAAAAGCAATCTAAACGGGAATCAAAATTAGTAAAATTAAACGCGATAAAATCCGTAAAAATAGTTTTATTCAATGTGTAGTGTTCGCGTAAATATAAGAAACCATTATGAATTACAAATTGGTAAAAAAAAACTAAATGAATTACAAATCTACATCTGAAAACATAAGCCTTCCCTAAAACTGCACGAAGCACGGTCTTGAGACACTTGCATGGTTTGTTCTCGTTTTACCGAGCCTTCATTGGACCAGAAGGGATACTCTCTGAAAGAACAAGACATCCAATATTTTGCTCAACACTTCTGGTTTGAAAGTTCCGCTATAATTACATCCTCAACTGACGTTGCCACTTTTAAAATACTCCGTGTTAGATATAGTAAAATTTTACTATTTATTACTGCGCGGTAGGATTCCTTACCTACCTAGGATTCATCTTACCTATTTGACTGATTAATAGTTCTATGTTCCATGAGTTATTCCATCTAAGTCTTCAGAGATGACCACGCATCTGTAGCTTTATTAGTTTAAAGTTAATTGCAGGTGTCCTTGGACTTATTACGTGGTAGAGCCATGCTGCAGCTATATTAATAGTATAGTTGTAGCACGAAGGGTCAGCTCGACCGGGTATTGACCACACTCTCACAGAATACCAGCGTAAAATAGCAGCTTAATGCTGCTGTGTTTCGTATGGTGAGTGTAGAGAACCGGAGACCTTTTTTACTGGAAAAGAGGCATTCTATCTTAGTCCTCACGGCTGACAACGCATCTGCATTTAAATTCGCAAACGACGATAGATGTAGATGTCTATGGGCCACAGCAACCACCTACCATCAGGTGGACTGTGTGCTCGTTTGTCACCCTTATTCTATAAAAAAAAACTGGAATAGGCGCTTACTATTAGGTGGACTGTAAGTTCGTTAATCACTTCAGTTTTGAAAAAAGTAAAAATATACAGCTTAATGGCCTAACTTTCGCTGCAAACATATATGGAAAACACTTTAGGGCAACGAAAATGCTCACAGAATATTCAGGTGGTGGACTAGTTATTTTTTATGCAGTCCCATGATATGCGTATCAAATCATGAAATGAAAGGGTTTTCTGAGAAGAATAAGAAAATAAAATGACATCACTCTAATTCCAATATGGTGGAGTCTCGAAAATGGCGGACTGTTTTTTTATGCACACCCATGATATGATCACCAAATGAAAGGGTTTGTTGAGAAGAATACAAAAGTAAAATGTCATCACTCCAAAACCATTATATTGCACTCTCAAAGATGACGGTCTATGTTTTTTTACTCACCTCCATGATATGGATATCAAACGAAAGGGTCATTGAGAAGAATACGAATAAAATGTCGTCTGCTTTCAGCTCTTCGAAGAGATGCTGTACTACTGCAAGACTAAACGGTATGACTTAGCGGGGACGTATCTTAACTAATATCGACCCTGGGCAAATCCTAGAGGCGGTAAAAAAAATCAAAATGGCGAGAAACAAACCAATTTTAAAGATTTATAACTCGGCAAAGGTTAGGGCTAGTTTGGCGATTCTCCAACAAATGTTGTAGGGACCGACAAGAGTCAACTGCTGGAGATTAAAAAGTTCAAGATGGCGGATCTAAGATGGTGATCAATAAACCTATAATGACTTATTAAAATAAATGAACAGACTCAGAAACATGTCCTGCGAAAATAAAAAATAGTAAAAAAACATTTTTAAAACCAAGCTTTAATATAAATGCTCTGAAAAATGTTTCTTTTACTGTTAATTTATTCGTAAAGTTTTTACGCAGGTTTTGCTAATAACTGTTATAATCTTTGAACTTGTTTATGTATGATGGTAAGTAGTTAATGCAGTTCACTGAAACCTACAACCAACTTAAAACAAAGAAGCCGACAGATACGTGGTCACATTCGAGGGCTAAGGTAAAATGACCGACAACCTATAATTATACTGGCTCCCTATGTCCTTTAGACCGGACCACAGCAATGCACACTTTTGCTTCAATTCAAAAATATTTCAGAAGAAAGTTGGGTAGGTGTTTGACACTCCAACCAAATGAAATAGCGGTCAGCCATCGCAAAGTCTACTCCACCTGAGGATGCCTCGTTGAGAGGCAAAACACGTGTACTTTTTAATTTTCAAAACAAACACTTCTATAGAAATTAAATGAGAATATAGCGTAATGACGTCATAGTTTATAAATTCAAACTAATCATATTAGTTATATACTCTTAAATAATAAAAATATAATTAATCTTAAAATAAAATATTTACTCCATCCATTACACAGCTGAACATAGGCTTCCCCAATATATTTCCTCATAAGAGGGATTTTGCCATGGTTGCCACGCTTAGCAAACGGGTTGGCAACCGCAGTTTTTATTATTTTGAGCCGTTATCAGGAAGATTCAGGTAACCACCTGATGGTAAATAAATGCTGTGATTTATAGCCATATACATCTATCCGCGATTAAAAATCAAAATGCAGATGCGTTGTTGCCCCTGAGGACTAAGATGAAATGGCTCGTTTCCAGCAAAAAGTGTTTCCGGTTCTCTAAACTCACCATATGAAAAACAGCAGCATTAACACTTTCACTGTCCGGTTTTTAGACACAATAGTAAGACAATAGCAATGACCTATATGTAGTGCACGGGACAGCAAAAGGGTTTAGCTGCCGCCACTTTACGACGGTATTCTGTCAGAGTGTAGTCCTACGCTGGTTGAGCCGACCCATTCATACTGGAACCATAATATAGCTGCAGTATGGTAAAAAGTTGTATTGTATATAAATATGTACGATACCACTTTTTTAATTGCGAAATGCTAATTTAAAAAAATCCCACTTGGTTTCTTGCTGGTTCTTCACAGGATAGAAGTTTATTCCGAATCCGTGGTAAAAGTAAAAAGTGACTGCTAATGGGTTGCACACCTCCTGATTGAGATGAATTTCCTAGTAAATACAGTAGTGAAAGCGTGTTCCTTCCCCGTTCGAGCCGACACATTTGTGCTGTTGCTAATTTAAAATCTCCCATGTGTTAAAAGTGACTTGTTGAAAACGCAAAAAAAAACATCCCTCTGAAACTTAAAAAAAAAAAAAATTAGTTCCATTGGTTATTTAGTCGAAACTAGAAGTTGAAATGTAAACGAAGAAGAATTGTTTTATATTAATAAGTAAAGCTGACGATAAAGCCTATTTAATTGTATTTTTACACATGGGAGGTTTTGATTGCATGATTTTTGTCACATAGAAGTTTTAGATAGGAAATTAATTAAAACACAAGTTTGTATTTTTATATCGTTTAATCATTTAGGTACCTTTAATTTTTTGAAAAAAAATACAAATTTGAAATATTTGCTTCTTAACTAAATAACAATAAATACAGTCTAAGTTCCTGGGATAAATAAAATGGAATCATAAAATGGATGAAAATCCTTGTCAATTACGCTTTTAAGTTCCTGTAAATGTTTGTGTTTACTCTCTGTTATTTTAACTGAGCAACTCTTCGCTGTGGTAGGATGGTTCGTATTTTGTCGTTATTTATATAAAATCGGCCCATCTGGCAAATATTTGACCCCTCTTATAGTATCTACAACAACAGGATCTCCTTTTTTCTTCCCAGGTCTTATAGACTTGAAGTTTGATTCAAGTTTCTCGTAGTTGAGAAAGAAATCATAGTGAATTGATTTGACATCGTAACGGTTTCTTGGGCGAGCTTGCTGCATGCGAGCTACATAGTCACAGGGTGCATAAATGGGAGGTTTGGTATATTGCCCAATTGTTGAATGGACACTATCTACTTCCATCATTGTATGGCCATTTTCTGAGTACAACGGTTAAATTGTCACTGTCAAAAGTACAACTGTTCAATTGTGTTGTGTTTTTGCGATAGATTGCTCAGAGCGCTGGATAATACCGGGTTCCTGTTTTGGTGGCGACAGCCGTCAGAAATAACAACGACTCGATCAGTGTCCGATGCCAGGTTCGTATTAATCAAACAAGAAGTAAACTCATTAGAAGATACACCCCCATCAGTTTCATCCAAAATTAAATTGTAGCTTTTGCGTTTTGCAGTCATAGACAGTTAAATTATCAAATTGTAACTTAAGTGTATAATGTAAGGCACTGGCCAAAAGCTTAGGTGCAAGCAAGACACTCTGTAAATCTACCATAATCACAATAACCTTATTGTTGGCCATATTGATAGCATCTTATTTTGCTTCACGAGCTTCATTCTTCTCATTGGTGTGATCGTGATAGTGTTTTGCTAAGAGTTGAGCCAATCTGTAAGTTGGCGAATCGATCTGAATCACTATTGGATGTAATGGAGCGTTCGGTTTGTGTATTTTGGTAACCCATACAACTTCGGTGGTTTGGCACACGCAGTATTATCGAATTGACGTCTAGATTCAATTTCTCAGGTATTTCTTAATTAGATCGCTAGTTGTTTTAAGCGTATTAGTTGTAGGTCTGTTTTGACCTTTACACGTACGTACTTTCATCCGATAAAAGTTGTTGTATTTAGAATTGTAATCCAACGTATCATTATAACCGTCCAGCATTACCTTTATCTGCAGAGAATCGTTAAATCTGGTATGTTGCGTAAGTTTTCCATGTATTAATTTCATCCTTCGGAAGATTTAATTTCGGCACTGAGCTTCGACGTAACAAAGACGAGATGTCTTGACGTATGGCCTCTAAATCTTCCTTACCAATATTATTTTTATACAGACAATCCTCAACACTACAGATAATGTTTTCATCAGGATTTTTCGCGGTGTTATTGCGAAATTGTACCTTCCAAAACTTTTACTGTCGCGTCGTCCAGAGATTGTTTTGACAGGTTATAGACCGCGCGTTGTTTATTACTCGCGTCTGTTGTCAATAGGTTGTGTTCCGTTCTTACGTTGACGTTGGTGTTGGACATTTGATTTAGTTGTTGGTTTTGGTATTTATCTATGTTTATTTTTGCATTCATTGTATTGATTCCCTTTTATCTAAAGTTTCCATGCAATTCTTATAATCAAATGTCGATAAAATTGTCTTTAGATCACTGGACGATTGTCTATGGTTTTGTTTATGAAACATAGATCGGTACGTTTTGCTGAATCACCGTTATTAACTTTTTGCTTGCCTGATTTAGATCTTGCGCTTCCTCGAATGTCTTTTAGTAGATATCTTGACACACGTAGGAATGAGATTATGGTCTCTGCATCTCTTCAAGAAATTTAATGATGTTACGTATCTTGCGCGCAGTCTTGAGATCTTCTAGTCGGCGTATTTTATTTGCTATTTCTAGTCCGTACTGGTTTACATAATGATTTCTTATATTTACAGACACTACACATTGAATTAAACTACTTTTGGATTATATCGCGTTTAATTAACTTATTTATTAATTCCGACGTTTTCAGACACAGTTAGACACAGTTAGTTCATTCTGCGTAGATCGGACCAAAATTAATAATTAAAAAGCTGAAGGCTCCAGATTAACTTTGACATTGGGACGTCAATCCCTCAGTCCCCGTGACCATGGGTGCTGTAAAGCACCCAGAAAACGTCGGGAATTAATAAAATAAGTTAATTAAACGCGATATAATCCGTAAAAGTTTAATTCGTAGTAAATGTTCATCACTGTCTTTACCGCGAAAAATCCCGTATGAAAACATTATCTGTAGTGTTGGGGATTGTCTGTACAAGACACACAAGAGCACACACTAAGGATTCATACCATTTTGTTAGTGAGATAAAAGACCTATGTCTTACTGACATTGAAACTATGGTCAGTTTTGATGTTCAGTCTCTATTTACATGCCTACCTGTTGAAGACTGCATCTCAATTGTAACTAGGAAACTAGAGGAAAACAACATGCCAGCAGAATATGCAGTACTGCTTAGACATTGCCTTACATCTGGCTATCTATTGTGAAGGAAGAGTTTTACAAGTAGATGGTGTTGCAATGGGCTCACCGGTATCTCCCATTGTCGCCGATATTTTCATGGAGGACTTTGAGGAAAAGCCCTGCTTACTGCACCAGTAACTCAAGGTTCTACAAGCGGTACGTAGACGATACTTTCACAATTTTACCATCAGACAAAGTAACTGCATTTTAGAACATCTTAATTCCATAAACTCTAAAATTCAATTTACTATGGAGTTAGAGGCAAATAATTCTTTAGCTTTTAGATGTATTAGTCATCTGAAATCCTAACAACACCATAGGTCACACCGTGTATAGAAAAATACGCATACAAACAGATATTTAAATGGTGAATCCCACCATCATCCTTCACAGTTGGCTACCGGGCAAATCTGTTACAGAGAGCACGAGGGATCTGTGACAGCAAACACCTGGCCGCCGAGCTTCAGCACGTCAAGCAGGTTCTGCACGACAACAAGCTTCGGGTCCCGCGCCTACGTCACAGTGACCGAGTGAAGCCGGCCACAGTCGAGCGTGTGCCTGCTGTACTACCATATGTCAGAGGTGTCACAGACAAGATTGCCTACATCTTGAAGCGAGCTTCTATAAGAACATTCTTCAAGCCGCCGAAGAAGATTAGTCAGTTCTTACCATCCGTCAAGTGCTATATTCCTCTACAAGATGCAGGAGTGTACAAGCTTGATTGTGAATGTGGTCTCTCATATAGGGCAAACAAAACGATCTATTAAAACCGCGTAAAGAACACATAGCTGACGTGAAGCACCAACGTTCCGGAAGTCTGCAGTTTGTGATCATATCCTAGACGGCCCCGCCATTACATTAGATTTGATAAACCACAGATTCTCGCGAAAGAACATCGATTCCTGCCAAGGATGATAGTGAGGCTATTGAAATTAAAAACATCCTAATTTCAATAGAGGAGGCTGGGTACTACCACCTGCTTGGGATCCTGTAATTAATAAAATTAAAACTAAACCCAAGCATACCACTGCAAGACTTCAAGATATGGTCAGTTCATTTGGCAGCGACATTCACTTCATTACGCCAAATATACACCATAAAAATTGACAAGCTGAGCGTTATTGCCGAACTCTACTAAACCTTCTTCGTTATGTATTATTTATTGTGTATTACTGTCATGCAAATGTTTTGCTTATGTTTCGCTGTATGTATAGGTTAACATACTTATCCACGTTGAAATTGAGATGTTTTCTCTGTCACGGCAGATGGACCACTAATTTAGAGTTTTCCATGTTCACGTTGGTATCGAGTGTGATTCTCTACCACGGCAGATGGAAGGTTCCGAAGGAATCTCTTCCATACTTACGTTGACATTGAGATGTTTTCTCTATCACGGCAGATGCACTACTCATTCGGAATTTTTCATGTTCACGTTGGTATCGAGTGTGATTCTCTACGCGGGACAGTTAGCCCAAAGGAGGTACCGTCACGGTATACTAGTCACTACCGTAATATAGCCAACTGATGTATGGTATATGAGGGCCCTACAGAGATCGATGTGCATGAACGTGGTTAATAGCTTGAACGTTTTATATGAGAAATGAGTGTAATATCATGAAGTATAAACTTTTTATTTGTAAGGAGTATGCTATGATGATAAATTCTAATGTGTCCAATTTATTTGTAACTTTTAGCGGAGTCTGAAACTCGTTACATGACACTTCGGAGGAGGCTGAGGCGAGGTCAATCTGTCAGGAGAGCCCATGTTACACGATGATGACTAAACAGAGGGCGTGCCTTATGGTTGCGTCACCGATATGGTGAGGTTTTACGGCCAAAAAGCTGGTTGCTGTGGCAGCGACACTTTGTTTTGAACGGTCGGAGAGAGCGGACGTGCTAGGAATTAGATATTCGCTTAAATTGTTAATTAATAATTAATATTGTAAAATGTAATAAGAGGTTTATAATATAAGTTTTGTTTTAAGTGTATTTTTTTATTTGAATTTTACTTCTGGTCGATAATACTATATATACTCGCTGTACTTCGGAACTTTGATAGCGTGATTTAGGCTTCGGTGAGTTTTGCTTGTGGTGCGATGACAGCGCCGCCACAGACGATTTTTTTGTTAAGTTTTTTAAAGATAAGCTTAGCATTGAGTTGCGGCGGTGAGGGTCGCGTGTTAGACCAAATATTTGTATAGCCTACAAATAATTGTTCCAGATGTAGAGTTTGCCCTTGTGCCATTTGTGTCACCAATAGAAACACAGCTGCATTATGCTGCTATTTCATGCTGTTATTCTGTGCCAGCGTGCTCTTTCCCCAGTAGAGTAATGATTGGTCGGCATTTGTGACGCAGCGTCTTACGAAAAATGTGTTTATTGATATTTTTTCGCTTTATTTATAAAATAAACTTATATCATACAAGTACTAGAATAAATTTGAACTGTATACTAGAGAATAATTTTATGCAAATATGTTCAGAAATTGCCACTCTGAATAATATTCCTGCATCTCCAAACGAGATTAAGCCTATATTCTGAAGTAGATAAAGGCTATATTAATTCTATCACGTAGAGAATTTGTAATACCTTTGAGATACGAGTGGTCTGAATAGCTTTTTTTTTAAACGAAAACCCTTTTTAGCATCGATGTGATTACAAACTGGATTAAACGAAAAAGCGACACTAAAAAGAGACAAACGTATACATGTTTAGGATTTAGCCTTTGAGAATGGCAAGGTGCGGACCGCGAACTCAAAAGGTTGTGGATTCGAATCCGTCATTTTTTTTATTTTTAGCTTACTAATAGTAGTTAAAGGGAATTTTAGTAATGTTAATGGCATTGCTAGCATTTTTTAATATAGTGTTTCCTATTATTTCGGTCTCCTCTTTGTGCGGTGCTTTAAACATGGTTAATATAAATTTTAACTGTTAAAATAAACAGTTAAAAAATTAACAAATTTATTAAAATATTAACCATATTGAATAAAATTATCTTATACCAATCGAAGATTTCATAAATTCATGCCATCTAGCATTTATTGTACGTACAATGAGAGTAAATCAAATTTTGCTCGATATAAAGACTTTACCTATAGAATGAAGTTTTTTTATATAAAACATATTTTTATATATTACACAAAAAATAAGTCTAAAAATAAGAATTTTAACATTTATTTGCTATAAGATTGCTTTTGTCTTATATTTTATGTCGCACTTGTGGTTGAAGATGTTCATTTTAAATAAATCATTTTTTTATAGAATAGGGGGCAAACGAGCATACGGCTCACCTGATGGTAAGTGACTACCGCCGCTCATAAATAACTGCAACACCAGGGGAATTGCAGGTGCAATGCCGGCCTTTTAGAAAGGGGTAGGGCTCTTTTATTGAAGGTCCCTAAGTCGTATCGATCCGGAAAAATCGCCGGTGGTAAACGATTCCACAGAGGGGTTTTACGATGAAAAACGTACAGTGGTGGCCCGCCAAGCATCCACATGATGTGGATGGTATCTGTCTTCCACGAATTTGGGACTACGCCTAGGGAGTAAGAGTACCGGAAAAGATGCGTTAGAACCGGTGCCAACTCTGGAGCACACGTCCTCAGCACAATTGGAGGGATTCCGTCAGGCCCACTCGACTTGTTGACGTCCATGGAGGGGAGTGCTTTGTAAACCGTGCGCTGCGTAAACCGTACATCCGGAATGGAGCACTCACAACGCAGGATCGTCGGCGGTGTGTTCCCCCGTCATTGAGAGTCGTGTTGGACGCCAAAAGGAACTCTAAAAGGTTGGCTTTCTCTTTTCTCTTTTGCGGCATGGGTCACTGAGTCGTCCTCCCCGTGCAGAGATGGGAGAGATGGCTGGCAGAAGCTCCCTTGGACAGCCTTGGCGAGAGACCAGAATGCACGAGTCCCCGAGAGAAGGCGAACTAGTTTCTCGCCAATCTTGCCTATGTACTCTTACTTTGCCTTGGCAATAACTCTTTTGAAAGGCCTGGAGGCGAAATTATACTTCTTTTTAAGGGCTCTGGTGTTTACATCTCGGGACGTTGATGCGTTAGCGCAGGCTCGGTATCACTCCTGTTTATAACGTGATGCTATTTTACAAGAGCGACCAAACCATGGCTGGGATCTGCCTCCAATGGGCACTACAGAAGAAGGAATAAAAAGTTCCATACCCTAAAGTACCTTATCAGCGACAGAATCAGCGACAACGTTGGGATCGTCCGGCGAGAAGCAAACCCGCCCCCAAGGGAAGGATGCAAAGAACGACCGCATCCTATCCCAATTGGCCGACCTATAGTGCCAAACACGGCGGCAACCAGCAGAATGCAACCACGACGTTAGCATGAGTGGCACCACACTCTGGACTAGACAATGGTCCGAGGAGCCAAGAGGGGCGTCGATGGAGACCTGATATCCATCCGGAGGAGAGGTCAGCAGAAGGTCCAACAGGGAAGGTAGATTATCCTCTACATCTGGAATCCGCGTAGGCAAAGTAACCAGTTGTGTCAGACCCATATGCCAAGGTAAAGTCATAAACAGATCTTTCCGTATGTACCGAGCCATTCAGCGACGTTAAAATCGCCAAGGATCACGATCTCTGCGGATGGGATCTGCTGTAGCAATGAATCTGTAGCCATTTGGAAGTGGTCGATGAGTCGATCTGTTTCGGCATTACCGCTGTGGAACCTATAGAGGCACTGGTAGACGCGCGGATGGTCGTCGCTCTCTACGCGTAGCCAAAGGATGGACAGGTTCGAACATTCAAAACTGCAGAGGCGTCAAAACAGATATCCTCTCTGACGTATACGTAAACTCCAGCCCGAGGCACAACGGCGTGTTCCAATTTGTACCCCGAGTAGGAGAGATACGAAGTATCAGCCGGAGAGGACATCTGCGTCTCGGTGAGAAAGAGTAAGGCCGGCTTCGCCGTCTTCAGATGGTAGTGGCTAGCGATTAGTTTCGTGTGGAGTGAGCAAAATTTTGCCCCCCCCCCCCAGTATACGTGGGGCAGCCTGAGAACCCACGCTCAGGAGTGGAGTAGCAGAGCCTCTACTTCACGCTGGTTTTCCGTGAGGTCGTGGTACCCGGTTCGAGCCGGCCCATACGTGCAACAGCAATAGCTGCCGCGTGGCTCTACCACCGTTAAATTTGCTGTGAGCTGTTGCTGTTTCATTTCATTTAAAGGTTTCACTTCCACCGCGTGTGAACTGCACACATGTTTTTTTTTTAACTGAAGTGAGAAACGAACTTTAGAACAAGAACAGAGTTTACCTGCTGGTAAGTGAACTGCAATCAGTTTATGGACACCTGTACCCAACTTTAAACAAAGAAGGCTACAGATGCGTTGTCAACTCAGAGGAATAAGATAGCATGCCTCACAACCTGTAAATTTACTGGCTCTCTAAAATTCTTACTTGATGTTCATATACCAAAAATAATTAATTTAGTTAAATTAATGTATACTATTCGCCTACCTATCGCAGTGGCAGTTTTGGAAAATATCCCACCTATGAGGCAATCTATAGACGGGGCCTACGAGTATGTTCAGCTGAGGACATTGGATGGGCTGTAATTAATGGAAAAACAACACTGATTTCTGCTTGAGTTTAACATTTTACTATTACAATAAATTATAAACATAATCTTGTTATAATAGGTGTCAGCAAGCAGTGTTTGTTGGCGATATTTGGGTGAGGGTTACTAATTAGGTGGTAGTACTCCTTTTCTGCCTGGGAGTCCGTCTGGGTAGGCACCAGCTTCTTACCTATTTTTGCCGCCAAGTAACAGTGCGTGCACTGCTGTGCTTTGTTCTGAAGGATATAGAGAGCCAGTAATATTACAGACTGTGAGGCATTCTATCTTCGTTCTCAGAGGTGACAACGCGTCTGTGGCTTTCTTTGTTTGAAGTTGGCTACAGTTGTTCAGCTATTGACCGTGTAGTGGCAGTCCAAACTATTAAAAACTGCGGTTGCCAACCCGCCTGCCAGACGGTTGGCTACGAGGCTAAATATGGGGGACGTCAATGTTCAGCGGTGTACTTTTATAGGCTGTATTGGATTACTATTGGAGGAGTGTCCATGGACTGCAGTAGTCACTTACCATCAGTTGGACTTAAGTTCTTTTGTCACTTCAGTTTTATAAAAGAGGAAAACAGCAAGTTGCAATAGGTTCTTGGTAGCTCGATACGCATTAAAATTTAGTATTTCGTCGCTGAAAAGACGTAATGTATCTTCGGATGATACGCTTGGCCGCGCACCAAAACAGCAATAAAATTAAACTTCATGTCAAAGTAGGCGCAATATTTTCCGGATACCACGTTATAAATTCACATATAGAAGCAACTAATAACAGATTAAGAAAAATTATTTGGATCTTTAAAACCCTCAGACATGTCGCAACTCATAAACTATTAAATCAAATATATGCTGCACTAGCCCAATCGATTTTAACATATTGTGTACCAGTTTGGGGTGGTGCTACGAAAACGAAACTCCTACAACTGGAACGTGGTCAACGCTCATTAATAAAGGTCATGTACAATAAATCATATAGATTCCCTACAGAAGAACTTTACTCAGTTAGTGGTTTACTAAGTGTTAGAAAGTTGTACATTTTAAATTTGTTGTTAACAAAACATAAAACAACTTTATACGACTGCAAAAGTAGTAATAGACGAGGAAAAGCTTTTGAATTAACTCTAGTCAAGACTAATTTTGCTAGTCACCAATTTAAAAGACAGGCTGGTTATTTATACAATGTAGTCAACAAAAACTAAACTGTATTCACTGAACTCTAATGAGTTCAAAAGACAGTTACAGAATGGCTCCTCAAACTTAAGTATGATAAGGTCGAGGCATTATTAAAAGTTATTAAATAAATTTTACATACGTAGACAAACACACACACATGTGTACATATACACACACAAACACACACACACACACACACACAAGCGCGTGCGCGCACCCATAGACTCAAACTCACATAAACTCGCACACTTATATAAAACCCTCATTAACTAAATATATGCTTAGTTTCTTGTATTTCTTTTATTAATTTATTGTGTGTTTATTTAATTCTTGCTATAGAAGAGCGGGGCATCCTGCCACAAGTATATATTTAATTAAAAGGATGTCCCACTTACTCCCATACCAATATAATGTATGATCTTTTTAAAGAAATAAACAATTTTTCAATTTTTTCAATTTTCAATAAATGCGCATGGCGTAATATATAGGATACAGTAAGGAATAAATTGTAATATTATTTGGGCTTACGACATTTTCTGATGGATGTAAGGTTTACGTAAGATGTAGTTTACGACAGTAGTCAAATGGCGGACTCAAACTGACAACTTTTTGATTTTGAGGTCACCGCGCCCTACAATAAGTCTATTATCGCTTCGAGTACAGACCACCATCTTAAAGAATTAAATTCAATAGTAATCACTATTACATCATATTAAAATTTTAAATAAATACATTTAGTAGTACTGTGTGTTTATTATAACTGAAATGGGAGATGGACAGCAGCCTCTTACTGACAAAACCTCAAACTAATATAAAACAGCGGTTGCCAACCCGCCTACCAAGTGTGGCAAAATAAAGTTACAGTTACAGCCTTTTAAGACACATTCCATAGCGTCACTTGTTTTTGGAAGGGATATGGAGCAATTGGTTAATGGAAACACGCCTGCTGATTTATAATTCTGTGACTGAGACCCCCTTATTATACCTTATTGAACTATGGGACAACGCAGTCGACAAAATTTCCCTCACGTTAAGATTTATTGCAACAAAATATATGTCTAATATTTATATTGAATGTTCTTATCGAGTAGAAAATTACTTGCGGATTACATTTTGTTATTTAACATTAAGGCGAGGATTTTCACCCTTCTCCGCTGCATGCATATTTTTTCAGTACGAAGTAAGCGTGAGACATTTGGTAGATAAATAGTTAATTTATTTGACGGGGTTTTGGTTATTATCTCAGCTCTCGGTGGCAACCCCAGTGACAAATAGTTAAATAATTTTCTCCCAAATAATTTCGTAAAAATAAATATTGTAATTGATAATTTCCACCTCAAATTTAAGTTATAGTTGTTAATTACGAACAAATTGTATTGAATAAATGTGGTAAATATCTAAATAAATAAATCTTTAGTGTCTAAACTTAAATTGGCAGCAGGTAACGAACATTGTTTAAAAGTTACTGTAATTCTTGTTATCCCTTTTAATATTTACGATATATCTCTGAAGTGTTGTTGTTGTTTTCGGATTTCATTTTGAATTGTTTTCTTGATAATTTATTTTGAGATCTGTAATAACATAATAACGGATTAGTGTTGAAGTGGCAATGGGCCGGTCATATAGCTCGAAGAACCGACAACCGATGGGGAAAAAGGTTCTCGGTGGCGGCCTCGTACCGGCGGACGAAGTGTGGGGCGTCCCCACTAGATGGAGTGACGACCTGGTAAGACATGCAGGAAGTCGATGGATGCAGGTGGCTCAGGACCGTGCTTTGTGGCATTCCTTGGGGAGGCCTATGTTCAGCAGTGGACTTGTGAAGGGCTGTAATGATGATGATGATGAATAACATAATATACAATATTTTATTATATACAATATTATAAAAACTATAATTTAAAAAAAACTAAAACTAGTAACTTAATTATCATACAGTCCTACTCCCCGCGGTATCGTGCCAAGAACGCTGGCTGTGTTTCCCCGCTGAATGGCCATTTTAGCCAATAGCCTTTGAGCGAGAAAAGAACCAGCCCTCTTATCAACAGTAGCAACGACCAGTCGCGGATGGAGTTCCTTTAGGAACTTCACCGCACGTGGACCCCACAGACCGATAGTCTCTACAGCAAATGGCACAAATATGTAATTATCTCTCAGAGACTCATATATGCGCCTCTTACTCAGTTCAGCTGCTTCTGATGCCACCCCGGCTCTAAACGAGGTACTCTTGAGATGAGAGGCCGCCAAAGTGTCTACGCAAGTAGCATCCCACACTAGCGCTTTACCTCTCTCCCAAGGGACCAATGTCATACCGTCGGGTCTCCTGCCATCGTCTCTAAATATTCCACAAGGTTCTAAAACCGAGGGAACATTTATAGAGACAAGAGCCCTTCGATGACATTGTTCAAAGAACCGTGCCGTGAAAACCTACCAGTACTTTTCTTACATGAGAGTCCGTGGAGCCCAAACTTGTCGACGCTGCTGCCACAGGGGCACTGATGGGGTTGACAAATCGCCGCTCCTAGTCGGATTCCTACGGCGACGCGCAAGCTTTCCCCATCAAGTAATGAGCCGAGATTACTTGATGGTAAGGCGTGTAACCAGTGACTAGATTCCTTAGTCGAAACAGCTAGAAGGCGTGCCTGATCTTGATCACGATAGAAATTGTGAAACAAATCTTTCTGCACGTTCTGTACCAACGAAATATCCCACTGTTTTTGTTGGTTAACTTCTAGTGGAACATTTTCGCCGGGACTGAGCACTCGCCATGTCTGCCCTGCCTCCGTAGCAAAGCGCAGGTCTATTTTATTATTTAAAATTATGTTACATAAGTCACTGACACTATGCGCGGAAGCAAGTAAAGCAGGCAATGCAACGCTAGAAAGATTTCTCACACCAATACCCCAAAATTTTATAGGTAAAGTAGCTTGAGTCCAGGCTGTTGTATTTAAAGTTAAATTTAGATTTTTTTCCATAGCTATTTTAAGATTATTATCAATATCTTTTAAATGTGATATGGTTAAGTTACATAGAGACCATACAGATATTTTAAAGGAAAGGGATCAGCTCCAGGGGACAGTCGATGAGCCCTCAGGTAAATTGCTGCATTGAAATTATAGTTAACTGAAGCTAATGAGCAGATTTCACCATTTAAACAATACATTGATAACTTGCAAGCATTTCAAACTCAGAGTCTGTTAGATGAGCTCGTAGAATGTAAATCTCATAAAACGTTGCAACCCTCCACAATAATAAATTTGACTCATGATTCTGCCACATCAAGAACAGCAGAAAGGTTTACAAACAGCAGAAGGAAATTAGAAAAATATATAAAGAAAGTGCAAACATTTGTTAAAACTAAAATAAATACTTAAACTTATACGTTATTATGTAAGGAAAAGCAAGAGTTACTTAGTAAAATTAAATTATATTCAATTGAGGTGGAAAGTTGTTATGAGACTGAAGTAGAGTGTAGAAATTTTATCACTTCAAACCTTATTACAAATTATGTCAAATAAATATAAATCAGCAGGGAATGAGATAAAAGAACACATACTAGCCATGAATAATCTGGTAAAGTCATCTAAATATAACGAGGAACGTTTTGACTCCTTATTAAAATATCAAAATGAATATCAGCGCTCAATGCCAGGTTCTTTAGGGACAGTGTGTGTTAATAATCTTTAATTAATATAATATGATATAATATTTAATTAGTATAATAAATTTGTTAGTGACAAGCAGTAATACTTCATTTTCTTTACCTACACTCTATGACAGTACCATAACAAAGCAGATAAATTTAAAAAGTAAATCATATTATAATGAAAAAAAATAATGTTATTGTGTATGGTGATGACATAGGCAAAAACTTGGGTTTATCATTAAATAACTGTTTGAAAGGGCAACAGATAAGTAATTACTGCATGCCTGGAGCATCATTCAGTGATATTATGAATAAAATTTTAACTAGTAAATTTAACCTTAATAGTATATTAATAATTTTTGTTGAAGAGGCTAGAATAAAATGATATCACTGTAACTGGTGTTGTCATTAATTTAGACATTCCATCTTAGTCCTCAGGGGTGACAACGCATCTGTATTTTGATCCTTAAACGGGGATAGATGTAGATGTCTAGTAGCCACAACTTCCACTTACCATCGGGTGGACTGTGTGCTCGTTTACTACCCTTTTTCTATAAAAAAAGTATGTAACGACATGCGGGCCAATTGTTGTTTCTCATCAAAAACCTATTATATAATGTACAATAACATCCCATATATTCCATAGACACAGGCCTCCTCCCTCCTTTCATTCCTCAGAGGATTTCAGGGCAAGGAAAAAGCCGCTACACTATCATGATACGTGATGGCGAAATTCATGTTCGCGAAATACTATGTTTCTTAATTTATTAGTATCCTAACGATGTTTTGATTTCCACCAAGCACCTGGTAAATCATTGCCTGAACGTAACAATTGCAATAAACGATTTCGTTGGTGCTTGTGAGGATCAAAACCGGTTTGCTCGTGTACTGTAAAACTTACAGCTAGCGCTTAGCCCTGAGCTACCACGGATCTGTCCGTTTCTACAAAGGAAACAGTAATGGAATTAGATCTGTTTATTCTTTTCCCGACGTCTGCAAAGCATGTTTGAGTTGTGCTTGCACTAAGCGGAAAGCTTTGTTAACCCAAGGCTTTCCCAACAAGCACAGTTTGAATCTGATATAAAAATAAATAAATAAAATAAAATAAAATCTCTTTATTTCGGACAAACATCCATAATTGTTAGTAGGTACAAAGAAAGTTATAGCTATGTTAGTAATAATTAGCGCAGACACGAATAATTAGTTAGTTATAATTTGTTCTTAGTTAGTTAGTTTAAGTACAAACCAGGCCTACCTGAGGCACTAGGTTTATGCACATGCATATTCACCCAGTGTCCCATAATAGACAATCTGGTTTGCTACTAATAGCCCTCAGTATGGTGTTGGAGCTACCACGTATTCTGCGCATGAGCGAGGCTACACGTTTACGCAACACCGTTTCGAAGCTATCAGTGCGCGCTTGCGCATACATGCCCGATGCGCTGCAAAATCGCGGCAGACCCAACATCATCCTGAAGGCATTATTATACTGTACTCGGGTGCACTGAAAGCCCCCGCATAATCAACCCACAGATTACACGTGTACATTGTTTGGCAGAAGGCTTTAAACAATGTTATTTTAACTTCTGTGGTACAACGTGAAAATCTGGGGCTAACATATAACCATAGAAAAAAAAATTTCTACAATTTAGGCTTGCTTAAATCTCTTATCAACGTCAAAATCTACACCGGTTCGCAAAATTAGAACTAATCAGATAAGAACCAAAAACTACTTTTCCAGGTGGTAAGACTCCTATTCTGCCTAGAAGTCCGTCTGGGTCGTCTACCACCCTCATAACTATTCCTGCCTCCAAACAGCAGTACATGCACTGCAATGTTCCGGTCTGAAGGACATAGACAGCTAGTATAAATACCTTAAGGTACTCTACAAGCTGTGTACAACACATCTGCAACAATTATGTTTAAAGCGGGTGGCAGGTAACCATAGGCTTCAGTAGCCACTTACCATCAGGTGAATTGTTCGTTTGTGACTTTAACTGAAAAAAAAATCGAGTCATTTTTAAATATTATGTGTTATTATGTAAACTAATAAATTTTATTTTTATACAAAAGAATTATTATGATTGGTGGTAAATATTAGTATAGAAGTCTGTTTTTATATATCGCAAAGTATACGGTTAACGATCCGTAGCCTCTATAATAATTTGCAGTCACAGTGGTGTGCCAAATCGCCTTGCGAAACTGTCAAAGAGCCTTTATACTGGGATTAAATTGTTGCAGCTTTTGAAACCAGCACTAAGTAAATAGTGCTCAATCTTTTATATACAAATGGGGGTGACGAACGAGTATAGATGTGGAAGCTGTGGCATATAAACCCCTACATGTCTCCTCGATTAAGAATCAAAATGCTGTTACTTTGTTACCCCTGAGAGTTTAGAAGGAATACCTCGTTACTAGAAAAGAGTGAGTCCTAATGGTGCTAAACATAGAGGCGAAACACGACGCTCAACGAGGCATCATCACGAGAAGTAGACTGTGATGGCTAATCTAGTTGTATATTAAGGACGGTGTTGTTTTTGGATTACAAACGAGCACACAGTTCACTTAATGGTAAGTGGATGTTGTACCCATAGACACCCATATTTTGTCGATTAACTATCAAAAGGCAGATACTTTGTCACCTAGGTTCGATCTCCATCGTCAACAGTAAAATTGTTAATTGCATGTATGATAAATAAAAATATTTTGAGGGTATATACGCATGTGCTATACGTGGTAAATCCTTTTAAAGCTATTTTATGGTTAGAGTGCGAGTATACTATACACTTCGTTGCTTCTCTGTGTGTGGTATAATAAGAAAAATATATTGGTTTTATTACCGAAACCATGATTTATTTTTATAGGATAAGGGTGACAAGCGAGCACACAGTCCACCTGATGGTAAGTGGTTGCTTTAGCCCATAGACATCTACATCTATCTTCATTTGCGAATAAAATGCAGATGCGTTGTCAGCCGTGAGGACTGAGATAGAATGCCTCTTTTCCAGTAAAAAGGGTCTCCGGTCCTCTACACTCACCAAACGAAACACAGCGTTAAGCTGCTATTTTACGCTGTTATTCCGTGTGAGCGTGGTCCTCCCCCAGTCGAACCGACCCATTCGTGCTACAACTATACAATTAATATAGCTGCAGCATGGCTCTACCACGTCTAAAAATTTTACTACATATTTCTTTATTGGTTTTATTAACTATTAATACCACCATCAAATATATTGTTTCACATCTGCCGGGCGTCCTGTGATGATCAGCTTTTTTCGTATTTCTAAAAACATCTTTTTTTTAAAAAAACAGGAAAATAATGTAATCAATTAGCTAATGAAACCGATGCTATCGTTTTATTTTCTTTATGTCGTTGAAATGGAGACAAACATCGCACTAAATCAAAAGAATGTTCAACGTTATCGTTGTAGCGTGTAAGGAATGAATGAAGTTATGTAGCTAAGCGAACACTGAATGTATTAATTAAAATTAATATAATATCTCATAGTAGTGTCGTAAAAGGCGACTATGGGATAAGCCAAAAAGTCTTATGGCTTTCCATAGATGGTGGTATAAATATCTGTATATTATGTCAGGCTTACAATACATAGATCCATGCCAGACCAGTGGTAGAGCCATGCTGCAGCTATATTACGGTTGTAGCACGAATGAGTCGGCCAAACGGGAAGGACTATGCTCCTAAAGAATACTAGAGTAAAATGGCAGGTCATTGCCGCTGTGTTTCGTATGGTGTGTGTAGAGACTCTGGGTCCCATTTTACTGGAAACGGGGCATTGCATCGTAGTCCTCAGTGACAACGCATCTTGATCTTGATTCTTAATCGAAGATAGATGTGGATGTCTATGGGCCGAATCGCTACATAATCTCCGAAGATATCCCATATATATTTTTTGAAAAAATTCCACCCCTACGGGTTGCAAAATACCTTATTCCACTCAAAAGGGTGAGAAAAATATTACATAACATAAACATAAACACTCACGCCTTTCACCCAGAGGGGTAGGCAGAGACTACGGACTTCCATTTGGCACGATCTGACACACTTCTCTCGCCTCCTTTACATCCATATATCTACGCATACACGCTCGTCGGTTAAGGGTACTCCTAATCTGGCCCATTTTCAATATATCGCCAATTAGGTCGATAAACCTTCGTCTAGGGCGTCCCTTCCCGACTCTTCCGTTCACTTCTGCAACATAAATTTGCTTTGTCACACTTTCCTCGTTCATTCTTTCTACATGACCAAACCACCGAAGCATTCCTTTCTTAATCCTGGTCAAAACGTCATCTTGCAAACCACACTTTTCTCTTATCACACTATTTCTCACCCTGTCATTCAGATTCAGCCTAGCATACTCCTTAATGACCGCATTTCTACAGCATTTATTCTACTCTCATGCTTCTTCTGCCAGATCCAACTTTCACTACCATACATTAAAGTAGGGACTGACACAGCATTATGAATTGCCAAACGTGCCTTTTTTGACACATTCTGACTCTTCATAACAGCGTGTAGGCCCATTTACTCTATTTCCTGCGTTCACTCGTCGTTCTATATCCTTATTATATCTACCATCCCTGCTAAATAAACATCCTAAATATACAAACTCATCCACTTGCTCAATCAACTCCCTTCTATTCTTATTTCATAACGTTTTACTTTCTTCTCTTTCAAAATCATCACTTTCGTCTTACTTGCGTTCACTTTCATACCTTTCTTTAATGACCAGTTCATTAAAGTAACCATCATTGCAACTCGGCCGCCGACGAGGCAAATATGACTTGATCATCGGCGTACAAAAGGCATTTGACGGTTAACTCACCCATTCTCAACCCACATTCTTCAACTTTCAAAGTTTGCAAACAACTCTCCATAAATAGGTTAAACAGCCACGGGAAGCTACACAGCCCTGTCTGACACCTTTTGGATGCCAAACCAGTCCGAGTAGCCCGTTGATCCTGACACAAGCACTAGAGTCCCTATAAAGAGACCTCAATGCCTGTATCAAACCAGCGCTCAACCCAAATGAGTTCAGTGTTTGCCATAACACATTCCTATCCACTCTGTCATAAGCCTTTTCAAGTCCATGAACGCACAAAAACTTTCTGGTTTTTGACCAAAACTTCTCTGCAATCATGCGCATGGAAAAGACTTGATCCGTACACCCCATTCTCTTTCTAAATCCAGCTTGCATCCCAAATTTTCCATCAGTTTCTTCCATAACTCTTTCAATTAACACCTAGCATGCAGTTTACCCACAATGCTAAGCGTTAATGCCACGGTAGTTTTACAGTCCTGCTGTGACCCTTTTCCCTTATATATTGGGACTCTAACGGCTGTGCACCAGTCTTCCGTACCCGCTGAGTTCCCAACATAAATTAAAGAAGGTGTACAGCAGGCCTGCCCTACTCCTCTCAGCCCTTAGCATTTCAGTGATACTCTATCATATCCGGCTGCCTTACCTGCTTTCATGCTTTTCATTGCTTTCATTATTTCATCTATACTTATCTCCTACCTCTCTCACTTCTTTCGAATTTCTATTTCACTTAATTCAGACGACTCTTCACTCATAAACACGCTTTCAAAATATTCCTTCCATCTCTTTAAAGTAGAAACTTCATCATTCAGCATACAGCCATTTTCGTCCCGTATAGCATTCATTCTAGGCTGTATTGAATCTCCCTAGCAGTTCTTACGAGTTTCCAGAAAATTTTAATATTTGCCTGGAAGTTATCAGATATCCTTCTATCATTCTTATCCGTTCTTTCTTGCTTTTCCTTTCAACAACTTCTTTTACTCTCTTATTTATACGTCTAAAGTCTGCCTTTTTTTCTTTCAATGTCATCAATCATACCGCTAGAATTACCAGCTTTGGTTACTAGTAAATCTAGCCATGCTCTCTTCTTTGCTTCAACTTCCATCCGTACCTCATCATCCCACCACAATTTTTTCCTTTCATTCATTCTCTTACTTACACCACATACTTCGGTGGCTGCAATATTACTTAAAAAATAAAAGTAAAAGGCGACTTTAAAGAATTAAAAAGTATAAAATAATTTCAAATTGTGAAGCTTTTACTTTTTGATAAAGTTATTTTGTTGAAGAATGACTAATTTTTTTGTGTCTTTTCTCTTGTTCGTTGTAGTATAAAATTCTAAGTTAATACCCATTATTATGTTTTATTGAGCTATCTGGCCCTATTATATTTTGTAAGTAATGGCCAATTAAATATCTTTTTCTTTGTTTTTAGTTATTTAAACTCTAATTTAATTCATCATCAGTTTGAAGCCGTACGATCTAAAAAATATTTACCAACATTTCATTTAATAACTGATTATGGGCAGAATCCGCATTGGTTAACAATGCCTTGTTGTGAATTTATTTTTTCATTTTGAGGTTTATTAGCAAACAAATTTACGGCATCACTATTGTTAGGCAATGTTGTCCCGATTTTCGTATTCCATCGTATTCGAAAGGGTACCAATTATGAACTTGGAAAGCCCTTGTTGACTCAGAAATCATTGTTTTATGAAAACGGGGATTCGATTCATATCGTTTCTACAGAATGAACTGCACTTCACTTTACTTTACGGAGTGCTCTTCATAACTTCTACGTTACGTAGTTTAGGCATTGCCCTACTTCAGTCGCTTTAAAAGTTGATCCCAAAACAATTTTATATTTATAGCTTATACTCGTGACTTTGTCAACATAAATTTAAATGTTATTAAAAAATTTATCCGTGGAAGGAATAGATGATACTCTTTATTTTAAATGTGGTAGAACCACGATCCAGACATATTACTCCTCTTTGGTTAAGAATTCCAAATTCAAATTTATAAATTCATTTAGCTGGTACACTTGAGTTTTGAAAACAGTCATTCATTTGGTTTTTCCTCATAATTTTTTTCTTTGGCGTCGCTTATTACCGCACATTGGTAAACATGAAACATCGGTATATTTAAGAGTACGAGTTCTACCGTGGCACCAGTGCTGCAGAAACAGCTCGAAGGATTAATAATGTGTACGGCGCTGGTGTCGCAAAATAAAAGCACTGTACGTTTTTGGTTTCAACGTTTTCGTTCTGGAAATTTTGACCTTCAGAACCAACCATGTGGACGGCCGGAGACCAAAGTGGAAAATGAAGAATTACAGGCTATTGTGGAAGCAGATCCATCACAAAGCACTTCGAAGATATCTGCAGGATCTGCAGGCTTCGGGGCAATTTTATCACTTACCCCGAAGCATGCAGCTATCTACAGGCTTCGGGGTAAGTGATAAAACTGTATTAATCCACTTGAAGCAAATCGGGAAAGTAAAAAAAATCTTGAACGATGGGTACCTCATGAATTGAGTGAATCGATCTTGCAAACACGCGTCGACTGCTGTGTTACTTTGCTCAACCGACACTATAATTAAGGGATTTTAAATCGAATCATTACTTGTGATGAAAAGTGGATACTGTACGATAATCGGAAGCGCTCGTCGCAATGGCTGAATCCTGGAGACCCAGCCAAATCCTGCCCTAAACGAAAATTGACTCGGAAATAGTTACTTGTGAGTGTTTGGTGGACTAGCGCCAGTGTCGTTCACTACAGCTTTCTAAAATCTGGCCAAACGATTACGGCAGATTTATATTGTCAGCAACTGCAAACCATAAAGGAAGAACTTGCTGCTAAACAACAGAGATTGGTTAATGGCTCTACGCCAATGCTGCTTCACGACAACGCAAGACCAAACACTGAACAACAAACAACCACTACAATCAAAACAACAATCAACAAAAAAATTACTTGTAGCTAATGTGGAATCATTATGGTATGATATTAAAAGAGATTCAGCTGTAAAATTTAATAAAGATGATAGTCGTAGTTTCTTGTCATTGGCATGAACGAATGAAGCATTAAGTTTTTCTGCTGTGTATCCTCTGGAACGGGAGATTTAGTAATGCTTTGTTTCGGTAATAAACATGATAGTGGTAGTAATTCCTTAATATTCTCAATCCTTGACTGTAACGATAAAATAACTTTGTATTTGGCACTAAAAAGTTGCGCTTACAATACAAAACGTATACCTCTGATGCTCTGAAAGCCCTATTCACCAGCAGGAATACAACACTACCTAAGCGGCTATGTTGTTTTCTGTAGGGCAGAGGTATGTACTTCCCCAGTTATATATGTAGGATGTTATTATGATGTATAGAGTCACATGAAAAGGCTTTTAGAACAGAATAGAATCACTTTTATTCAATATAGTACTACTACCACCGGTTCGGATAAAACCTCTGTCCTGGGAAGAACCAGCAAGAAACCCAGCGGGACTCTTCTTTTAAATAAGGTTAATTTACAATAGATTACTTAATACAACTATAAATTGTACCGAGACTAATTTTGTAGTTAAGAATAATAATTAATTCGTTTGCACGAATTAATTATCCAACGAGTCAAGGATAAGCTAGTAACGGAATACGACAAGCGCAACGTTCCACGCCAGAGCCAGGACTGCCCTAACGGCAGCCGCTCCGTCAGTTTTATACAACCAGAACGGGCGCCACCGCAGGTGCATTGGCGCAGGTGTGCGGTGCACGTGTTGTTTACAAGAATTCTGTCTAGCTACACCGACGCCGCCGCACGTGCAATGGTGCTGGTGCCGTCATATACAAAAACTTACATATAACAACAATAACTTTAGCTAAGTAGGTAACAGATTAGGATAGCAATATAAGGAGCCTAAAGCTCAGTGGCAGCAACGCTTTAGCGATTATCAAAGTTAAGCACGGAAGCCATGTGGTTACTCTCACGCAAGCAAAGCCACGTACACTCGCTTGTCAAAAATTAGTAGCCTTTGGTTATTTATTTACATTCATTTATAAACAAAATCACAATACTGGAATGTCTTCCTATATACCTTTGCCGTCGTTGACATTTTGGAGAACAATTGCAATAAGTAACTGCAGTGATTTACTGAACACTATACAACACTATCACACCACACTTAACTTAATAAAACCTAGTTTTATCACGAGATAACCAGGTAATTATAATTTAACACTAAATACAGTGCATAGAGATAGTTATTGCATCACAATTTTCACTAGATTTTTGCTACTTTGCTTTATAGTAAACGACAAAATTTTGATGTACTGTGTCGTTTGTGATAACAAGTAGGGTCGCTTACGCTGCAATTCTTAGATAATTACGCAACTTACGATATATATTGATTATGTCGGTTACTCTAAAATATAGGAAACCGTTGTGCTAACGATAAACTTAGCATTTGCTACAACTTTCGAATTGATTGTATTGTGGCGGGAAATGTCGATGAACCGAGTCCGTTATAGTTTAAAATATCGTTTGCAATGAAAAATGCTGTTTAGGTAAAAATGTCGATTACGTTAAGTCGGCGGTAATAGCTCGGATTGATTAAAGTTTTTTTTTTTAAATAAATAACTCATGTTATCGTATAAGTACAAATTGGTTGTGGTAGAGGTAACGCCTTAGATTCTTTTTAGAACCTACGTAACTCAGCACTAGACGAGGTCACTACTATCAAAAAGCGGTATTTTTAATTAATTTGAATTCATTTGACAAGTTAGCTCAAATGAAACTCATAACTTAGGTGAAACTTATATTATTATAATACAATAATAATTATCTCCTTTTTAGAATTACATCAACTATAGTCTTTGCGTTATCGCATGGTGCGGGTGACAGCTTACAGTTTAGCGTGTCTAGAGATGGAACAATGTTAAATCGATTTGAAAAAAGCGATTAACGATACACAAAGCAAAGCAAAATTATCGATTAGCTATCGATAAAAAAATTATAACCGAAATATGTATGTAGAAAGGTCATTATATTATAGAGAACTTAAATGGAAAGCTTTATTCCCACTTCTTATGAAGGATGTTATTATGATGTAAAGAATTACATGAAAAGGCTTTTAGAATAGAATAGAATCACTTTTATTCAATATAGTACTACTCCGGTACTCACCAAACGAAACACAGCATTAAGCTGCTGTTTTACGCTGTTAATCTGTGAGAGCGTGGTCCTCCCCCAGTCAAACCGACCCATTCGTGCTACAACTATACAATTAATATAGCTGCAGCATGGCTCTACCACGTCTAAAAATTTTACTACATATTTCTTTATTGGTTTTTATTAACTATTAATACTACCACCAAATATATTGTTTCACATCTGCCGGGTGTACCGTGATGGTCAGCTTTTTTCGTATTTCTAAAAACATTATTTTTAAAAAAAAACAGGAAAATAATGTAATCAATTAGCTAATGAAACCGATGCTATTGTTTTATTGTCTTTATGTCGTTGAAATGGAGATAAACATCGCACTAAATCAAAAGAATGTTCAACGTTATCTTTGTAGCGTGTAAGGAATGAATGAAGTTATGTAGCTAAGCGAACACTGAATGTATTATTTAAAATTAATATAATATCTCGTAGGAGTGTCGTAAAAGGCGACTATGGGATAAGCCATAAAAGTCTTATGGCTTTCCATAGATGGCGGTATAAATATCTGTATATTATGTCAGACTTACAATACATAGATCCATGCCAGACCAGTGGTAGAGCCATGCTGCAGCTATATTACGGTGTTGCATGAGTCGGCCGAACGGGACTATGCTCCCAAAGAATACTAGAGTAAAATGGCAGGTCATTGCCGCTGTGTCTCGTATGGTGAGTGTAGAGACTTTGGGTCCCATTTTACTGGAAACGGGGCATTCCATCGTAGTCCTCAGTGACGACGCATCTTGATCTTGATTCTTAATCGATCATAGATGTGGATGTCTATGGGCCGAATCGCTACTTAGTTTCCGAAGATATCCCATACATATATATTTTGTGAAAAAATTCCACCCCTAAGGGTTGCAAAATACCTCTATTTAGATATGAAATTTTTAAGGCAACTATTTAGAATATTGAGATTGAGAAATTCCTTATTGTACTCAAAAGGGTAAGAAAAATATTACTTTAAAAAAAAGTAAAAGGCGATTTCAAACAACTAAAAAGTATAAAATAATTTCACATTCTGAAGCTTTTACTTTTTGATAAAGTTATTTTTTTGAAGAACAAATAATTTTTTTTGTGTCTTTTCTCTTGTTCGTTGTAGTATAAAATTCTAAGTTAATACACATTATTATGTTTTATTGAGCTATCTGGCCCTATTATATTTTGTAAGTAATGGCCAAATGAATATCTTTTTCTTTTTTTTTAGTTATTTAAACCCTAATTTTATTCATCATTAGTTTGAAGCCGTACGATCTAAAAAAAATATTTACCAACATTTCATTTAATAACTGATTATGGGCAGAATCCGCATTGGTTAACAATGCCTTGTTGTGAATTTATTTTTTAATTTTGAAGTTTATTAGCAAACAAATTTACGGCATCACTATTGTTAGGCAATGTTGTCCCGATTTTCGTATTCCATCGTATTTGAAAGGGTACCTATTATGAACTTGGAAAGCCCTTGTTGACTCAGAAATCATTGTTTTATGAAAACGGGGATTCGATTCATATCGTTTCTACAGAATGAACTGCACTTCACTTTACTTTACGGAGTGCTCTTCACAACTTCTTCTACATTACGTAGTTTAGGCATTGCCCTACTTCAGTCGCTTTAAAAGTTGATCCCAAAACAGTTTTATATTTACTAGCTTATACTCGTGACTTTGTCAACATGAATTTAGAAATTATTAACGATTTTATCCATGGAAGGAATAGATGACACTATTTATTTTAAATGTGGTAGAACCACGTTCCAGGCATATTATGATTGGATCGTAAATAGGTCGGCTCGACCGGGGAAGGACTAGGTTTTCACAGAATACCAGCGTCAATTAGAAGGTTAATGCTTGAGTGTAGAGAACCGGAGACACTTTTTACTGGAAACTGTGCATTCCATCTTAGTTCGCAGGGTGACAACGTATCTGTATTTTGACTCTCATTCGAGGATGTGACTGTATGGAGGTAAGATGTGTGCTCGTTTGTAACATTTTAATAAAAAAAATTATTTCAGCACAACAACAATAATCTTAGCCAGTTGCATTATCCGAAAAAAATATAAAGTAATGTAAGCAGCAGCAAACCGCGGTAACGTTATACGCATGACAAATTACTTTTTTTTCGTCGCCGGAAAGACGTAATGTGTCTTCGGATAAAACGCTTGGCCGCGGACCAAAGCTGCGAGGAAATTTATTGATACATAGAGCCTTAACGTTAAGCTCATACCAAATAGGCGCAAGAGTTTTTTGTGGTTGGCACTATGCGTACGTGAGTAAGAATAATTTTCTATAAGAATAAATCTAAATTAATGTCTATTAATACATTAATTTAGATTAAATCATTAGTAAAGTCAGCTCTTTTCTCTAATTTTAAAGTTTAACGAAAAGAGCTGACTCTAGTCAAAGTTTCAAAGATGTAACCCGTAGACGCCAGTCATTAATTAAATTGGTGCCTTATATTGCACAAGTGATAAGTTGTTCAACAGTACAAGTCCTCTAGGAGTAATTATCAAGCGAAGGGCTCTGTTTATCTTTTACCCATAAATAATGAACCTTAATGATGAGAGTCCTAAGGGGATATTATTTCAAACATTATAATGATTGATTATCTAAAAATTATAAAAGTAAAAAAAAACTAGGTCTTTAATTCTTCTATGCATTATACCTTAACACTATTTTAATTCCTCTTCACACTATTATGTCTGAGCACTGACTTCTGAAGCTATGATGTGGATTTTTTTTATATTTTTAGTTTTTTGAAATACATAGTTTAGTTATTTTTAGTTCGTGATTTTTTTTCATTAAAAGTTCAATTTTTGACGCTTTTATCAGGAATATCACAAATTTAATGTTACAAATAAAATGTAGTATAAATAGTCCAATTTTTCTACCTTCAGGGCGGAATTTTATGTCCAGATTATTGTGGAACCACCCCTTTAGTATAAATTATTTTAAGAAGAAAATATGATGAAAATCGGTTCACTATTGACTGAGATATCGAGTCATGTAGAATTGAGAACCTCGTACTTTTAGAAGTCGGGAAAAAAATGTTGTCCTTTTAGTATACAACTTGATAACGTTAATTATAACAGTTATTTCTTTTAATACTAGCACTGCTATTAACATTATTAATATTCCCTTTTACCAAACCTGGTAAGCTTAAAATGCTTGGGATAGAAGTGGTTTACAACTATAGTCGGATGCGGATTCGAACCTACGACCTAAAACTTATGGTTACTGTTGCTTGACAATTGTAAGGGTCAAACTCAAATTTTAAATGGATTTACCAGTAAAGTAATTTAAAACAACTGCTCATTTTAACGTCTGAGTAGTACATTTTAATTGAATACTCAATAATAGTTTCTTATTACGACTCAACCCACTTTTCTTCTGTCTTGCGTGCCATTTTTCCTTATTCTTATTTTTCTTTTTTTTTTCTGTTTGGCGTCACAAGTTACCAATTAATTCGGCACAATGTTGTTTTAAAAATAATAATAACTAATCCCACAAACATAAAGTTGATAAATAATAAAATTAATAGTAAAATGTAATAATACTTCATGGACTACTTAAGTATGATGACTAACACAGTGCACCCTACCCATTTATCTCGTACCCTATTTATTTAATTGTCTTTGCGGATTGTCTGGAAGAAATTGATGTTTAGCAATAAGACCGCATTTTGGTTTTCCTCAATATTTATATATTTTTGTTTTGTTTATCCTTCCTTGGAGTACTATAAAGAGTATTGTATTATATTATACGTGTATTGTATTTACCGTTTAGTGGCGATGTAAGAATATCCACTACCCCATTACATCCCGTGGGTGTCCTAAGAGGCAACAGAGGTAAACAAATCATGTTGGCAGCATCATCTTTATAATAACGACTAATAATAAAAAATTGCCCCCGCTTGCCAAGCGTAGCAACTATGGCAAATATCCCCTCTATGGGGCAATTTATGGGAGAGGCCTGTGTTCAGCAGTGGACTTTAATAGGCTGTAACTGTAACGTGGTATACGTGTATTGTATTTATACGTGATAGAGTCATGCTGAAGGTACATTATAGTTGCAGCTCGAATGGGTCGGCTCGACTGGGAATGGCTATGCTCTCACAGAATAACAGCGTAAAATAATAGCATAATGCTGCTGGGTTTCGTACGGTAAGTATAGAGAACCGGAGACCCCTTTTAATTGAAACGAGGCATTTCATCTTCGTCCTCGGGGATGACAACGCATCTGCATTTTGATTATTTATTTATATACATGTAGATATCTATGGGCCACTGCATCCACTCATAATTTTATTAAAAAATATTTTTTGCATTGTATCGTATTTTATACATTGTAGTGCTAATTCATGAAAAAATTAATTCATAAAATTTTATTTAAATCTTTACGAATTTCAAGGTTACAGAATCTTTCCCTTATATTGCTCATGGTAAATAATAGCGATATCAGGAAAGTTGAAAATAAAACGAACATACAGTCCACGTGATGGTAAGTGACTACTGCAGACCATGGACACCTGCAACCAATTTCAAACAAAGAAGACTACAGATACGTTGTCACCTCTGAGGACTAAGAGGAAGTGCCTCGCAGCCTGTAGTTATACTGGCTCTCTATACCCTTCAGACCTACTAGGCAGAAAAGGAGTCGTAGGCCCGTATTAATAAACGTTACTCAACGACGAACTCAAGTGCGTAATCATTTGATACGCCCTCATTACGAAATCAGCATCTCAAGATCGTTGCTAATTAATAAACACATAAAAACAGTATCTCAAAACGCTGTACTTAGGAATACTGTTCTGTGACTTGCACTCAAGTATACACACTTGAGAGTCGAGTTTCGTTTATTAATCAGTGTGGCACTCAGCTGATATCGTAAACCTAAACCGCATCTTGAGATATGTTTATTAATAAGGTCATAACCTCAATATTATACTCAAGTGCGTGTACTTTAGCTGAGTAACGTTTATTAATACGGGCCTTAGAATCCATCCACGCAGTAGTACTGTTAAGAGATTTTCACAATCAATAAACATTCTACTAACACATCTTCAATAATATTTTAATCGAGTATAAACATTTCAAATTCAAAATATTAAGTGAAAGTTAAGTGTTTTACATTTGGTGTTAATTTATAAAAATACGTGTCTCACAACTTAACCACAATTTTCGGGTATTACAATATTTGGTATATTTTATAGGCTTGTTCCTAACATAAGTTATATAATGAATTAAAGTTATCAAGTTATCAAGTTGTTAGTTACATTAGATTAAACAATTAATAAAAATTAAAATATATATGTTTTAAATTAAGTAATTATAATACAATTCTAACACCACGTTAATTCTAGAAAACAATTCACACATTTCCAAGAATAGTTTCCGTGCCGCCATTACAATTTCCGAAATCGCCTATAAAAGCAGTTAATACAGTTTTCGTGGAACGTTTTAGAAATGATAAATTGAGATTTTCGTTTTCGTCGCCCGAAAGACGTAAGGATGAAACGCTTGGCTGAGCAACGTTTATTAGTAACGTTAGAACTAAATTATTGTTACTTAAGTTTGAGCTAAGCATATTATGTAATATTAATACTTAAGTTTTTTTATTAAAAGAGTTACAGACGAGCACACAGTCAACCTGATGGTAAGTGGATGCTGAGGCCCATAAACATTTACATTTATCCTTGATTAAGAATCAAAATGCAAATGCGTTATCACCACTTATGGAATGCCTCGTTACCAGTAAAAGTGGTTTACGCTAGTATTTTGTGAGAATCATTATCATTTTTTAAAGATGTATGCGTAAGTGTATGTCAAGAAGTTGAGATTGTTTGGGCATCACTTGAAATTCAATTCATACCTGCAATTCACCTGGTGTTGCAGTTGTTCAAGCGCGGCGGTTGTAACTTGTCAAAAGTTGGCCGCATGTCCGTTAACCCTCTCTTCTGTAAAAAAATATACCCTTCTTCCATTAAAAAAATACGAATTGCTTTGTATATCTCGTATTGTTAGTCTGAGGGTAACAGATCAGGAGGAAGATAATATAACTACTTTGATAAAGCTGCCTATAGTACTCGGAAAATTCCACCTTGTTAGAGACAAAGAAACACTCATTGATGACAGCAAAAAGAAACAAATGGATCCTGTAGGAACACATTTATCTTCATTGCGTACAATTTTGGCGCTGGTTTTTATTTTATTGCTTCGTGTTTATTTGATTTATAACGAGGCAGGCTAAGCAGCAGTTATTCGACCGAATTTAATATAATCGATGAGTTTGGAATATTTTCCGTTTTGCTAAGTATGGTACAATTTGTAGCGCCGGTATATTTATCTACATATAAATTTTGTATACAATATTTTGATTTTTAGAATTTCCAGCAAGGTAGCCTAAACTTAATTAATAAAATTACCCCTGAGGACTAATATGAAATGCCTTGTTGCCAGTAAGAATGGTATCTGGTTCTCTACACTCACGAACACAGCAGCATAAAGCTGTTACATCACGCTAGTATTTTGTGAGAGCGTGGTTCTTCTCCGGTCGAACTGACCCATTCATGCTACAAGTGTAAAATGGCTGCAGCATGGCGCCACCTTAAAATTCAGCATTTTTTTTAAAATCTGGCAACGCTGTCATCGGCGTTGGTGTTTTTGAACCTGTGGCGGGGCGGTATTGTTAGCTGACGGCTGTCCGCGCCTCATGTATTTCCCACGAATGTGTCCTCTATTAATTAAATTTAGCTTTTTTGCATTTATTTACATTAATTTATTTATTTTCTGAAAGTATTATATTAACGTAACCATATCAAGATATTAAAATAAAACTAGTTTTTACGCATTTTATCGCGTATATTAACTTGTTTTATATTCCCGACGTTTTGAGCACTTTACAGCACCCATGGTCACACACTGAGGTGTTTGACGTCCCAATGTCATAGTTAACTAACTAAAAGATCAATAGAAGCCCTCGTTAAAGAACATATAGCTGATGTGGAAAAAGACGCTCCGGGAAGTCTGCAGTCTGTGAACACGTATAGGTCCCCCGTCACTACGTTAGATTTGATAGACCAAAAATCCTCGCTAAAGAACACCGATTCCTTCCAAGGAGGATTCGCGAGGCTATTGAAATCGAAAAACATCCTATTTTCAATAGAGAAGATGGCTCGGTGTTACCGTCTGCTTGGGATCCTATAATTGATAACATTAAATCCCAACCTAAGTATACAACTGCAAGACTGCAAGACTGCAACTGCAAGAAGCAAAATGCTGTAAGTTGATACTGCGTAGATCGGAACAAAAATTAATAATTTTAATCTGGAGTTAGCCGTGGTTAACTATGACATTGGGACGTCAAACACCTCAGTCCCCCCCCTCCCCCGTGACCATGGGTTCTGTAAAGTGCTCGAAACGTCGGGAATATAAAATAAGTTAGTAAAATCCGTAAAAACTAGTTTTATTTTAATGTTTAGTGTTCGCGTAAATACAAGAAATCATTATGTAAACCAGTACGATCTGGTAATTGAAAATTAAATTTGCCGATTGGAAGATCTCAGAACCAAGCGCGCAAGACATCTAACAGCCTTAAATCTCATTCCTACGTGTGTCAAAATATCAACCAAAAAGGAAATTCGAGGAAGCGCTAAGATCTTAACCTTCGGCATACAAGGTGAAAAAAAAACCTTACCCGTACAACGTGGGGTTAAAATAACCCTTAGTAAATATACTATGTATTAAGGGTATTATTCAAATACAACGGCTTAGATAGGGTTTTTGGCTTAATTAGTTATAAAGTAATAATTAAAACGCAAAATAATTATATAGTCTTTTATATTAATAAGAGCTTTTAGTCTAAGCCAATATTATAAAACTAGAAATATGTAACATTATAAAAATATAGAAATAACTAAGTTTCTCTATTCTAGCGAGATCATTCGTTATCTAAATTAGTACAAATTTGGCACATCAGATTTGCGTGTTCCTTACATCTTGCAACATTGCATTTGAAACAACCGTTCAACGTCTTCCTATCTTTATTTCTTGGACAAAAGAACACCTTTGCGACTTCCTTGGTTGCTTTTGTGGCGGACCTGGAACCTCTTCATCCAAAATTTGGTACACGTTTTCTAATATCTCGAGGAATATGAGGATTGTGTTTTCTTTTCTTAGATGATCTTCCAGCAATGAAAGTCCCAATTGCTTGATAAAGTTCCTCCTTATATTGCTTTTCTTTCTCTCAATCTCGTTGTTGAACATATGTACTATAAAAGAATTGCATGATTCAGCAAGGAGAAAAACAGCGTAAGTGGCCAGCGTTTACTGTTGCAGGAAACATCGTATGTTCTTGAAAGCTTGTCAACTACATCGACTCCACTTTTTGTCGAGTTGTAAAACGTTATAATAGATGGTTTTCTTTTGGTTCCACTTTCTGGATCTATTTCATTATCATGGTGCAATGAGGACATCATATGTACACACTTTCGTGGTTTAGGTATATAAGACTGAATGGTTATGTCTTTTTGAAAACCAAATATCGACGATTTTTCTTCACGTCTGGCTTTGAATTGGGTAGGAAGGCACGCCTTGTTTGACCGTAGGGTACCAACAGCAGTCAATTTGTGGTTTTGAAGTAAATTTTCAGCAGTTTCGAAGCTCATAAAAAAATTATCCATCGTTATATTTCTTCCAGATCCCGACACACATCTAACTAAACGGTCTACAACATCGAATGGCTTGTTACTCACTGCGTAAGGGCTACTGTCAGGCTGTTTACCACAGTAAATTTTCAGGTTCATTGTATAAAATGTTTTGCATCCACTGGTGCATAAATTTTAACCCATACTTAGCTGGTTTAGAAGGAATGTATTGACGGAAAGAACATCTTCCTCTAAAGGCCACAAGTTCTTCGTCGATAGTCAAGTACTCAAACGGTGTATAGGCATCCTGACAGTTTTTGACGAAAACTTCAAATACGTCTCTTATTGGTGCCAAACGATCTATAGCAGCTCTTTCTGTACGCGTTGATGCGTCATCAAATCTCAAGTTATTTACCAAGAACGTAAATCTCTGTCTAGTCATAGTATTTCTAAATATTTCGATACCAGTGCCATCATTAGCCCATAAATCTATAATACTTTGTCTGTTAGATTTATATAAACCTGCCAGTATCAATAATCCGAAAACAGCTTTTAGCTCTTCTCTGTTCGTTTCTTATTCTCATTGTTAGTATACTTCAAAACAATGTCAACAAGTTCTTCTGTAAAAATATTTCAACAGTGGTAGAGCCGCGCTGCAGCTTCTGCTGTAGCATGGATGGGCCGGCTCGAACCGGGCGGTACCACGACCTCACAGAATACCAACGTAAAGTAGGAGCTTTGCTTCTGCGTTTTGTTGTTAGTGCAGGTGGGGTAATCACCCATAACATGGTAGCGGAATTTAAAAGAAAGAACTACCCAGGAGGGTACCAGCACCCTGGTAATGGAGAATCCTCACTGAGCATCCACGGTCAAGCTACCCTCTTCCTGGGCGTGGGTGTTCAGGCTGCCCGCGTATTCTGGGGGTAAAATCCCTCTATACTAACACTGCACGGGGCAAACAGAGCAAAAACCATAGCGACCCCTGCCACGCTATCCGTGGACTTCTGCAACATCAGGGGACTTCACTGAACCTTAACGCCGTCCACTACCATCTAGAGACGGCGAAGCCGGCCTTGCTCTTTTGACCGAGACACAGGTGTCCTCTCCGGCTGATACTTGTACCTCTCCTACCCGGGTACAAATTAGAACACTTCTTCGAGCCCCGGGCTGGAGTTTGCGTGTACGTCAGAGAGGATATCTGTTCTCGACGCTCGGCAGTCTTGAAGGTACGGACCTGTCCATCCTATGGCTGCGCGTAGACAACGACGACCATCCCGCGTCTACGGGTGCCTGTATAGGTCCCATAGCGGTAATGCCGACACAGACCGACTCATCGACCACGTCCAAATGGCTACAGATTTCTTGTTACAACAGATCCCATCCGTAGAGATCGTGATATTTGGCGATTTTAACGCCCACCACGCTGAATGGCTCGGTTCACGTTTAACCGATCATGCGGGAGATCTGTTTATGACTTTGCCTTGGCATACGGTCTGATACAACTGGTTACTTCGCCTACGCGGATTCCAGATGTGGAGGATCATACACCTTCCTGTTGGACCTTCTGCTGACCTCTCATCCGGACGGATATCAGGTTTCCGTCGATGCCCTCTTGGCTCTTCGGATCATTGTCTGATCGGGTGTGGTGCCACTCACGCTCTCCTCGCGGTTGCGTTCTGCAGGTTGCAGCCGTGTTTGGCATTACAGGTCGGCGGATTGGGATGGAATGCGGTCTTTCTTTGCATCCTACCCATGGGGGCGGGTTTGCTTCTCGCCGGATGATCCCAGCGCTGTTGCTGAATCTGTCACCGATGTGGTGCTACAGGGAATGGAACTATTTATTCCATTATCTGTGGTACCCATCGGTGGCAGATCGCAGCCTGGTTTGGTCGCTCCTGTAAGACTGCATTACGCAGTAGCAGGAGTGTTATCAGGCCTGGGCTGAGGCTTCGGCAGCTCGGGATGTAAACACCAGCATACTTAAAAGTATAACTTTGCCTCCAGGTCCTTCAAAGAGTTATTGCCAAGGCAAAGTCAGAGCACATGGGCAGAATTGGCGAGAAACTAGTTCGCCTTCCTTCGGAACCCGTGCATTCTGGTCTCTCGCCAAGGCTGTCCAAGGAATTTCTGTAAGCCATCACTACCATCTCTGCACAGGAGGACGACTCACTGGCCCACGCCGCAAAAGAGAAAGCCGACCTTTTATGCTCCCTTTTGCGTCCAACTCGACTCTCGATGACGGGGGCAACACAACGCCGACCATCTAGCTGTGAGTGCTCTATGCCTGATGTGCGATTCACACAATGCTCAGTATGCAAAGCACTCCTCTCCCTGAACATCCTCAAGTCGAGTGGGCCTGACGGAATCCCGCCAATTATGCTGAGGACGTGCGCTCCAGAGTTGGCACCGGTGCTAACGCGTCTTTTCGGGTACTCCTACTCCCTCGGCGTTGTCCCGAATTCATGGAAGACAGCTTTCGTGCCGATCCTAAAAGATAACCGCTCTGATCCGTTCAATTACAGGCCTATCGCCATCACCCCTTGTTCTCGAAAATAATGGAGTCCATTATTAACTGCCAGCTCATGCGGTACCTTGAGGAGCACCAGCTGATTAGTGACTGCCAGTACGGTTTCCGTCAGGGTCGCTCAGCTAGTGATCTTCTTGTTTACCTAACATAGATGGGCACAGGCGATAGAGTCCAAGGGGAGGCATTGGCCGTTAGTTTGGACATAGCGAAGGCCTTCGATCGGGTCTGGCACAAAGCGCTTCTTTCAAAGCTTCCTTCCTAAGGGCTTCCTGAGAAATTGTGCAATTGGATCACCAGCTTTCTGACTGATCAGACATCAAGGTCGTAGTAGACGGTGCGTGCTCCGATTACAAGACTATTAACGCTGGTGTTCCACAGGGCTGCGTGCTATCATCAACGCTGTTTCTTCTGCATATCAATGATATGTTGCAAACCGGTAACATTCATTGCTATGCGGATGACAACTGGTGATGCTCTATACACCGGCCATGCCAATATTTCTCAGGAAGACGTCGCCGAGTACCGGAACAAACTTGTGTCTGAAGTCGAGACTTTGTTGAACAAAGTCTCGGATTGAAACGACTAAATCTAGTCCAGTTCAATCCCCAGAAGACACAAGTTTGCGCGTTTACCGCTAAAAGGAACCCTTTGTCGTATTCAAGTTTCAAGGCACTCCCTTGTTGCCTCAGCCAGTATCGGAATCCTCGGCGTTGACATATCGAGTGACGTGCAGTTTCGTGGTCACTTGGAAGAGGCCAAATTAGCCTCTAAAAAGCTTGGCGTGCTCAGTAGAGCGGGACAGTATTTCATGCCGGCACATCGCCTGCAACTTTACAAGGCGCAGGTTCGGCATCACATGGAATACTGTTCCCATCTCTGGGCAGGGGCTCCCCAGTGCCAGCTCCTTCCACTTGACCGCACTTCAGCGCAGACTTCAGCGCAGAGCGGATCGTATCGTCGACGACCGAGTTCTTTCCTATCGGCTTGACTCACTAGCACTGCGTAGAGATGTTGCATCTCTTTGCGTATTTTATCGCATGTACCACGGGGAGTGCTCCGAGGAATTGTTCGGACTAATTCCAGCCGCTCAATTTCACCATCGCACATCGCGACAAAACTCGCGATACCATCCATACCATCTGGATGATTGGCGGTTCACCACTGTGCGATTTAGAAGATGTTTTCTTCCTCGCACAACTTCCTTATGGAACCGATTACCACCAGCAATTTTTCCGGACCGATACGACTTAGGGACCTTCAAGAAAAGAGCCTACTCCTTTTAAAGGCCGGCATCGCATCTGCAATTCCCTGGTGTTGCAGTTGTTCATGGCGGCGGTAGTCACTAACATCAGGTGAACCGCATGCTCGTTTGCCCTCTCCTATAAAAAAAATTTTTCAAAGCATTCCAAGTGTGTTTTTTTGTCACGAACAGTAAGTTTACACCCAGGCAAATGCGTAATTATGTTCTCAGACCTTGTTCGAACATTGGTCCGTGGTGGCGTTTTGTACCACTTGGTTTTGCCATCTTTGCCTGTATAAAATGGTAGCGGTAGAGGCGTTTCTTCTACAGGTTCAGGGTCTTCCATGTCCGTATCTTTATCAGATTCAGACGCCTCGCTGATGTGATCGGAATTATGATCACTGTCGGAGGAATAGTTTTCATCGTCTTCTGACACATTTTCTTCAAGTAAAGCCGCCGCAATATCATCATCTTACATCCTATTTGCCATCTTAATTAAACTCTAACTGTAACAAAACACAAACTACATAAATATAACCAAAATAAGGTTGAAAATAACAAAAACATAAAACTGCATACATACCTTTTCAGCACCGTCCCATACAACGTGGGGTTAAAACACTGGACCCGCTATACGCGCGTGCACACACACGAGCGCGTTCCGCGCAGCACTGATCCAAGGTCACGAGTCGAATCGGCAATTTTAACGCCCAGCTACTGGGAATTTCAATGTTATTGCTCGATTATTACTTACAAGTCGACGTATTTTTCTGGAGCTGGGTTAAAAATACCCCACGTTGTATGCCGAAGGTTAAATGAGGCAAGTAAAAAGTTTTAACGAACGGTAATCCAACAAAAACGCTCCAATCTACATGACATAAACAAATCCATAGACACATCATCCAGTAAATTAAAGGCAGTTTTAACGCCATTTGATTAATAAATATAACGAATGCAAAAACAGACATAATATAGAAAACTATCAAAAATTAACAACCAAATTAAATGTCAAACATCTGTGTCAACGTCATAACGAAACGCTCAGAGTAATTACTAGCACAGAGAGAGTCTTAAAATAAGAACCAAATTCTTATAGCTGAACTCTTTATACATATGACGTTTAACATGGTACAAAATAAGATAGCTATATTATTCTCACCTTCTTTCTATTACAAGGTTGTTGCCATTTTCCATTCCATAGACACCTCTATTGATGCGCCATTAGCGAAACAGAAAACGTTGTCGATAAATTAATTTAGTCTATGATTTAGTAAAATTAGAGATTTTTATTAGTCCGGTTCGTAATAATTATTTATATCAATGAAAGTTTATGGAAGTTTCATCTGACATCTTACAACAAAAACGTAGTCCAATAATGCAGAATTTCGTACTATCGTTGTTTCGTATGGTGAGTGTAGAGAACCGAAGACGACTTTTACTGGAAATGAGGCATTCTATCTTATTCCTCACGGGTGACAACGCATCTGCATTTTGATTTGAAGTTGAGGATAGATGTAGATGTCTATGGGCCACAGCAACTACTTAAACTCAGGTGAATGTGTGCCCGTTTGTCACCTTTATCCTATATTAAAACAAAATATTTTATAGTGACTTTTTCACGATTTTCATGATATTTAAAATTATACAACGATAGTACGAAATTCTGCATTATTGGACTATTTTAAATATATCGTGAAAAAGTCACTATAAAATCTTTTGTTTTAATATAGGATAAAGGTGATAAACGGGCACACATTCCACCTGAGTTTAAGTAGTTGCTGTGGCCCATAGACATCTACATCTATCCTCAACTTCGAATCAAAATGCAGATGCGTTGTCACCTGTGAGGAATAAGATAGAATGCCTCATTTCCAGTAAAAGTGGTCTTCGGTTCTCTACACTCACCATACGAAACACAGCAGACTTAAGCTGCTATTTTACGCTGGTATTCTGTGAGAGCATGGTCCTTTCTGGTCGAGCCAACCCATTCGTGCTACAACTATACTACTGATATAGCTGCAGCATGGCTCTACTACGTACATCATCATCATCACAGCCCTTCACAAGTCCACTGCTGAACATAGGCCTCCCCCAAGGAATGCCACAAAGCACGGTCCTGAGCCACCTGCATCCATCAACTTCCTGCATATCTTACCAGGTCGTCACTCCATCTAGTGGGAGGACGCCCTACACTTCGTCCGCCGGTACGAGGCTGCCACTCGAGAACCTTTTTTCCCCATCGGTTGTCGGTTCTTCGAACTATATGGCCTGCCCAATGCCATTTCAGCTTACTAATCCGTTGGGCTATGTCGGTCACTCTGGTTCTACTGCGGATATCCTCATTTCTAAGTTTATCACGCAGAGAAACTCCGAGCATAGCCTTCTCCATAGCTCGCTGAGCGACCTTGAGCTTCCTCATCCGGCCAGCAGTGAAGGACCACGTCTCAGTTCCATAGGTCATCACTCGCAACACGCACTGGTTGTATAGTCTCTTTTTTAAGTTTTGAGGTATACCTGACGAGAAGATGTGCGGTAATTTCCCGAACGCTGCCCAACCGAGTTGAATCAGTCGATTGACCTCTTAGTCGAAGTTGGACTTACCCAGTACCCAGTCGGACTATTTATAATATACTCGTCGACAAATTCTAGCATAGTGCTCCCAACAACTACCGGCATAGGAGTGACATAGACATTAAACATGATCTTTGTTTTGTCCATGTTCATCTTAAAATCTATCCGTTGGGAGATACTATTGAGGTCATTGAGCATAGTGCTTAGTTCCTCCAGCGATTCTGCCATACGGACTATATCGTCGGCAAATCGAAGGTGAGTGACGTACATCGCCGTTGATGATGCGAGTATCCTTTCCAGTCCAGAAGCTTGAAAACGTCTTCCAATGCAGCGGTGAAGAGTTTCGGGGATATCACGTAACCCTCTCTTACACCTCTCTGCAGTTGGATAGGTTTCGTACTCTGGCTCTGTACTCGGATAGCCATCGTAACCCTACTGTACAAGCACTTCAGCACCTCGATATACCGACAGTCAACTTGGCACCGCTAAAGGGACTGCAGCACCGCCCAAATTTCGACGGAATCAAAGGCTTTCTCATAGTCCACATACGCCAGACATAGTGTAAATTGTATTCTTCGAATTCTGTTCTGTGGTGCTAAAGCCTTTCGGAAACCGGCTTGTTCGGGAGGCTGGAAGTCGTCGAGTCTGCGTGCGAGACGATTCGTAATGACTCTCGAAAACAGCACATAGACGCGGCTTAGAAGGGAAATCGGTCTGTAGTTCTTCAAGAGAGCGTTGTCGCCTTTCTCCGCTGTAATTCCATCCTCACCTGGGGCCCTGCCATTTTTAAGGTGCTGGAGAGCCATTCTAATCTCGCTCAGACTGGTGACGTCCGGGATATCATCGGAATAGTGTCGGATAAGACTCGCTCTTGGATCGTTATTCACACTTGCGTGTGTCTCCAACAATGATGTGTACAGCTGCCCATAGAACCTCTCAATCTCCTCAAAATCTCAGGTGTCCCGGAAACGACGCTGCCACACTCGGTCTTCAGCTTCGACAGTTGGCTCTTTCTGGCAGAAAGATCTCTAGCAAAGACTTTGGAGCCCTGGTTCCGCTAGATCCTTCTTCAATGAGCAGTATTAAAGTTGCGTAAGTCTCGCCGCATGCATTTGAAGATCTGTCTGTTCAGTTGCCTCTATGCTGTCAAATCTACTGAAGACTGCAGCTTCATATCCGTCTAACAGCCATGAGATTAAGAGTGTGATCGGAGAGTTTTTGTGTTCTTCTGCGGCGGCTCTTGCAGAACTTAGCTCCGACCGCATGGACAGTTTCCACGAGCTTGTCATTCATATCGTCCACTGCATTGCAATCTTCTAGGCACTGAAAACGGTTTCGTAGCTCGAGCTGAAAGGTTTCGGGACTTTGGGTTAGAGCACGAGGGGGACGGAGCGTTGATTTCATTAGACGTGACCTCTCCAACTTAACGTTTAGGTTCAGTGTGCCTCTCACTATTCGTTGGTCGCTGCCGGTTTTCACCCTCGCGATCACTGAGACATCAATGAACAGTTGTCGTCTGGTCGTCATAATGAAGTCAATCTCATTTTTTGTCGAACCGTCGGAGCTCGACCAGCAACCCTCGTCGACACACTCACAATCTTTACAACGTTGTTAACGAGAGACTTGTGAACGATAAACTCGACACCTCCTTGGGACAGATGGTCGCCCTCCCGGTGATAGAACAAGTTGCCGGATTCGAGGATAATCGTGTCCTCCCCTCTCTTCGGATCTTGGATAATCCTATAATATGCCAGCGCAACTTGTCTATCTCTTCTTCCAGCTCCAGGATCTTCTCGTCAGTCCTCAGGGTGCGTGCGTTACAAGTTGGCAGGTCGAGTCGTCGTAGGTGGCTACCGAACCTCCACCGTAGATTCTTAGCAACCCCTGCGCCGCCGTTACCATGGTCGCCACCGTAGCCAGGAATAGCGGGGCCGCCAGGGACTGGGGGCCGTCTCAACGTTACTATCATGGCGGGTATATCGCCACGCTTGGCGAGCGGGTTGGCAACCGCAGTTTTTTTATTGTTGTTTTGCTGTAATCAGGAAGATGTTGCTGCCCATCCTTAACGTTAACGAACCCAACGTTAAGTTGGAGAGGTCTCATCTAATGAAGTCAACGCACCGTCCCTTCGTGCTTTAATCCAACGTCCCGAAATCTTTCAGCTCGAGTTACAAAACGGTTTTCAGTGCCTAGAAGACTGCAATGAAGTGTACGATATAAATGATAAGCTCGTGGAAACTGTCCATGCGGTCGGAGCTAAGTTCTGCAAGAGCCGCCGCAGAAGAACACAAAAATTCTCCGATCACACTCTTAGTCTCATGGCTGTTAGACGGGAAATGAAGCTGCAGTCTTCAACAGATTTGACAGCATACAGGCAGTTGCCTGTATGCTGTCAAATTCAGTTGATTAGACAGATCTCCAAATGCATGCGGCGGGACTTACGCAACTACAATACAGCTTGTAATGAAGAAGCGATCGAGCGGAACCAAGGCTCCAAAGTCTTTGCCAGGATCTGTCTGCCAGAAAGAGTTGTCAAAGCTGAAGACCGAGTGTGGCAGCATGGTTTCCGGGACACCTGAGATTTTGAGTGAGATTGAGAGGTTCTGTGGGCAGCTGTACACGTTGGAACCACATGAGAGTGTGAGTAACGATCCAAGAGCGAGTCTTATCCGACACTATTCCGATGATATCCCGGACGTCAGTCTGAGCGAGATTAGAATGGCTCTCCAGCACCTTAAAAATGGCAGGGCTCCAGGTGAGGATGAAATTACAACGGAGCTTCTGAAAGCGGGTGGAAAACCGGTACTTGAAGTCCTTCAGAAGCTCCTTAATCCCGTCTTCCATGGTGGCACTACTCCGGAGGCGTGGAGCAGAAGTGCGGTGGTCTTTTTCTTCAAGAAAGGTGACAACGCTTTCTTGAAAAACTACAGACCGATTTCCCTTCTGAGCCGCGTCTACGTGCTGTTTTCGAGAGTCATTACGAATCGTCTCGCACGCAGACTCGACAACTTCCAGCCTCCCGAACAAGCCGGTTTCCGAAGAGGCTTTAGTACCATGGACCACATACACACCCTTCAGCAAATTGTACAGAAGACAGAAGAGTACAATCTGCCACTTTGCTATGCGTATGTGGACTATAAGAAAGTCTTTGATTCCGTCGAAATTTGGGCGGTGCTACAGTCCCTTCAGCGGTGCCAAGTTGACTGTCGGTATATCGAAGTGCTGAAGTGTTTGTACAATAGGGCTACGATGGCTATCCGAGTACAGAACCAGAGTACGAAACCTATCCAACTGCAGAGAGGTGTAAGACAGGGTGACGTTATATCCCCGAAACTCTTCACCGCTGCATTGGAAGACGTTTTCAAGCTTCTGGACTGGAAAGGATACGATATTAACATCAATGGCGAGTACATCACTCACCTTCGATTTGCCGACGATATAGTCCTTATGGCAGAATCGCTGGAGGACCTAAGCACTACGCTCAATGACCTCAATAGTGTCTCCCAACGAATAGGTCTTAAGATGAACATGGACAAAACAAAGATCATGTTTAATGTCCATGTCATACGTATGCAAGTAGTTGTAGGGAGCACTAAGCTTGAACTTGTTGATGAGTAAGTTTACCTGGGACAAATAGTCCGACTTGGTAAGACCAACTTCGACCGAGAGGTTAATCGACGTTTTAACTCGGCTGGGCAACGTTCGGGAAATTACGACACATCTTCTCGTCAGATATACCTCAAAACCTGAAAACTAGATTGTACAACCAGTGCGTGTTGCCAGTGATAACTTATGGATCTGAGACGTGGTCCTTCACTGCTGGCCATATGAGGATGCTCAAGGACGCTCAGCGAGCTATGGAGAGGGCTTTGCTCGGAGTTTCTCCGCGTGATAAACTTAGAAATGTGGATATCCGCAGTAGAACCAGAGTAACATAGCCCAACGGATTAGTAAGCTGAAGTGGCAATGGGCCGGCTATATAGCTCGAAGAACCGACAACCGATGGGGAAAAAAGGTTCTCGAGCGGCAGCCTCGTACCGGTAGGAGAAAAGTGTAGGGCGACCCCCACTAGATGGAGTGACGACCCCCACTAGATGGAGTGACGACCTGGTAAGATATGCAGGAAGTTGATGGATGCAGGTGGCTCGGGACCGTGCTTTGAGGCATTCCTTGGGGGAGGCCTATGTTCAGCAGTGGACTTGTAAAGGGCTGTAATGATGATGATGATGATGAAGTTGCATTCATTGATCTCAGTGTGCTCTAAAATGTTAAAATAATGAGCAATATATTATATATTAAAATATATATTTTAAGTTGTTTTATATATTAATTTATTAAGTACCCATCTATTTATGAAAATTGATCCATAGTAAAAATGGCTTACTGTAGCTTGCGTTAAAACTTTAACCAGGTTATTTTTTATCGTAAGTGTTATCTCAAATGCCCGGAATCACAACAAGTAATTCGTTTGAGACAGCAAAAATATTGTAAACGCCAAAAAAGCCTCAAAACCTAATGTTTTTAAAAAAAAATATAACTGTTACAGCTAAGGCTTCAAAAATCAAATTATATATTAAATTTCAATTTAATAGCGCAATTATTTCTAAAAATATTTAAAAAATAGCTTCTCCTGTAAAGTTTGATTTTTGTCGGTTACACTAAGTCGGTGGTAATGGCTCGTCTATCTCATTTTTTTTTTAAAAAAAAGCTCAAAAAAATTTTACGTGGACATCCGGATTTTTTTACGAGGTGGTCATGATAACTCTCGAAAAACTTTACGTATCTAGACTAGGTATTGCTTATTATTTTCAAAATTATATTAAATAAGTACATATTTTATAACAATAGTCTAATACCCGTAGTTTATTAATAAAATGATTTTTTATTAAAAATAATCACTATGTACACATTTACAACAACAAAATATATTTTATTTCTCATTTCTCTCACGTGAAAACGATAGCGCCTTAGATTCTTTTTAGAACCTACGTAACTCAGCACTAGAAGAGGTCACTTCTATCAAAAAGCGGTATTTTTAAATTAATTTGAATTGATTTGACAAGTTAGCTCAAATGAAACTCGTAACTTAGGTGAAACTTGTACTATTATAATACACTAATAATTATCTCTTTTTAGAATTATATCAGTCTTTGCGTTATAGCATGGTGCGGGTGACAGCTTACAGTTTAGCGTATCTAGAGATGGAACAATGTTAAATCGATTTAAAAAAAAGCGATTAACGATACACAAAGCATAGCAAAATTATCGATTAGCTATTGATAAAAAATTATATCCGAAATATATATGTAGAAAGGTCATTAGAATATAGAGAACTTAAATGGACTTTATCACTTCTTATGAAGGATGTTATTATGATGCTTAGAGTCACATGAAAAGGCTTTTAGAATAGAATAGAATCAATTTTATTCAATATAGTACTACTACCACTGGTTCGAATAAAACTTCTGTCATGGGAAGAACCAGCAAGAAACCAGCGGGACTTTTCTTTTAAATAAGGTTAATTTACAATAGATTACTTAATACAAACTATAAATTGTACCGAGACTAACTTTGTAGTTAAGAATAATAATTAATTCGTTTGCACGAATTAATTATCCAACGAGTCAAGGATAAGTTAGTAACGGAATACGACAGATCCATGCCAGAGCCAAGACTGCCTTCACGGCGGCCGCTCCGTCCGTTTTATACAAGCAAAATAAGTAGCTAGCCACTTCGTCACCGCAGGTGCAATGGCGCATGTGTGCGGTACACGTGTTGTTTACAAGAATTCTGTCTAGCAACACCGGCGGCGCCGCACGTGCAATGGCGCAGGCACCGTCATATATTTCTTTGTATATAAATTACAATGCATGTAAATTTTATTTACAGTTTAATACAAATTATGACATTATAGTTACATACTATACTATGTATTAATTTGAAAATAAAAATGAATTATTTTATGTCAATTGCAAAATTTTTCTTAACATTAAAAGAAATAAAATGACTACCAGCACCTGTGATTTCTGGTAAAACGTTGACTACACCTGCAGCTTTACAAGATACGAGTGCTAGCGCCTTTCGCTATACTGTTATATAAGTGTTTCCAGGTCCAGTAGGTCAAATGTCGGGACGGAAGATTAAAAAAATCGAGAATTTGGTTTACAAATCTAATAAAATAAAAAAATAAAAAACAGTTTTTTTTGTAGGCATTTTGGCCACCATTAATATTTTTGATACAAAGCGCAATGTAGTGCTTTTTTATATTTATTTTAAAATGCGCAATGTGCTTTATAATTATTTTTTTGGACTAAGCTAATGAAAGAATAATTTAACGTCCAAACATCGGAAAAACTGCATAGTCTTCTATGTGCGTTTTTCTTTGTTGGCAAACAGAACTTGTTGAACGATTAAATAACGTTGCAGACTCTGAACTTTCTGAATGACTAATTTTAATGTTATTCTGAAAAAAGTAATAAATCACTTCAAAAAACCCTTGAAAACGGCATCATACAATAAAAAAGCACACATTCATTCATAATCATGACATCAAACACAGATAAAATCCTTGCATAACACGCGTAATGTCACATTATATATTGAAAACAACAATACCTACAACCGCTTGAAGAAATTGACTAGTGGAACAACTGACCCACAAGACCCTGCATTTTACTAAATTTACTTATCTAAACCACAGCATGTAAGTCAGGTACTGAAATAATTACTACTAAAAGAATTAAATCCATACTCCATACTAATATTATAAATGCGAAAGTGTGTTTGTTTGTTTGTCCTTCTTTCACGTCGCAACAGAGCGTCGGCATGGCATGATTTTTTTGTATGGGGATAGTTCGGTGGCTGTAAAGTGACATAGGCTACTTTTTTCCGCGGAAAAACATCTCATTCCCGTGGGAAAATCGAATATGTTGCACAAGTTTTTCCTTCTTTCACGTCGCAACACAGCGTCGGCATGGCATGATTATTTGTATGGGGATAGTTCGGTGGCTGTAGAGTGACATAGGCTACTTTTTTCAGCGGAAAACATATCATTCCGTGGTAAAATCGAATATGTTGCAAAATTAAATTCAGCTAGGTGGCGCCACCGTGATTCTACAAGACGGACGACGGTACGATGGACGAACACAGAAGGTCAGAATATCTGGATTATTATGTCTTTTACAAAATTAAGATAAAAATGTATGGATCTGTATTTTTCCACGCAGGACCGGGAAGAGCGATAAAAACATAAAATTCACCAGCTGATTTTCTTCAAACGTTTTGGTGCATCGTAATTCACAGAATAGGCGATAACCTCGCAGACGATATTAAGTAATCCGTTGATGCTCTGCCTACCCGCAAGGGTTACAGGCGTGATTATAAGTATGGATCAGAAATACTATCACCACCTGTCACGCTTTCACCCTTAACTATTACTTAAAAATGGTAGAAACAGTTCTTAGTAAGCCTTATTAATAAGCCTTAGTAATATTTATTGAACGGAAATGAATACAGTTCTTATATGTGGTTATGAATGAATCAGTATTACAATAAGAAAAATTGTGCAAAATTATAAGAAAAATATTTTTGAGAGTTCTTATTAACTAACGTATACATAGTTTAAATTGATTCCCTAGATGTCGTTACTAGGTTTTAAAACGAGGTAACGAAATGTTTCCTGACATGTACTTAACTCCCGCCGTTGAGACGCGCGTCAATTTATAGTGCATACGGTACCTATACGCTTAAATTGTTTCTATTTCGTAGCTTATTCGACTACCTGCTTTCGATTTCGGTTGTTTGTTATTTGCTTTGTGATTTGGTTAGGTTGAATGTATTTATATTGGCTTTCATTTCGGATTTGTGTATTTTCTTGGATCGGATTTGTTGATTTGGTTGGTATTCCTTTATACATATTTAGACTCTGGCTTTGATTTTGGATTTTGTTTATTTAGAATCGTGAATTGGTTTCGTTGTTTTAGGTTGTTTAACAATATTTCAAAGGAATATACACACAGCAATAGTACTTATACACTTACTTCTTTTCGTCGGTTATATTTATATTGAGTACTGCTTTCGATTTCGGTTTTCTGCGAATTGTTTTGTGATTTGGTTTAAGTTGATTCGATTTTTTGGCTATCGTTTTCAGTTCGTGTTGTCTTGAATTGGTTTTGTTGTTTTGATTTTAAAAATATTTAAAAGGAATATTTATTCCTTTTAGATATTTTGGTTCTTTACAAACAAATATTTAAAAGGAAATTTAATTCCTTTTAGGTATTTTAACGTTTTTTTATAAATAGGTTTTCTTACTTCATAATGCCTCGCAAACGTAAGTCCAGCCTTTCAAAGTATCTTCTCAAAGACAAGCGAAAAGATTAGCTCGATCGCTAGAATCTTTAGAAGATGCTGAACTGAGAAGGCAAGAACAAGCAGAGCGTCAGGCTGCTTTAGAGCATCTGAGACACCTTCTCAACGTCAGCAAAGGCGTCTTGCAAGCATGAGGCTTTCAAATGACGTCCTTCAGGTTGACCGGGAAATAATAATGCCGGGATTTTCACCTACATTTACGGTGCAAGGCAAATTTATCATAGAATAGGTTCACTTTTCCAGCTGAAAACGAACAGCGTAAATTTTACAAGTATATTTTATGGGTGACGAAGAAATTGAGGTAGACCGTCGCTGCCAATTTATCCAGGGAGTTGAGAGAGACACAGTGTTCAAAATTCAAGATTCAAGATTCTTGCATGAAGGTAACATTTAGTCAAAACATTTAAAACTGCTTTAGAAAACCTACCTGAAGAGGATTATAAAGTCGTCATTCACGCAGATCGGACCCCTCGAGGAGAAAGTAAAGGCTACTATGAACCTTTGATAAACGAAATAGCAGCCGTAATTAGTGGTAATCAATTTTCTTCACGAGACATTGTCTTGCGAGCACGTGATGATACGTTGCAACGGGTAGCCGATACACACAAGTTTTATGATGCTCTGCAATACCCATTGATTTATTGCAAAGGACAAGAGGTTATCATTTCAAATTCCACTCATTAACCCGGTCACAAAGAGCCTACTCCGAACAAAAGTATCATGTATGGATTTTTATGCGTATCATATGATGTTGCGAGAAAATGATTTTAACCTCTTAGCCCGGTGTAGACAATTATTTCATCAATTTTTGTAGACATGTATGTGAAGGTAGAAAGTGAACGTCTCCGTTATATATCTTTAAATCAAAAAAAGCTGCGCATTGAGAATTATATACATTTACAAGATGCAGTTTCTAGCGACGCCAATGTAAACCCCAGAGATTTAGGTAAAATGGTAATTCTGCCCTCATCATTCGTTAACAGTCCCCGCTACCTACATGAGTACACACAAGACGCATTCGCCTATGTACGAACTTACGGAAGACCTGATCTTTTTGTTACTTTTACTTGCAATCCCACATGGAAAGAAATAACCGAGGAGCTAATGCCGGGCCAAAAAAGTACTGACAGACACGATTTAGTTGCTAGAGTATTTAGATTAAAAGTACAAAAATTAATGTATGTAATTAACAAAGGAAAGTTTTCGGAGAGGTGCAGTGCTTCATGTATTCAATTGAATGGCAAAAAAGAGGATTACCGCATGCCCACATTCTAATATGGCTTAAAGAGAAGTTGCGGCCCAGCCAAATAGACGACATAATAAGCGCCGAGATTCCGGATCCTGAGCAAGATAAAGAATTTTATGACACCATCGTCCAAAATATGATTCACGGTCCATGTGGAGCACGAAATTCAATATCGCCATGTATGAACGAAGGAAAATGTACAAATAAATTCCATAAACAGCTATTAAAAGAAACAGTGCACAATGACAATGGCTACTCTTTATACAGACGCAGAGCTCCCGAAGATGGTGGCAGGAAAGTTACAATCAAATCTCGCTCTGGAGCGTTCGAAACCTTAGATATCAGCTGGATTGTCCCGTATTCGCCCATTCTATGTAAAATGTTTCATGCCCACATTAATGTAGAAGCATGTAGCTCTGTCCGCGCAATCAAGTATATCTGTAAGTAGATAAATAAAGGAAGCGACCAAGCAATATTTAATCTCAGGAGTGAAGGTGAGGCAAATCCCGTTAATGACTACCACTACCATCTCGAGACGGCGAAGCCGACCTTGCTTTTTCTGACCGAGACGCAGGTGTCCTCTCCGGCTGATACTTCGTATCTCTCCTACCCGGGGTACAAATTGGAACACTCCTTTGTGCCTCAGGCTGGGTTGCGTATACGTCAGAGAGGACATCTGTTCTCGACGCGCGGCAGTCTTGAAGGTTCGGACCTGTCCATCCTTTGGCTACGCGTGAATAGCGACGACCATCCGCGCCTCTGGGTGCCTCTATGGTCCCATAGCGGTAATGCCGAAACAGACCGACTCATCGACCACGTCCAAATGGCTACAGATTCCTTGCTACAACAGCTCCCATCCGCAGAGATCGTGATCCTTGGCGATTTTAACGCCCACCACGCCGAATGGCTTGGTTCACGCTTAACCGATCATGCGGGAGATCTGTTTATGACTTTGCCTTGGCATATGGTCTGACACAGCTGGTTACTTCGCCTACGCGGATTCCAGATGTGAAGGATCATACACCTTCCCTGTTGGACCTTCTGCTGACCTCTCATCCGGACGGATATCAGGTTTCCGTCGATGCCCTCTAGGCTCTTCGGACCATTGTCTGATCCGGGTGTGGTGCCACTCACGCTCCCTCGCGGTTGCGTTCTGCAGGTTGCCGCCGTGTTTGGCATTACAGGTCGGCGGATTGGGACGGAATGCGGTCTTTCTTTGCATCCTACCCATGGGGGCGGTTTGCTTCTCGCCGGATGATCCCAGCGCTGTTGTTGACTCTGTCACTGATGTGGTGTTACAGGGAATGGAACTATTTATTCCATCATCTGTGGTACCCATCAGGCAGATCGCAGCCTTGGTTTGGTCGCTCCTGTAAGACTGCATTACGCAAGCAGGAGTGCTATCAGGCCTGGGCTGAGGCTTCGGCGGCTCGGGATGTAAACACCAGCATGCTTAAAAGAAGTATAAATTCGCCTCCAGGTCCTTCAAAGTGTTATGCCAAGGCAAAGTCAGAGCACATAGGCCGAATTGGCGAAACTAGTTCGCCTTCCTTCGGGAACCCGTGCATTGTGGTCTCTCGCCAAGGCTGTCCAAGGAATTTCTGTAAGCCATCACTGCCATCTCTGCACAGGAGGACGACTCACTGGCCCACGCCGCAAAGAAAGCCGACCTTTTAGGCTCACTTTTGCGTCCAACTCGACTCTTGATGACGGGAGAACACACCGCCGGCCATCCCGCGGTGTGAGTGCTACATGCCGGATGTTCAGTTCTCCACAGCGCTCGGTTCAAAGCACTCCTCTCCTGGACATCCACAAGTCGAGTGGGCCTGACGGAATCCCCAATTGTGCTGAGGACGTGTGCTCCGGGTTGGCACCGGTTCTAACGCGTCTTTTCCGGTACTCCTACTCCCTAGGCGTAGTCCGAAATCATGGAAGACAGCTTTTGTCCAACCGATCCCTAAAAAGGCGACCGCTCAGACCCGTCCAACTACAGGCCTATCGCCATCACCCCTTGTTCTCAAAATAATGGAATCCATTATAAACTGCCAGCTCATGCGGTACCTTGAGGATCACCAGCTGATTAGTGACCGCCAATACGGTTTTCCTCGGGGTCGATCAGCTGGTGATCTTCTGGTCTACCTGACTCATGGATGGGCGGAGGCAGTAGAGTCCGAGGGGAGGCATTGGCCGTTAGTTTGGACATTGCGAAGGCTTTCGATCGGGTTTGGCACAGCGCTTCTTACGAAGCTCCTTCCTATGGGCTTCCCGAGAAATTGTGCAATTGGATCACCAGCTTTCTTGCAGATCGGAGCATCAAGGTCGTTGTAGACGGTGCATGCTCCGACTACAACTATTAACGCTGGTGTTCCGCAGGCTGCGTGCTATGACCAACGCTGTTTCTTCTGCATATCAATGATATGTTGCAAACCGGTAGCATTCATTGCTATGCGGATGATAGCACTGGTGATGCTCTATACGCCGGCCGTGCGAATATTTCTCGGGAAAACGTCGCCGATACCGGAACAAACTTGTGTCTGAAGTCGAGTCTTTGCTGAACAAAGTCTCGGATTGGGGCGACTAAATCTAGTCCAGTTTAATCCTCAGAAGACACAAGTTTGCGCGTTTACCGCTTAAAAGAACCCTTTGTCGTATCTCCTCAGTTTCAAGGCACTCCTTGTTGCCTCAGCCAGTATCGGAATCCTCGGCGTCGACATATCGAGTGACGTGCAGTTTCGCGGTCATTTGGAAGAAGGCCAAATTGGCCTCTAAAAACTTAGCGTGCTCAGCAGAGCGGGACAGTATTTCATGCCGGCACAACGCCTGCAACTTTACAAGGCGCAGGTTCAGCCTCACATGGAATACTGTTCCCATCTCTGGACTGGGGCTCCCCAGTGCCAGCTCCTTCCCTTGACCGCATCCAGCGCAGAGCGGCTCCAGATCGTCGACGACCGAGGTCGTTTCGATCGGCTCGATCGTGGCGCTGCGAAGAGATGTTGCATCTCTTTGCATTTTCTTTCGCATTTACCACGGGGAGTGCTCTGAGGAATTGATAGAATACGCAAGATGCAACAATTCTTCGCATCGCCACTGAGTCAAGCCGATCAGAAATAGCTCGGTCGCCGACGATTCGAACCGCTCTGCGCTGGATGCGATCTAATGGAAGGAGCTGGCACGGGGAACCTGCGCCTTGTAAAGTTGCAGGTGGAGTGCCGACATGAAATACTGTCCTGCTCTGCTGAGCGCCAAGCTTTTAGAGGCCAATTTGGCCTTCTCTTCCAAGTGACCACAAAACTGCGTCATTCGATATGTCGATGCAGGGATTCCGATACTGGCTGAGGCAACAAGGGGAGTGCCCTGAAATTGAGGATTAGCGGTATCTTATATATCATAGCAATTATGACTGAAGTAGCATTTTCATTCCCTAAGCTAAAATTGTAGCAGACATGTGTCGTTAATCTCAGAGGCGTGGGAAAGACATTTCGACGCTGCTATTTGGCAAGCCGCAGTACTTTATAATGTCTGTAGCTTTGTAATTACATTCCTGAAAGAAATGCACAAACTATTTTACTTCCATTTGATTTAAATAGAATTTTATTACATTCTTTTTTTTATAGACTAAGTGTTACAAACGAGCACACAGCCCATCTGATGTTAAGTGAATATTGTGGCCTATAGACATCTACATTTATCCACGATTAAGAATCAAAATAAAGACATCTTTATCATTCTTTTCTATTCTTTACAAAATAGATAGACAATATTTTTTATTATATTAATGCTATGGCCTAAAACTAAAAAAGTTGATGAGTTGTTAACCCTGAAAGCTTAGATGGAATGATCCGTTACGCTTACAGCCTATCAAAGACCAAGCCATAGTTGTCACACTTAGCAGGCACTCAGCAGAGCAATCGCATTTTTTGTAAGCTGCTGCTTGTCTCCTGCTTTGTTTCCCTCTTTTTCCTCTTACGATACACACTGGATGTGGTAGTGGATATTCTGACACGCTATTGAATGATCCGTTATCTTTAAGAAGGAACGAATTACGCGCAAACTGGCTAAAGCAGGTGGATGTTAGAGTGACCCATTGAATATTCCATATAATAAAAAGTCACATGATCAGCGTTTATTATTAAGGACGTTTTGGTGAATGCAATAAAGACATTTGTATTCGAGAAAGATAAGCTTAATACTAGAGAGTGAAGTCCAAGCATTCAGTTACTTTATCTACATGCTCAGGAAAATGTTAGATAATAAAGAAAAGTGTCTGTAATTTGTCAAAAGCATTACGGACACGGTGTTCTTTTCAAAGTGAGACGATAGTACATCTATACATATAAATAAAACTGAAGTGTCTATCCGTAATATTGAAATAACTGGCTTCTATTAAGTTTAGGGGTTGATTTGCATAATAGATACATTCATATAATTTTATAATTTTTTGTCGGTCTGTCTGTCTGCATATCCGGGCTAATTTTTAGAATGGTTGAACCAATATCACAGAATACCAACGTAAAATAGCAGCTTAATGCTGCTGTGATTCGTATGGTGAGTGTAGAGAACCGGAGACCGTTTTTACTGGAAAAGTGGCATTCCATCTTAGTCCTTAAGGCTGACTACGCATCTGCATTTTGATTCGCAAACGAGGAGAGATGTAGATGTCTATGGGCTAAAGCATTCACTGACCATAAAGTGGACTGAGTGCTCGTTTGTCACCCTTATTCCTGATACTCTGATTCTCTAATGTCGGTACACGGTGGAAACATTTATTTTATTTATCAAGAATTACCACCATCAGGTGGACTGTGTGCTCGTTTGTCACCCTATTTCTATAAAAAAAAAACGATGGTGATGATATTTTGTGAATAGATAGAGAGCAATCTAAATCCTATAGATGTATATGTTTGTCTCCTTATAGTTTCATTGAGTTTCAAATCACAACGATTCTACAGAAGTTTTCACTTCAAAAACATGCGGTGGCCAACCCGCATACCAAGTGTGGCAACAATGTCAAAGATCCCCCTTCCCTTCTACGAGGCTTTTGCCCATTTCTTGTTTTAGTTTCCCTCTGTTGCCTTGTCGCCACTCGACGATGTGCGGTTGTGGATATTTTTACACCGCCACTTCATCATTAACATGGTTAAAATGGCTAAAAATATAGTGATACTATAATTTGATTTATGCATATTTTTATTTAAATACTAGAAATGTTATTAACATTACAAATAATCACTCCAACACTCCTGGTATGCTTGAAATTCTTGTGTCAGGAGTGGTTCACGACAGCAGTCGAATGGCGGATTCAAACTCACGAACTTTTGAGCTCGCGGGCCGCACCCTGCTAGGCTTTTTTTTATAGCATAAGAATGACAAACGAGCACGCAGTCCACCTGATGAGGGATACTTGCCATCAAATGAACTGTGTGCTCGTTTGTCGTCCTTCCATAAAAAGAGATGTGGTGGTTTGCCAATCAATAGTCGCCGTCTATTGAATACTCGCTTGTCCTTCGATCGCGATCGCGATTGTTATTTAAATTTTGATATTACATGTGGTAGAACAATGCTGCAGCTGCGTTATAGTGCATCACCTCGACCAGGTATGGACCACGATCTCATAGAATACCAGCTTAATGCTGCAGTGTTTCGTATGGTGAGTGTAGAGAACCAGACACCCTTTTTACTGCAAATGAGACAATCCATCTTAATCCTCAGCGGTGGCAATGCACCTGCATTTTGATTCTTAATCGAGGATTGATGTAGATGTCTACGGCCACAGTATAGTAGAATATAACATATAATATTTGTGTGAGCATTCTATTCTCTCACTCTCATAGTCTGATGGAACGGCAATCTGATACGACCGGAAAGAGATTAGGTGCAAGACCAATGGATTTACGTGCTTTCCGAGGCACGGGATTGAAACACCGCTAACTTTCTGACTACACGCTGCTACTGAAAATAGACTAAAATCAATTATTTGGTTTTTCGTGACAGAAAAACCAAATAAATGATTTTAGCCTTACGACAATGACAAAAATATTATTATTAATATTTTGCACTACATGGTATATGCTTGTAATCAGTTTTAATGAAGTAAATAATAAATAAATATTGTTACTTTTTTATTTTATTAAACAAAAACTGTTTAAAAAGGGTTACATAATACAAGAACAAAAATAATTCCTGGGTATAAAAAGGTCCTTATCATGCTGGTTCTATTAAAATTCATATAAATAATTGTAGAAAATTATTGTAAAATGATGTCTTAAATAATAATCTCTTGGTTCTTTCCAGAATAAGAATGTCATAATTTGAATCAAATTTGAAGTTTGAGTTTAATCTAAAATTGTATCTAAATATCGACCATAGAATTTTGACAAAACTGAGTCGTTCTAATTACAAAACGTGGTTTGATGGTGGCTTTGGGCTTTTTACGTTTTAGAAGAGTCTTTTCAAGAAAGAAGTCCCTTAGTCTCACGGTCTTCGCGAAATTCGATAATTGCTGTCAAATTCTAATACATATGTCTAATGAAGTCAACGCTCCGACCTCTCGTGCTCTAATCGAGACCTTTCAGCTCGAGCTACAAAACCGTTTTCAGGCATAGAAGATTGCAATGCAGTGGACGGTATGAATGACAAGCTCGAGGAAACTGTCCATGCGGTCGGAGCTAAGTTTTGCAAGACCCGTCGCAGAAGAACACAAAACTCTCCGATTACTCTTAATCTCATGGCATGGCGATCTGACAGACTACAGGCAACTGAACAGAGATATTTGGGATCTCGCATGCGGTGGGACTTACGCAACTAATACTGCTCGTATTGAAGAAGCGATAGAGCGGAACCAGGACTCAAAGTCTTTGCTAGAGATCTGTCTGCCAGAAAGAGCCGACTGTCAAAGCTGAAGACCGAATGTGGCAGCATCATTTCCGGACACCTGAAATTTTAGTGAGATTGAGAGGTTCTATGGGCAGCTGTACACATCATCGTCGGAGCCACACGAAAGTATAAGTAAAGATCCAAGAGCAAATCTTATCCGACACTATACCGACGATATTCCGGACGTCAGTCTGGGTGATATTAGAATGGCTATCCAGCATCTTAAAAACAGCAAGGCCCCCGGCGAGTGAATTACAGCAAAGCTTCTTAAAACGGTTGGAAAACCGGTACTTGAAGTCCTTCAGAAGCTCTTTAATTCTGACCTCCATGGGCACCACCACCGAAAGCGTGGAGCAGAAGTGCGGTGGTCTTGTTCTTCAAAAGGCGACAACGCTCTCTTGAAGAACTACAGACCGATTTCCCTTCTGAGCCGCGTCTACGTGCTGTTTTCGAGTCATTACGAATCGACTCGCATGCAGGCTCGATGACTTCCAGCCTCCCGAATAAGCCGGTTTCCGAAAAGTTTAGCACCATAGACCATACAAACCCTTCGGCAAATTGTACAAAAGTCAGAGGAGTACAATTTGCCACTATCTGGCATATGTGGAGAGAAAGCCTGATTCCGTCGAAATTTGGCGGTGCTGCAGACCCTTCAGGGTGCCAAGTTGACTGTCGGTATATCGAAGTGCTGAAGTGTTTATACAGTAGAGCTACGATGGCTATCCGAGTAGAACCAGAGTACGAAACAGAGAGATGTAAGACAGGGTGACGTTATATCCACGAAACTCTTCACCGTTGCATAGGAATACGTTTTCAAGCTACTGGACTGGAAAGGATACAGTATTAACATCAATGGCGAGTACATCACTCACCTTCGATTTGCCGACGATATAGTCCTTATGGCAGAATCGCAGGAGGACCTAAGCACTTTGCTCAATGACCTCAATAGTGTCTCCCAACGGATAGGTTTTACTTAAGATGAACATGGACAAAACAAAGATCATGTATAACGTCCACGTCACACCTGTGCCGGTAGTTGTTGGGAGCACTAAGCTCGAAGTTATTGACGAGTATGTTTACCTGGGACAAATAGTCCGACTAGGTAAGTCCAACTTCGACCGAGAGGTCAATCGACGGATTCAACTCGGCTGGGCAGCGTTCGGAAAATTACGGCAAGTGGCTCAGGACCGTGCTTTGTGGCATTCCTTGGGGGTTGCAGTTCAGCATGTTCAGCAGTGGACTTGTGAAGGGCTGCAATGATGATGATGATGTTAAATTCTATATTTTATGTTGTAGCTCCAATATTTTCCAGAGACCTTCTTTCTTGCTACAGGCTCAAGTATAAGCCTGCGTCTAATTACGAAGTACTTTCTTAAATGAAGTGTAGTCAGTTTTAGTTATCGATGGTGCAAACTTCATAAATACAAACTCTAGTGAAATCCGTCACTTTTTATTTATATTTAACAAAAACATAACCACGTTTGTTAAGAAACGAAAAGAAAAAAACAAAATACTTTTAGAAGTAAGCAGCCTTCAAAACTAAAATAATAAAATAATTTTATATTCTGAAGTCTGTGTTAAGCCTTAGTGTAGTGGATTAAGGCCCAGAGCTCAGAATATGAAATTATTTTATTCTTATTCGTTTTGACGTCGCTTTACATTTATTTAAAAGTCATTTTGTATTCTTTTGAGTGGACTCAAAAAGTATCAAAATCTCAATGTTGCCTAAATAGTTACATTGAAAACTTTATCCCCTATTTTGCCACCCATGGGAGTGGAATTTTTCTTCTCAATTCATATGGAACCAACCCTGTAGTATAACCAATTCAATTAAATAAATCCTCAAAATCGGGTCCAAATTATCGATGATATCGCGTAACATACAAACAAGAAATAAAAAAATCTTACAGCCGAATTGTACCTCCTCCATTTAGATGTGGGTTAAAAAGGCAAGAGTATACGTAAGAATAGCACAAAAGCTAAAAATTAAAGCGAATTTTTTAAAAGAATGCACTTAAAACTAATATAGAACAAAGTAAACGGACCGTTGGTTACTTTGCTAGCTCCCTCGGTAATTAGCTCTAACGCGGCAGACTGTTAATCACGAGTGCAGGAAGTGAGGTCACTCATTGTGTAGATGCACTCACCAGTACGTGTATGAAAAACTCAGGGGTTAAACGCTAGCTTACGGCATGTGCGAATGGCCTCGGTGCGAAGAAAACATCGCGAGGAAAGTTGCATGTGTAAGAAAAAAATATTTCAATAACTTGTTGTATAGTCCGTCAACACTATAAATTCCAAAATGTGGTCTCGCGTGGCAGAAAATTCTTATTGAAATACATGGTGATTGACTACTGTAGATGGTAGAACTTCATTTACTTAATTCCAGCATCGATTGTTAGTAAACAATCAAGGGTGGAATTAAGTAGATGAAGCTAATTATAATCTTTTGAAAAAAAGAAAGAAAGAAACATTTATTTATGAATCATATAGTTGTTTTGCTATAAACTCTACATAACAAGTAAGGCCCTTGGTGACACAATATTTTAACGCAACACGCAAGATGCAAGAGATAATATGTAAAATCAGAAAATAAGTTTAGCTTATTATACATATATTCACTATTTCAACTGGGGACAATATATCTTTTTTCCTAATAGTTTTAGGGCGAGACATATTATTAATAATTTGAGTTGAAAAATCTTGTAGTTTATAAAATCAAAATTATATCCAAAATAATAAAGGGGTTGGGTTTAGAATCAAGTCGCCTGAATTTGAGGAGTCTGTCACTGTAGGGCCCCCACAGTGACAGACTCCTCAAATCAGGCGACGCAAATCAAGCTTATCTGAAGTGCCTCATGCAATTTTAGCTGCGGAGCTGCGTAGAAATATTTAATATAATTTTCTAAAATATTCATAAATCACTAATTAATACATGAAACGTAACTTTTGACATTGACAGTAATGTAAAATTACTGTCAATCTCGACTTCCTGACTCATGTGCGTCATTCCGTTGCTTCCGAGTTTACGTGAATGTGCTCCTTATTATTAATATCTCCTCCTGTTTTCGAAGACTTTGCTACCTCTGAGACCGATTGCTTTTATTTTACGATGTTTTTGGAAATGGTGGAAATAATAAAATATGTTTACTTATTAAAATAATTATAAAAGTTAACATTTTGCTGTTTTATTTGGTGCAAAGCAAGTGAAGCGAGCAGGACTTAGGTACCCGACTCGGACAGGTTAGGTTAGAGGATGGCTCCATCCCTTCGTGGTTAGTGTTTATAATCCATCCAGAAATAGGATCGCGCAGCGAGGCTCCGTCGACTACACTGGTACTATTTCTGCGGAGAGGGGACGGCTTCCTCCCTATTAAAGCGATTTTCTCAGAAATTATTCAATAAAAATTTTAATCTTCAACATTTAATATAAAAAAGCACGTTCGGCGGGGAAAAGGTGGGGTGAATCTACCTCCCCCTTCCCCACCGCCCCACCCCCTATTAACGACTTGATTCTAAACCATTAATGAAGCTGCAAACTAAATAAATTACCAACTTTAAAACAATCGAAGAAAATATTTTATTGGAATGAAGTAGCAGGCACAGCTAGTAGATATAATAAAATATACATCAAACTTTATAAGACAAGTTTATTTGATTCCCATTCTTATTACATAAGCAAATGAAAAAAGCGCAAACGGCTTAGGGATATTTGAATAAGCTTTACCTGACCTCTCCGGATGATTGCGTTGATCTTTTCTTTCATTCGTTTACTTTTTAAATTTTTGTTTTGTTGAACCTTTTAAATATAATAATATTGTAAGCTTTGTATCGATTAAGAACACTTTTAAAACAAGCTCAATGGTTAAAACAGTAATTAAAAACCCAACTGCGTAAAAGAATTTCTGACAAGAGAACAAAATTATGCCCCGTGTCACTTCTATAATTAATACAAATGTAACGATGACAAGGTTAAAATCCATCAAGCCGTTTCAGTTACAGAACGTGTCAAAGAAATAGACATATTTACAAATATAGATACCTACAAACATACACATACTTACAAATATATATAGACACACTCGAAAAATATTACCCTCTTTATTCGAAAAATTTACCTTCTGGTTCAGTTGGGTAATAATTGAGACGATAAAATTATGATCAACCTCATTGTAAGTGCCTACTCACCATGGCCTGCAATCAACTTCAAATAAAAAGGAGGCATAATTCCTAATAAAATAAAAAATAAAAACCTTTATTCCTCTTTAACAACTTTAACTGTGTAATGATTTCTTATATTTAAGGTGTTTGTGGTCTATCAATCGGATGTAATGGCGGGACAATCTGTCTGTGAACATGTTCAAGATCGTCCCCGCCATTACATCAGGTGATAGATCTGAAACCTATAAAAGAACACCGATTCCTACCAAGTATGATACGCGAGGCTATTGAAATTAAAAACATCCTATTTTCAATAGAGAAGATGGATGGGTGCTGCCATCTACTTGGAATCTTATAATTAACAAAATTAAGTCCAAACCCAAGCATACCACTGCAAGACTTCAAGATACTGTAAGCACATTCTGCGTAGATCGGACCTAAAGTTAATATTCAAAAACTGAAGGTAGCCGGGCTAACTATGACATTGGGACGTCAAACACCTCAGTCCCCGTGACCATGGGTGCTGGCACCCAAACGTCAGGTCAAAATTACTAAAATTAAACGCGATAAAATCCGTAAAATAGTTTTATTCAACTTTAACTGTGTGTGTGCGTGTTTGTCTGTCTCTCTCTGTGTGTGTGCGTGTTTGTCTTCTCTGCGTGTGTGTGTGTGTTTGTTTGTTTGTGTGTGGATATGCGAGTGTGTGTGTGTTATTTCAATATGTCGTTACCATCTTCTATTAAGGGATCATCCATTGTTGGATGAAGGCCTCCTCCATCTCGTGCTATTTGACTCTATCTTTTGCAGTACGTGTCCACAGGTTTCCCGCTACTACCTCTATGTTATCCTTCCATCTTCTAAGAGGTCGACCACGGTCTCTCTTGCCATTACGAGGGAACTAATGTAGGACGCGCTCGCTCCACCTACCGTCACTGGATCTTATGACATTTCCCACCCATTTCGATTTAACCGCATTAGGGGGCTTTTATCATCGTAAGGGCATCTGTGGTTTTTGTTTTCCTTCTAATTTTGCTGCTGTTGATTCGATTTTCTACCTTTTTAAAAAAGGAGGAGGTACTCAATTCAACTGTATGTCTTTTTATGTGTGTTACCTCATAACTTTTTTTTGGGTGAACCAATTTCGATGATTCTTTTTTTATTTGAAAGTTTCTCATGTGGTCCAATGTTGATTACGTTCTGGCTTTTGTTTCGGTTTCGGTTGTACAAAATTTTTAATTTTAATTTATGTAGTTTTATTTTTAACATACTTCTTTCTGTAGCTCTTTGAAATTATCTTATTTTTCTTTTTATTTCTGCATTGCAGGCCCAAGTTTGACATCCGTAAGTAAGAGTTGGTAGTACGTTCGAGTCCATAACTTTCTTTTTTTGTTGTATTGAAGTTTCTTATGAATATTTCTTTTAACGACCGGTATTTATTCGATGCCAATGCTATTCTACTTTCTACGTCTTTGTGGTCCTGTTCACGAAATAGATATTTTGACCTAAATATACGTATTCATCCACATATTCGATGGTTTTATTTTCTAGAAGCACAGGCATTTTTTCCCCATTAGTCATGATTTTTGTTTTATTTAGATTAATTTTTAAGCCATATTTTGAAGTTTCGGCATTTAGATCATAAATCATTTTTTGTAATTATTCTTGAATGTCGGAGATGATTACAATATCGTCCACAAAACGAAGGTTTGACAGGTACTCCATTAATATATATGCCTTCTTTGCTCCACTTCAGTTTTTGAAAATGTGTTCAAGTACAGCTATAAACAGTTTTATTGAGATTGTGTCTCCTTGGCGGACACTTTTCTGTATGAAAAATTCTTGTCCTGGCTTTTCTAATTTCACTTTCGTTTTCAGTTAGTATATATATATTTTAGCAATTCTATATGATGTTTGAATTCCTTGCTCGACCAAGGCTTCCCACAATTTACTATGTTTGACGACACAAATTGCCTTGCTATAATCTATAAATGTTATGTATATTGTTTTTAAATTCTATAAATCATTATATTATCTGTGTCATTGAATTTATCTTTTATTTATGTGATCGATAATCGAGAAGTTTTTTCTGAAACCAGCCTGTTCTTTAGCTTGGTTCTCTTCTATGTTCCTAGATATTCTATTTAAAAGTACGGATGTAAAAAGTTTGTATATGATCGAAAGCAAACTTATTGGTCTAAAGTTACTTATATTTTTTGGATCTCCTTTTTATACTTTCCATTTATCGGGGACTATATTTTCCATTTATCGGGGACTGTTTATAATGGAGTAATCGAATCATCAAATGCTTTAATTACGTGTATCTTCTTCTTCGAAATACCGTTTCTATTTCCGATTGTAGGAACAGGAGAACTTCCTCACTTTGATTTTGAGTTATGGTTTCATATTAAATATTTTGTATAGTGTCTTTATGTTGTTTGTATAATTCTTTAAAATTTGGTTGCTATTTCTTACACTCTTCTAGATGTTACTATTTTGTTATTTTTGTTTTTAATTTCACTATCAATTTTCCGAATTATATATTTTATATTAAGCTCTTTTACTAGACCCTGACAGCTCTAATTCGTCTTGTATGATCTTAAGTCTATGAATTTTTTGTTTGTCTTTAACTTTTGTTTTATCATTTTATGTAGTATTCTTAGTCGTTTCCTTTGCTTAAATGTTCTATGTTTGATTTTCTTTAGTTTTTACCTTTCGTCTATAAGTTCCATAACATCTTTTCGTTTACTCATATCTACATGTTTCTTTTCAATTTTGTATGAATTTGGTAGTTTTTTTACGCATTTGTTGATTATATTCATAATATTTTCTTACGTAATATCTGCTGTTCCGCCTATTACATTATTTTCATTTTTCAGTGACTTTTTTAATGAGTTTTCTTCGATTGGCGTGAAGTTTTTTCTCTTGGTGTCGAATTTTTTCCTACTTTGCTTGAAAACTCAATTTTGCTTTATACTCGTAGTACACCTTACAGCCATATGGTCAGATGAAAATGGTATTTTCAGTACTTCAGTATCGCTAACTATTCTTATGGTTTTAGTTAATATGTAGTCAATATCGTTTCTTGTGTTCCCGTCAGGAGATTGTCAGGGCCATTTTTTCTTTGTGTACTTTTAATTTTTTTTGTTTGTTATTAACAATTTATTCTCGTAGCAGAATTATATCAATCGTTTTTCTCTACTGTTTCTACTCCCATATACGAACTTTCCTGTCACTAGGTTTTCTTCTTCTCTTGTTAAACCAATCAGCGTTACAATCATCTACGATAAACGTATCCTTCTTGGTATCTTTTATTGCCTTTCTTAAGTCATTATAGAAGTTTTCTATATCTGATTCTGGTGCCTTTTCTGTTGGTGCATATATTTGAAGGAAGGTTATATAATTACTGTTAAATTTCTTGTCTAGACGGACTATCCTGTCTGTATAATAAAGTTATAAATATATTTTGTTTAGGAATTCCTTACAGACTGTTATTATACCTCACTATACCTTTAAACCTGGAACACAGCAGTGAAGGCACTGCTGTTAGGTTTAGTATCTTATCACGCTTTTACCAAGTTATCGTTTACACATATTAACCTAAGTCGTCACTTCATTACTACAGCCTATCAAAAGGGGTAAAAATTTCTAAAATTTACAAAATGTGGTCTTCCGTGAAATAGGCGTATATATTAAAATATGATTATTATAATCGATTCACAATTGAAATATGAGAAATGATCACACAGTCCACCTGGTGTTAAATGGATGCAGCGGCCCATAGACATCTACATCTATCCTCGATTAAGAATCACAATGCAGATGCGTCATAACCCTTGAAGACTAAGATGGTATGCCTTGTTTCCAGTAAACCGTTTCCGGTTCTCTACGTAAGTGTACATACGAAACATTATATTAGTTTCTGCGAGAGCGTGCTCCTTTCCGGTCGAGCCAAGCCATTCGTGCTACAACCATAATATAAGCACAATAAAATTGAAGTTAGCTAAAATATGAAGATGCGTTGTCATTCTTTAGATCGAAGATGGAATGCTTCGGTACCAGTAAAACGGTCATCGGTTTTCTCACGCAATATACGGAAGCAGCATTATGCTGCTATTTAACGTTGTTATTCAGTGCAAGCGTAATCCTTCACCAGTCCAACGAGCGCGCGAGTTGAAGATAATAGACAATCAACACATTTGAGTGTTTGTTGTCTTTTCTAGTGTATTGAGTTTATATTTATGGATACATATATTTTCTATGCACCGTGTAAAGTATGAACCAGTTTACAATAAATAATCCCCAGAACAAGACGTTATTTTATTTTCAATATAATAGTCAGTGTAAAGTGAATTCTACGTTCATTAAAATATGGTCCTATGAGCCGGATCAATAGTTGCTTACTACATCGAGCAGCTGGCGAGAAGAACAATAGCGATTGCACAGAAAATGCCCTCGCAAAAATATATTAAACAGGCACTATTTGTAAATTGGTAATAGTGTTAACATCGTTATTTTTAAATAAACATAAATCGACAAAAAAAACGGCAATACTTGCACAAAAGACAAAATTTAACTTAAAAAAGTGTCCAAAGCAACGATTATGAAAAGGTTATATTAAAACGAGATGATAGTGCATCGAAGAATATCTTTAGCAATATCGTTTTAAACGATACACCACGACCTGGATTTTACCAGGAAAAGAGGCCAAATAAACATACTTTGTTGTGGTGTACCCAAGTAAAAAGACCAAATATAATATAATACTTTATAAAGAAAACTAGCTGTTACCCGCGGCTTCACCGCATGGTCACTGGGAAATGAACTATCCATTGCTTTTGAATTGAAAAGAAACTGAGTTTTATAGATTTGTCAGAGATGCAGCCATTAAAAGAAACTGAGCAAAATTGATTCGTCAGCCTATTTAAATTTTTGAAACGCAGCGTATAGGAAAGCATAAAAAGCATGAAAATATATGTTCCAAATGGAAATGGGATATCTTTTAATTAAAGGAAACTGAGCATAATTATCCGTCAGGGATGCAGACTTTTGAAAAGAAACTGAGCTAAATTGATTCGTCAGAGATGCAGTTTTCTGAATTGAAAACTGAGCCAAATAAAAGATCCGTCAGATATGCAGCCCTTTGAGTTGAAAGGAAACTGAGCTTAATAGGTCCGTCAGAGGTGCAGCATTTTGAAATGAAAAGAAACTGAGCTAAATAGGAAATTTTGAATTGAAAGGGAAGATCTGTGGAATTTGATTAATTGCTTGTAGGAATTTTGGAAAAAAACTAACTGAACACTATTTTAAGACGCTACTGTACACAATGTTATATGTTTTTTCATTCGGGGAAAGAATGTGGAGATTCTGGGCATTTGACACATGCGAACATGCTACATACAGCTGACCATGAGAGAAGCACGGTTTTTCTAAGTTGACCCCCGCTACCTGTAACGTTTGCCCTTGCGCTTTATTAATTGTCATTGCAAAACTGAGCTTAATAGGGAACTGCAATCTTTTGAATTGAAAAGGAAGATCTGTGGGAATTATAGGGATCCGTGGTATAATAACATTTTCACCTTTTCCTACGCCTGTCAAAATTGTAGCACCGATTATGTTCCGTCCAAGATGTGTCACACGCAGCCTTGTCCCGTTACATAACCGAGGAGCATCTAAATTTCGCATTAGCATGACTGGGACGCCTAATTTTAATTGAAGCTTATGTGAGGGCACACCTGACAACTCTAGAGAATTTAGAAACTCTACGGGATATGAAGTGCTCTGTTCTGTGTCCATAACTGTGTCTACTGACAAATACTCCTGCTACTTCGCTTAATATATCTTAATTTATTTTGTTAACGCTCTCATTTTTTGGTGCAAGAATCGCCCTTTCACATAACCATTTGTCTTCATGCATGTTGTTGAATAAACGCTCGCAATTAATTCGGAATGACTCTGTACTAAATTACAAAAAATCTCTCGTCAATTTAACGCAGCCCTCAGCATCCGTTTCCAACCGCCCATCGCCAATTTTTATTAGTGTGTCAGCATAGTTTCCATCATTGATATCATTATACAAATGCACTCTCATATTCGTAGTTAAACTGAATTTTGTCACCTTGTTCCATAAAATAGACGACTTGAGGCATGAGGTAAAGTTTGGCGAAAGTCACCAGCCAGTAAAACCACCATTCCTCCCATTACATCAGTATTGCTGCGCAAATCCTGGAGCGTTCGATTTAGTGCTTCTACAGCTTTTTATGCGACATTGTACTTTCGTCCCACACTAAAGTTTGCATTGTCGTAGCATTATACCTCGTGCACTATTTTTGCTAAAGTTGCGGATCGGCGATTCTTCCTGGGCTAGATTTAGAGGGTTTTAAAACAGAATGTGCAGTGCGGCCCCGCTTAGCAGCGTGGCGGCTATACTGGAGGAAGCTATGGCCACAGCAATGTTTTATCTTTCCGTACTTGCGCTAATAATAAATTTAACAAAAATGTCTTCCCAGTTCCTCCAGGGGCATCTAAAAGAAAAGTGCACCATTTCCAGATTCCATTTGTCCTAATACTTTGTCAAAAACTCGTTTTTGTTCGGGAAGCAAGCAGGGGTACAAATTCGGCTACTTGCTGCCAAAGCTGGTATATCGTAGTTTGTTTCACGTATAATTTCATCACTTAGTTCATTTCGGTTGTTCGCTGAGGGCTTATCATTCCAAAGTCGCTTAATTTTTGCCTACCATTGCCATTACTTTATTTTCAATTTTCCAAGTGCTTCATTATAAATGTGTTCATTGTATGTCATGTTCGCGTGTGTCTGCTGTAACCTTCGCAAAATATCTTCCGCCATGTACTCTTCATATTTGTACCACAATTTATGTGCATTAGATAGCCCGCAAGATGATATGAGAGTTGCATAAAGATCCTAATTTTGGCTGGTGACTGGCACTGCACAGCTTCCTCCATGGTTTCATCCGTGATTATCGTTTTCTAAAAGATGCAGAGCTTCACATGCTTCTCTATAAGTTGCGCATTCACCGTTGACAGTTTTAAGGTCTTTATATCCTGTAGGACGCCGAACATGGTGCAGCAGCAATCGTAAACAGAAACATTCAAAATTAGTTACATGGACGGTATACACACGACCAAGTGCATCTGATGACTTTCACCAGGCCTATTTGCAACGCGCGCCTTGAATACGGCGTTTCCACTCCTTCCTAGATGTATTCCAAGTATAATAGCGGCTTCAGAATATAACAACGTTTTGCAAAGGGTCGGTTTGACAAAGTTGAAAGAAGGCTGTTTGTGTAGTTTTTGGCGGTGATGCAATTCTTTCTTGGAAATTTCTTTCGGTGAAATATACACTCCATTTTCTAAGTGCACAGCAAGGTGAGTAACTGTTGGGTGCCTTTCGTGTAGGGAAGCCAAGGAGACGCCACGCTGCCTCGTTACTGCTGCTGACGCCCTGCTTGAAAGGTCTGTACTTCATTAACGGAATTTGCCTCACCTTCACTCCTGAGATTAAATATTGCGGTGCTTCCATTTATGTACTTACAGATATACTTGATTTCGCGGACAGAGCTACATGCTTCTACATTAATGTGGGCATTAAACATTTTACATAGAATGGGTGAATACGGGACAATCCAGCTGTTATCTAAGGTTTTGAACGCTCCAGAGCGAGATTTGATTGTAACTTTCCTGCCACCATCTTCGAGAGGCTCTGCGTCTGTATAAAGGGTAGCCATTGTCATTGTGCACTGTTTCTTTTAATAGCTGTTTAGGGAATTTCTTTGTACATTTTCCTTCTTTCATACATAGCGATATTGAATTTCGTGCTCCACATGGATCGTGAATCATATTTCGGACGATGGTATCATACAATTCTTTATCTTGCTCAGGATCCGGAATCTCGGCGCTTATTATGTCGTCTATTTGGCTGGGTCGCAACTTCTCTTTAAGCCATATTAGAATGTGGGCATGCGGTAATCCTCTTTTTTGCCATTCAATTGAATACATGAAGCACTGCACCTCTCCGAAAATTTTCCCTTTTTTAATTACATACATTAATTTTTGTACTTTTAATCTAAATACTCTAGCAACTAAATCGTGTCTGTCAGTACTTTTTTGGCCCGGCATTAGCTCCTCGGTTATTTCTTTCCATGTGGGATTGCAAGTAAAATAACAAAAGATCAGGTCTTCCGTAAGACGTTCACTTTCTACCTTCACATACATATCTACCAAAATTGATGAAATAATTGTCTACACCGGGCTAAGAGGTTAAAATCATTTTCTCGCAACATCATATGATACGCATAAAAATCCATACATGATACTTTTTGTTCGAGGTAGGCTCCTTTGACCAGGTTAATGAGTGGAATTTGAAATATGCCACCCTCTTGGCTGCAATAAATCAATGGGTATTGCACAGCGTCATAAAACTTGTGTGTATCGACTACCCGTTGCAACGTATCATCACGTGCTCGCAAGACAATGTCTCGTGAAGAAAATTGATCACTACTAATTACGGTTTCGTTTATCAAAGGTGCATTGTAGCGCCTTTCATGCTCTCCTCGAGGGGTCCGATCTGCGTGAATGACGACTTTATAATCCTATTCAGGTAGGTTTTCTAAAGCAGTTTTAAATGTTTTGACCAAAATGTTACGTTCATGCAAGAATCTTTTAATTTTGAACACTGTGTCTCTCTCAACTTCCTGGATAAATTGGCAGCGACGGTCTACCTCAATTTCTTCGTCACCCATAAAATATACTTGTAAAATTTATGCTGTTCGTTTTCAGCTGGAAAAATGAACCTATTCTATCATAAATTTGCCTTGCACCGTAAATGTAGGCGAAAATCCCGGCATTATTATTTCGGTCAACTCGAAGGACGTCATTTGAAAGCATGAGTTATATTTCCGGATCCTGTTTAAAAGCGCCGTGACTCATTAGCATCATATAAAAGGAGTTTTCAAAGGTTCTTCTGGTTCCCAAGTAACGGAAGAGACACTTTGCCATTGGAACAGCACATGCCTGCCGTCTCATCTTTCCATTTTAAAGCGCTGCAAAATCGACACGCCTTGTCCATCAGTCCGATAACAACTAACCTGTGATTTTTATAATCAATCAACGGATCATTAAAACCGACCAATTGTTTCTTTGAAAATTTTGTCGACGTTCAGCTTGGAGCTGTGCATTTGCATCTCTTCGCGCCTGTGTCTGTTCTGGTGTTTCAGATGCCCTTATAGTGATTGATGTTCAGCTTGCTCAATGAGTCTGTGTTGAGTTTCATCAGGAGTTTCCGCGGCTCTTAAGGCGGCCTGACGTTCCGCCTGTTCAAGACGCCTTCGCTGACTTTGAAGATGTTTCAGAAGCTCTTAAAGTAGCTTGACGCTTTGCCTGTTCAAGACGCCTTTCTTGACTTTGAGAAGGTGTTTCGGAAGCTCTTAAAGCAGCCTGACGCTCTGTCTGTTCAAGACACCTTTGCTGACTTTCATCAGATGTTTCAGTAGCTCTTAAAGTAGCTTGACGCTCTGCCTGTTCAAAACGCCTTTGCTGACTTTGATCAGGTGTTTCAGTAGCTCTTCAAGTAGCTTGACTCTGCCTGTTCAAGACGCCTTTGCTGACTTTGAGAAGGTGTTTCAGAAGCTCTTAAAGTAGCTTGACGCTCTGCCTGTTCAAACACCTTTCCTGACTTTGAGAAGATGTTTCAGGCTCTTAAAGCAGCCTGACGCTCTGTCTGTTCAGGACGCCTGCTGACGTTGAGAAGATGTCTCAGATGCTCTAAAAGCAGCCTGACGCTCTGTTTGTTCTTGCTTTCTCAGTTCAGCATCTTCTAAAGATTCTAGCGATCGAGCTAATCTTTTCGCTTGTCTTTGAGAAGATACTCTTGAAAGGCTGGACTTACGTTTGCGAGGCATTATGAAGTAAGAAAAACCTATTTATAAAAACGTTAAAATACCTAAAAGGAGTTAAATTTCCTTTTAAATATTTTTTAAAGCAAATCAAAATATCTAAAAGGAATAAATATTCCTTTTAAATATTTTTAAAATCAAAATAACAAAACCAATTCAAGACACAACACAAATCCGAAAACGATAGCCAAAAAATCGAATCAACTTAAACCAAATCACAAAACAAATTGCAGAAAACCGAAATCGAAAGCAGTAGTCAATACAAATATAACCAACGAAAAAAAGTAAGTGTATAGGTACCGTATACACTATCTATACTAATAATATTCCTTTGAAATATTGTTAAACAACCTAAAACAACGAAAACCAATTCATGATTCTAAATAAACAAAATCCAAAATCAAAGCCAGAGTCTAAATATGTATAAAGGAATACCAACAAATCAACAAAACCGATCCAAGAAAATACACAAATCCGAAAATGAAAGCCAATATAAATCCATTTATAATATTAGTATGAATTCAACCTTCACCAAATCACAAAGCAAATAACAAACAACCGAAATCGAAAGCAGGTAGTCGAATAAGCTACGAAATAGAAACAATTTAAGCGTATAGGTACCGTATGCACTATAAGTTGACGCGCGGCTCAACGGCGGAAGTTAAGTACATGTCAGGAAACATTTCGTTACCGCGTTTTAAAAACCTAGTAACGACATCTAGCGGAATCAATTTAAACTATGTATACGTTAGTTAATAAGAACTCTCAAAAAATATTTTTCTTCTAATTTTGCACAATGTTTCTTATTGTATTACCGATTCATTCATAACCACATATAAGAACTGTATTCAATTCCGTTCAATAAATATTACTAAAGCTTATTAATAAGGCTTACTAAGAACTGTTTCTACCATTGTTAAGTAATAGTTAAGGGTGAAAGCGTGACAGGTGGTGATAGTATTTCTGATCCATACTTATAATCACGCCTGTAACCCTTGCGGGGTAGGCAGAGCATCAACGGATTACTTAATATCGTCTGCGAGGTTATCGCCTATTCTGTGAATTACGATGCACCAAAACGTTTGAAGAAAATCAGTTGGTGAATTTTATGTTTTTATCGCTCTCTTCCCGATCCTGCGTGGAAAAATACAGATCTATACATTTTTTATCTTAATTTTGGTAAAAGACATAATAATCCAGATATTCTGACCTTCTGTGTTCGTCCATCGTACCGTCGTCCGTCTTGTAGAATCACGGTGGCGCCACATAGCTGAATTTAATTTTGCAACGTTTTCCACGGAATGATATAGCCTATGTCACTCTACAGCCACCGAACTATCCCCATACAAATAATCATGCCATGCCGACGCTCTGCTGCGACGTGAAGAAGAACAAACTTGTGCAACATATTCGATTTTCCCACGGGAACGAGATGTTTTCCGCGGAAAAAGTAGCCTATGTTACTCTACAGCCACCGAACTATCCCATAAAAAATCATGCCATGCCGACGCTCTTTTGCGACGTGAAAGAAGGACAAACAAACAAACAAACAAACAAACACACTTTCGCATTTATAATATTAGTATGGATATTATTTCATCATCAAACATTTTTACTTGTATTTTAAGGGTAACTTCAATGACATGTTGAACGGGAATGGAAGCTACTGATACCATTAAGTACCTTATTTGGTGGGAGATATAAAGAATGGCCGTTTTTAATAATTTCTTGTTAGTTTTACGTAATAACAGTTTATTTAGTAATGTTCAAAAGTTACATTATTTAAAACCAAGTACCGTTGGAGAAGCTGAAGCATTATTAAATCACGCAAGTATTACAGAAGACACTAAGGGAGTAAAAATTTATTGTTAACTGAATAATGAAAATGTTATTTGGACATAAAATTGCACACTTTTGTCCAAATAAACATTTTAAATTATATTATTACTAGATATATGCAGGGAATGCTAAAATACTTTAAATAACCTTCAAATTTCTACATATTCTATGGATACACTAATATTTCTAGTCGTGCAGAAATTAGACGCAGAGACATATAAAGCATAGGAAGAGCATACCTATAAAACCAATGCCAATGAGTAACGAACGAGTACGAATCAAAGTTCCGCACCTTAGAATTAATAACATCATCTCTATTAATTTCCCGAGAAACTAAAGCAAGAAAGGAAAATTCATTCCATACGTCTGCTACACCACTGACGAGAACTTGCATCACATGTAATCAATAACTGTAAGTCCGTAAAATTTTGTAAAGTTAACCCTTGAGGAGAGGTGTGAGCTTGTATGGAATGAGAAATTATGTATAATTGCTTGCCTCCGGGACATTCATAAAACCACACGGGTTCAAAACATAATGGAGTATAATGTTAAATTGCCAACGACTTATTAAGCGATTACGAAAAGAAGCGTACTTGCAGAAATCAAACGGTTGTATTATTCATTCGTGTGGTTAACTTCAACATTCCTATGTGCAAAAACAGTCATGCAGAAGCTGTGGATGAAAAAATATCCTGGAATGATGCCGTTGAACTAGAAATAAAAAATAATGAAATAAACCTTTTCATATGATAAAATAAGAAAAGTTTTTAATTTTATGTCAGATTGTCGAAATATAGTTTTAGAGATTTTTTTTTACAAAAAAGAAATTACATGCTTTAATTCTTCCCTATCCTTTTTACTATAGGACAACCAGGCAGTCCGCGGGTTTTCACCCTTTTGTTGTCGATATTCCACGATTTAGAACGAAACAGTTTGCTTCGTCTTTCGTAATTCGTACTGCAAAGGAGTGTAAATAATTAGCCAGTGTCTGTCGTTCCATTCAAATACAATCTGGGCATCTTCATAGCAAGAATGAATAATCTTTTGTTACACAGACAGTGCGCATTACCATCTAGCGCTTCATCACTTATCACCAAGTGGGGTTGTGGTCAAGCACTAGCTTAAAATAAGTATAAAAGTTTTTTTTGGCGACCCTTCCTCAGATGAAGAAAACTGCTCCTCCTCCATCTCCATAACCACCAGCACTCCACTCCGTATCAGTCAATACTCGCCAGAATACAAGCTTCCACCTCCAGCTGCGCAAAAGATTTAATTTTTTTACTTAAATTTTTATGACTAACAATATAAATGTTTTCATTACATAGCTAGCTACTCAATTCTTATGAATTATTTCCATATATTTAATACATTTCAATATAAATTATACAATAAACGGTTAAAGCTTGAAGGGAGCAAAAATATATGCAAAAAATGTCTCGACGATGCCAAGAATTGGAAAAAGAATAAAAATAAGGAACCAAGCTCGCTATTTTCTTGCTCTAGTAAATGCAAATTATTGCTTCAAGGAGAAAAATAAGTAAAAAGGGCTTTAACTCCTCATGTAATTTCTGGATTAATGGTTTAACAATTTCATATATTATGCGGCGAAGGTGGAACACCACGGGGTTTTAGTCGGTGCAAATCCAACATAACCCTTCCTTGCCCCGCAGGTGGTATGCGTAAGCATTTTCCATGTAGAATAAAAGAGGCTCCCAAATACCAAAAGAAAGTCATGATTCATCAGCATCAATCGACTTCCTAAATGTCTTACCAGTTAGTCGTCAATCCAGCTAGTAGAGAGCCGCCCTACACTTCGCTTACTGGTACGAGATTGTGACTCAGAATCTTTCTTCCACATCGGTTGCCGGTCTTCGAGCTATGGCCCATTTGCCACTTCAACTTGCTTATATGGGTTGCTATATCGGTTACTGGGTTTTACGTATATTCAGTAGAATCCTATTACAAGGAGGCTTGTCAGTGACCTCTTCGTCAATTAGCAGATCTCCTCTTCCTTTGACGGTGACACATACTCATAGTAAATAAGTTTTGAAAATAAGTAAAACAAAATGTAGTCGGGAGAAAATAAAATACGTTGTGAAACAAAATAACTTAATAAGAACAGGAGAAATGACGTCGTGGTTTTTATTTCTACTTCATCAGTACGTGCTAAGCTGGTTTAATAATCTCGTGAGCTTAAGGCCCTCTTGTAGTATGTTGTGTACGTATGAAATAGTTACCTTGCTTCCCGCGATTGTCATTATCATCATCATTACATCCCTTCACAAGTCCACTGCTTCACATAGCCCTCCCCCAAGGAACGCCACAAAGCACGGTCCCGGGCCACCTGCATCCAAAGAACTTCTTCATATCTTACCCGGTCGTGACTCCATCTAGTGAGGGGATGCCCTACACTTTACCTGCCGGTACGAGGCTGTCACTCGAGAACCTTTCTTCCTCATCGGTAGTCGGTTCTTCGAGCTATATTGCCGGTCCATTGCCACTTCAGCTTACTAATCCGTTTGGCTATGTCGGTTACTCTGGTTCTACTGCGGATATCATCGTTTTTAAGTCTATCACGCAGATAAACCGGTTCTTCGAGCTATATTGCCGGTCCATTGCCACTTCAGCTTACTAATCCGTTTGGCTACGTCGGTTACTCTGGTTCTACTGCGGATATCATCGTTTTTAAGTCTATCACGCAGATAAACCCCATGCATAGCCCTCTTCATAGCTCGATGAGCGACTTTGAGCTTCGTCATACGGCCAGCAATGAAAGACCACGTCTCAGATCCATAGGTTATCACTAGCAACACGCGCTGGTTGTCTAGTTTTGAGGTTTCGAGGTATGCCTGACTAGAAGATGTGTCATAATTTCCCGAACGCTGCCCAGCCGAGTTGAATACGTCGATTGACCTCTCGGTCGAAGTTGGACTTACCTAGTCGAACTATTTGTCCCAGGTAAACATACTCGTCAACAACTTTGAGCTTAGTGCTCCCAACAATTACCGGCATAGTTGTGACATGGACGTTACACATGACTTTTATTTTGTCGATGTTCATCTTAAGACCTACCCGTTGGGTTATTGAGCATAGTGCATAGGTCCTCTAGCGATTCTGCTATAAAGACTATATCGTCAGCAAATCGAAGGTGAGTGATGTACTCGCCATTGACGTTAATACCGTATCCTTTTCAGTCCAATGGCTTTAAAACGTCTTCCAATTCAGCGGTGAATAGTTTTCAGGATATTACTTCACCCTGTCTTACACCTCTCTGCAGTGGGATAGATTTTGTTCTCTGGCTCTGTACTCGGATATCCATCGTAGCCCTACTGCACAAACACTTCAGTACTTCGATATACCGACAGTCAACTTGGCACCGCTGAAGAGGCTGCAACACCGCCCAAATTTGGACGGAATCAAAGGATTTCTCATAGTCCACATACGCAAGACAAAGTGGCAGTTTGCAGTCTTCGGTCTTCTGCAGAATTTGCCGAAGGGTATGTATGTGGTCTATGATGCTAAAGCCTTTTCGGAAGTCGTCGAGTCTGCTTGCGAGACGATTCGTAATGCCCGCGAAAACAGCACGTAGACGCGGCTCAGAAGGGAAATCGGTTTGTAGTTAAGAGCATTGTCGCCTTTCTTTTCATTTTGTTAATGTTTGTTTGTAAAAAGTTACGTAGAGTAACAGTCTGTATATTATGTCCTACTGTTAGGCACAGGCCTCCTCTCAATCCTAAGAGTGCTTGGAGCAGGCAAGTGTCGGCATCAACACCTTAATGCGGGCTGGCGGGATTCATATGCCTCGACTTTTTTCTTACCGTGTCTTCTTTTACCACTGAATGTGCTCAGTGAAAACTCAAGAAAGAAAGAAAAAAAAGAAAAAAAATATTGCAAGCCCGCAACATACATAATAAAGCAGCCTAAATCGATAATTTATACGCACATAATTATTGTAAATCAGCCCTAAAAATTGCAATTTACAACATTACTGGTGTTGGCGGGGATCGAACTCGGTTTGCTCGTGAACTATTAATTTTACGGGAGCGCCTTGTTCCAAAGAAAACAGTTCAAAGTATTAATAAGCTGCTATAAATCATACGTCACAGCCAAGTCCACTGCCGAACATCGGCCTCCCCTTAAACTGCCTCATAAGGTGAGATATTTGGCAAAGTGCCCACACTTTACAGATGGGTTGGCAACCGCAGTTTTTTTTCTAGTTATTATTGGAAAGACGCTGGTACCCATCTCCTGGTTTGCTTTTCTCTGTTGCCTTTTACAACTTCCTCTGGACGATATGGGATGGTGGATATTCTTACGCCGCCACTAGATGATGGGAAAAAGAAGATAAAGCCGGATTAATTATATCAAATATACAAGAGGCAGACTATTCTGCCTCTTGTATAGTCTGACTTTTTGCCACTCGAATGGCTATCTGCGGCACTCAGTCGATTTTCCTTTTTTCTATTTATTCTGGTGCTTACTAAGTTATTTAAATTACAATGAACCGGGAAAAGTTTGCGGTTTTATACTTACCGAGTACTGAGCAAATTTTTAATTTAATTTAACTGGAAAAGTTGAGGTTAGTCCATTTGCTTGATGTGACTCTTTACTGTATGTATTTAGTCAGATTATACGAATATTTTCCCATTTTAATTAGTCTTTGGAAAGGAATTAGTTTTTGTTTGTTATTTTAGTAGTCTATGAGTCATGTTTCACTGTCTGGTGGCGGCATACGAAACAACTATACTAAATGCTAGAAAAATTTCATAGTTTGTGATAGATGATGGTATTGCCATCTCTTTTACTCAAGTCGTTAAATACCCAGGCCGGCGATGGGAAGCATCATCTTTGGTGCTCAAATCTGGTACTGCGATTGCCAATCCGCATGCCAAGCATGATGATTAAGGCCAATCCTCTCCACAATAAGTGAGGCTTATTTCCAGCAAAAGAATTTTATGACGTAGGGTTGATGACGATAGAGAAGAAGCAGAAGAAGAAGAATTGAGTGATTTTGAAGCTGCAACACATGCTGCCATTTAAAAGGCTGTAAATAAAGACTACATTTTTAAGTGTAAGCTTCAATCGCAGCTGCAAATATATTGAAATGGGATCAATATTATAATGATAATAACAGGACATAAGCCGTAGTTTGAAAGTGTTCGTGCCTGCGTGTGTGCTTATCAATCCGTCTGCCAAACGAATTTGCCGTCCTCGCATATCCCCGAAATATTCAAATTATTTAAACATGCAGGTATGGAACAGTTTTGTGCTAGTTAGAATAGAAAAGAAGAAGATTTTACGTAATTTATATAATAAGTATTGTTTTTAAGTATTATAAGGCAGTGTTTGACTACTATCCCACCCCATTGTAAGTGGGGTTGGGTCCTAAGATGGTAAAACACATTGACTTAGATTAACAAAAGCTTATAACTTCTATTTTCATTTTATTAAGTTTTTATTAAAAATCTTTATAGCATTCCCAAAGAAAAATTGATGTAAAAGGCATAATTTGTGCCTAAAGGCATTCTCTACCAGCCAACACTTGGAGTGGTGAGAATTTGACGTAGGTGTAGCAATAAAAAAAAGAGACCTCTGAATTCTAAGTTCGTTTATCGCTTCTTAAAAAGGTTTCTCTTTGATCTAAACAAAGGCTACAATACTCTTAGAAATAAAACGCTTTCGGTGAAAAAAATATTGTAAAATAAACTACTGAAAGAAAAATAACAACACGATCATTCCGAATAAGTAAGGTAAATCTCATTTAAATATGCTTAAGTAGTTTGCGCTTTCTTTTCTTACTTTGCTTAGATAATAAAAATAAGAATAAAATAAACGTGCCTCAAAAAGATTGATGTCTATTATATAATATCTACTTGCTATGCCAGCTACTTCGTTCGCATAGAATATTTTACTTCGCTTGTTTTAAAGCCGAGTAAGTTAGTAATTTATTTGGTCTGCGGCTTTATTATTTTGCGGCTAATTTTAATTTTGTAAACTTCACGACTGTTGTAACTCAAATAGCAATAGTGCAGATATTTTTATTCTTACTAGTGGTTGTCCAGAGGTTGGAATTCGACAGTAATTCATTAAATATTTATGTTAGTATTCAATTAAATATTTATTAGTATTTCACTCTCAACTTAACAGAAACCGTCCTCTTAGTTTCATTACCTATAGTAACAACAGATTATAGATTTTACTTTATGTCTCCCCAAAGGTTATTAAACATTAATAAATAAATAAAAATTTGATAATATGTGGGCGATAAAAACAACTTAGAAGGATCACGAAAAATGTGAATTTTATTTTGAGCATTAGTAAGCGCTTTTAGTAGAAAGAGATTAAGCGCTCTTAAGAATACATAATTTTTTAAAACCTAAAATGGTTGGAGAGAATTACATTAAGATTATGTTTTCTTATATTTACGCGAAGACTACACATTAAATGAAACTAATTTTTACGGATTATATCACGTTTAATTTTAACTTTTTAATTCCCGACGTTTGGAGATTTACACCGCACCATGGTCTGGGGGACTAAGGTGTTTGACGTCCCGATGACATAGTTAGCTCGGCTACCTTCAGTTTTTTAATATTAATTTTTGGTTCTATCTACGCAGAATGAGCTTACAGTATCTTGAAGTCTAGCAGTGATATACTTATAAGTACCCATCCATAGATATGAAACTCATCCATAGATATGATTGCAATTTCAGAGGCTGGCATTTCCGACAATATTTGTAATTTGTTTCATATTCCTGGTTATGTAATGTATACACAGCTGAGAACTAATAAAGGTGGAGTTGTTTTATTTGTTAAAAAATACCAAAAATTTACCATTCACAGGGATTTACGGGAATAATTAAAACGGCTTCGAACCTCTCTGTTGACTTGTGCTTAGTTTATAGACAACCTTCTAGTAGTAAAAGTATTTTTATCACTGAGCTAAACGAAATGCTAAAAACGTACTTTTTATCTGCGAATGCAATCATACTAGGGGACATGAATATCGAATTAAAAACTGTAAATAGCAGCCGAGACCAGAACACAGAAGAGCAAGCCTTGCTATTTAGCGGCAGAAATAGAAATTTTATGGCGCAGCAAATCTGTGTCAAATTTAGAAGAAACTACGTATTTTTGTTACGTTCTATTTAAACTATACAGAGCGAACTACTCCGAAGTTTACTACTTTGTTGATGTATATTTTCAACGAAAAGATTTAGAATATTAAAGTCAACATAACTATAAAAAATATATGTTCTAGTAGTACGAATAAAAGCTAGCAAACATTGGCATTGTAATTGGGCGAATAGAAAAATAACTAGTCGCTGTTATATGAAAATATGCTTCACATTTATATTGTAAACATATTCTTACAGCCATTCATTTTTTCAGCATATCGAAAGTCAACTGCTGAACATAGGTCTCCCCTATAGATTGCCTCATAGGGGCGATATTGTTTATAGTTGCCACGCTTAGCAGGCAACTTGTGCAAAAATTGCTGTTGCCGGTTGGCTTGAATAATTGAAAGCCAACCGGCAACAGCAGTTTTTTAATAGAGTTGCTATCAGGAAGATGCTGCTGCTCATCCTTAGTTTCATTTCCTTTTATCGTTTCTTACGACGCCCACGGGATGGCGAAGGGTAGTAGACCCTTATTCATTACCACGACACGGCGATATAAGTTCCATTATCTTAATAAATTCATTGTAATTTTAAATGAATTGTGATTTATTCACAAATCGAGCCAATTTCTGTAAAAAAATAAACCAAATTAGTTTGTCAGCAACACACACACAGAGGGGAAGGTTAACAAAAACAGACAGACAGAGTGAGAAAGAGAGAGAGAGAGAGAGCGTTGTTTTCGAAATGAATTATTTTGTGTTGGCATAAAATACTGTAAAGCTTACAACATAATATTATGATATGGTCCTACCGTCACAAACTTGAAAATACGTAGAAGAGTAATAGCTTTGTTGTTTGTACAAACACTGGAGTGACGTATGAAATGTGCTACTTTGGTAACACCTTAGAGAATGTTTTTCCCGAAAGTCGTAAGTGAATTGTGATGTCTGATTGAAGATAAAATGTTTTTGAAATACACACGTTTTATTTGTTTTCGTATTCAGAGACATAAAAACTTGTGGAAATATATAATATATATTTCCACAAGTTATTACGTGGTAGCACGAGTAGCACGTATCGGTCGGCTCGACCGGGGAAGGACCACGCTCTCACAGAATACCAGCGTAAAATAGCAACTCAATACTGCTGTTTTTCGTATGGTTAGTGTACAGAAACGGAGACCCTTTTTACTGGATACGAGGCATCCCATCTTAGCCTCGGGGGTGAAAACGTATCTACATTTTCATTCTTAATCAAAGATAGATGTAGATGTCTATGGGTCACAGCATCCACTTATCATATTTTGCCTGTGTGCTCGTTTGTCACACTTATTGTAAGTTTTGTTTATTATTGGAGAGGGGGCAAACGAGCATGCGGCTCACATGATGGTAAGTGACTACCGCCGCCCATGAAAAAATTTAACACCAGGGGAATCGCAGATGCGTTGCCGGCCTTTTAGGAAGGAGTAGGCTCTTTTCTTGAAGGACCCTAAGTCGTATCGGTTCGGAAAAATCGCTGATGGTAATCGATTCCACAAGGAAGTTATGCGAGGACGAAAACTTCTTCTAAATCGCACAGTGGTGGACCGCCAATCATCCAGATGGTATGGATAGTATCTCGAGTTCTGTCGCGATGTGCGATGGTGAAATTGAGCGGCTGGAATGAGTCCAAACAATTCCTCAGAGCACTCCCAGTGATAGATGCGATAAAATACGCAAAGAGATGCAACATCTTTACGCAGTGCCAGTGAGTCCAGCCGATCGGAAAGAACTCGGTCGTCGACGATTCGAGCCGCTCTGCGCTGGATGCCGTCAAGTGGAAGGAGCTGGCACTGGGGAGCCCCTGCCCAGAGATGGGAACAGTTTTCCATGTGGGGCCGAACCTGCGCCTTGTAAAGTTGCAAGCGGTATGCCGGCATGAAATACTGTGCCGCTCTGCTGAGCACGCCAAGCTTTTTAGAGGCCAATTTGGCCTTTTCTTCCAAGTGACCACGAAACTGCACATTACTCGATATGTCGACACCGAGGATTCCGATACTGGCTGAGGCAACAAGGGAAGTGCCTTGAAACTGAGGAGATACGACAAAGGGGTTCTTTTTAGCGGTAAACGCGCAAACTTGTGTCTTCTGGGGATTGAACTGGACTAGATTTAGTCGCCCCCAATCCGAGACTTTGTTCAGCAAAGACTCGACTTCAGACACAAGTTTTTGCCGATACTCGGCGACGTTTTCCCGAGAAATGTTGGCACGGCCGGTGTATAGAGAATCACCAGTGCTGTCATCTGCATAGCAATGAGTGTTACCGGTTTGCAAGCCGATAGGAAGGGAGCTTTGGAAGAAGCGCTTTGTGCCAAACCCGATCGATGGCCTTCGCAATGTCCAAGCTAACGGCCAATGCCTCCTCCTTGGACTCTACTACCTCCGCCCATCTATGAGTCAGATAGACCAGAAGATCACCAGCTGATCGACCCCGACGAAAACCGTATTGACGTTCACTTATCAGCTGGTGATCATCAAGGTACCGCATGAGCTGGCAGTTTATAATGGATTCCATTATTTTGGAGTAAAAGGAGGTGATGGCGATAGGCCTGTAGTTAGACGGGTCTGAGT